>JANUYF010000001.1:358060989-358465989 GCA_026167975.1 Phrynosoma blainvillii
AAACAAACTACCATAACCAGAATTCCATAGTGTTGAACCATAGCGTTCAACCATAGTGTTGAACCGTTGATACCAAATAATCCTGGTATCAAACTGGATTATTTCTGCAGTGTGGATGCAGTCCCAATGTCTCATCTCCTTCATCCCTGCTTATGTTGATTACTACAAAATATGTGATGTAGGGCCATTGCAGACTGCTAGAAATAGTGCAAATTGAGTCCACTTTAACTGCCCTGGCTCAGTGCTAGGGAATCATGGGAATTGTATTTTTTTCTGAGACATTGAGCCTTCTCTGTCAGAGAACTCTGGTGCCACAATAAACTATAGTTCCCATGATTCCCTAGCACTGAGTCAGGGCAGTTAAAGTGGACTCAATTTGCACTATTTCTGGCAGTCTGCAAAGGCCCGTAGTGTCAGCAGTCTGAATCTTCTTAACCCTACTCCACTTTATTTCCTGCTATTTATGTGATGGTGATCCTGACATGCAGTGGCATCAAATTACGTTTTGTAGTGCTGCACATCAATGGTGGGTGAGGTAACATAAAAAACTTGAGTCATGATGAAGTAGCCAAAGACCTATGGAGTTTACCAATCCCATATAGTTCATCACCAATCCAACAACTTACCTATAAGAAGTTCTCAAATAACTCATGAACACAAGAAATCACTCTCTGTTGTGAGAAGGAAGAAATGTGGCTACAGTTTTTGGCAGCAGCCATATAGCACCCAAATCTAATTCCAGCCTCAGAGGCAGTAGACTGCACATTTCACTATCAGTCACTGCAGAGATTGTAAACACTATCTCTATGCATCAGTAGAGTAGACAAGTATGTTAATGTTGTACGTCTTCATTTCCCCGCTCCATTAATGCTTATGTACATGATCTACATGGCCCATTATATTCTTTGTTTTAGTTGACATGGAGCTGATAAGAAAAGACAAGAAAATGAGAGTTAAAAATGAAAGTGTTCTCAATCCAATTGAAATAAAACACTAAATTATGGAACGCTGCAAATAAAAATATGTGTAGATCTTTTTAGCAGAGCACTGAGTTACTAACAGTATATCAACACTGTATTTTCACATGTATTTATTTAGACCCAGTTTGTTCCATCAAGTGATATTATAATCCATAGGATTTTTCGTTGTTATTAAGGGGTGTGGATTTCAAGGGATTTCAAGGGTGTTAGCATGGTTATGCAGTGAGTGATGGTCCACGTTAACGTGCAGCACCAGATTCACCCCCTTCTCAGATGCAGGCAGTAGCTTGTCAGCTGGAGAATCATCTCTCCCTCTCCAGAACGAGTAAAGAGACTCTACAAACAGACGTCTCTCAGATAAGGCTTTAATCTTAGTTTCTCTATGTACAAGGCTATATATAGCAACAACTCCAACAATACAACTCCACATCTACACTATCCATTTCCACAAATCCACATCCAATTTCCACACATGTGTCCAGAGGCAACTCCCTTATATAGCCAGGGCTCCATGTGGCCTTCTGGCTCTGCCTCTTCCTGTTGACACCTGTCACTCAACCAGAGTGACTCTGCAGTTTTGCAGCACTTCTCAGTGCTTTCCAACACCAGGTGACCATCTGCATGATATCACTTCCCATGACACAGCATGACTCAGCATCAGTCAAATGCCGTGTCATCATGGCTGCTTATGATGTCCTGCTATTTCCCACATTGTACATTTTCTCCTGGGACTCCATCCTAACAAAGGGACCCCTTCAAGTGGGCTCTAGAAGATTCAAAATTTGTTTTAATTTTTACTTAACAAACAATTACCTGACCTGGCAGTTTCATTCTATAAAAAACTGTGCATATTACTTTAAATTTTGAATAAAAGGCTTGCTGAAATATGTTCAGTTGCTCATCTTCTTTTGTGCTGTAGAAACCAATCCTTACTCTTCCCTTGTTATTTTTGCACCTGATATTAAATTTTCTGTTAGACAAATATGCACAGGAATGCATCAGCTGTGTAAACTGAGGCATCCTTGTATAACAGCACAGTCCTATGGGAGGATCTACTGTTTGAGGTCTACACGTGCAGACACACACACAGAGATGCTAACATTTGCAGGGAGCTCTTCAGTAAGCCTAAAGGAAGGTCTAAAACCATTGCTCTTTAAGTATCAGAAATCCAGTGCTGGGTTTGTAGAGAGCAGAAAGGAGACATTCCAGGGTTATGGTGATGGGTCATAGCCTCCCATTCCCTCAATATGTTCCTGGAAAGTTGGAAAAGCAATATAAGCCTTATGTGTGCCTTCAAGTCACCTGGTGACCTATGGCAATCACATGAATTTTAGGCAAGGAATACTCAGAGGTGGTTTTGCCAGTTCCTGCCCACAGCACCTGGTATGCATTGATGATCTCACATCAAAATATATAAATCAATAAAATAAGTACTAACCAGGGCTGATTCTGTTTAGCTTCTAATATCAGACCTCTAGCCAGTGTAATTTATTTCCCTCATACTGACAGCAATGGGAGAGAAACTTGTTTAAAAAGCACATGCAAATAAGACCAAGTGTAGAGAGACAAAATTCAATTCCACAGCTTCCACCTTTCTAGGTAGGACCCAAGAAAGCACAAATAATCAATTATTGATGTGTGTGGTTATTTAACAAGTTTATTGTTTAATTTGCTTTTAGCGATATTCAGCAGAAAGATTTTGCAGTCATTAGGAAAAAAAACACCAATGCACATTCTAGCAATTAAATTTGGGGATAGACCTGTAAGTGAGATTTCTAAATATCAGACTGTAGCTGAGTTCAAGCATTTGTTTGTGTTTGCTGCAAAAGACCCCCCCCCAAAAAAAACTCAAAAAACCCCCCCAAAAACCAAAAAAACCCACAATCCTTCCCTGCTGATACTGAACATATTATATTTCTGGTCTATTAAATAATGGAACCAAAATCAACTGTAAAAGGTGTTAGTACAATCATTCCCCACATTAAGCAAATGTGTATAAAATAATTATTTATTGGATATTTTTTTAAAAAATGGAATGGCTTTCAGAGCAAAACTACTGCAGGAATTCTCTTTAATGATCAGTCATTTTTCTGATGAAATAAGCAGAGTGTAAGAGTTAAGAAGAGCCCTGCTGGACCAGACTTTTCAGCAAGTCCAGCATCTCTTTTTCTGACAGAGGCTAACCGGATACCTCTGGAGTGTTCCCAAGCACTCTTCAGTTGTTTCTCCCACAAGTTACTCTTCAGTGCTGCCTGTTAATTCAAAGGTAAGATAGTCATAATGACAAGCAGGCTTAACTGATAGTTTAAATACTTTTTAAAGCCATGTAATGCACTGGAGACATTAGTATATCTACTGGCAGTGAGTTCCAGAAACTGACTGTTTTATTTGATTCATTTACATCACTTTCTGTTATTTCTCTGAAGAACAGAAATTACGTTTGACTTCTTTTACATCACTGTCTCAAGGTGTTTTTGATTTTATGTGTTTTTATATTGTGAAAATACTTATCAAAATATAAGTTGACTTATTTTTGAATAAATCAACAAAGTTCGTTGGCAAGTATTTTAAAAACATCTTTCATTTATGGAAAAAGATTAAGGGGATCATGAAGAACTGTAGTTTATAAGGGAGTGAAGAGACATTTTTGTGACATATTACAGAAAGAATATAAGCATCATCACAAAATACATTTGGGAAATCCACAGAAATGATATTGATCAGAGCAGTTACCTCCCCATAGATTTTGATATAATGTTGAACATTACTGTTTCTGGATACCTGAAATCTTTTAGGTTGCATATATTTCTGTCTACCAGATCCACTGTAGGGATGCAGGTTCAACCACATTAAAGAACAAGGTCTGTTTTTATGCTGTATATGTATTACTCTTACTGTGACTCTACTGGTAATTGTAGAAAATTTGCTGTTTGTTTGTTTGTTTTTTGTCTGATTTAAATACTGCCTATGGTTTGTTAACTGAAATAAAGAACAAGATCGTTCTACCAACATTCCTTTCCTTTCTCCTTTGTTACATTTACAGTCCACTTTTCCCCCAGGAACCTCAAGACAACGTATCTGGCTCTATCACGGATTGGTAACTATCCCAACAGTTTGCTGCCTAATTTGTGACACAGCACTCAAATTCAGTTCTCACCTCTAGTGCCTCCTACACTAGAACTCTCTCTAGATGTCAACCCTCTGGGTCTTCAAATCCCACTCCCCAACTTGGCACCAACCACTCATTGACAACCACACACACACTATCTGATATGTCCCAAACCTAAAAGACTTTTCTCTCTGTTGGCAGCATTTTGAATGTGTCTTTTTAAGCACTTCAGACAACTGCTTGTTGAACAAAGAAAAGGACTTTTCAAATCAGGTTGAACACAGTATTTATCTTAGTGGATGGCATTCAGGATGGATACGATGTATAAATACTTTAGCAGTTACAGGGTTTAACAGATTCTTTTGTTTATTGTTGTAATTGTTTCTTTATAGCCTTATAAATGTTTCTTTACAGTCTAAGTTCCCACAGAACCTTTATCTATCTTTTGTATCTTTTAATCCTTCTGGTTATCTGTGTCTTTACTAGTCACCAAGCACTATATCTCCCGCAGGATGCTAACACAACAATTTAGTTAGTTGGCTGTTTTAATTATCACCTTTTTTTTAAAAAAAAATGATAGAAAGGTGGTTTTTTAATTTGTAGTTATAACTTATCTATATGTAGTCACCATCCAGATTTACACATTTTCCCCAGCATTTCTTGACCTTCCGAATACCGTTATTGTAGAAGTCTTCAGATTGTGCCTTAAACTACTCTTCCACTTCATGAATGACGTCATCTGTGTTGTCAAATCAGCGACCCCACAACAAATTTTTCATTTTTGGGAAAAGAAATTTGGTGAAGATGACACTGACAAAATTTCATCAATATAACATAACTTCTGGGTGATAATTATTACTTTACGGTACCCCCTCATACTTCTCCATCTTACACTTTAGACACTTCTGACACAACCTGGCACAAAAATAAAGGACATAATGAGTTAATTTTTCCCACATCATGCGCTTAGGGACCAATGATGACACTGACAAAATTTCATCAATATACCATAATAACTTCTGGGTGATTATTATTACTTTACAATACCTCCTCATATCACATCATACAGGTGATATAGTTCAGTAGTTCTCAAACTGTGGGGTGGGACCCCGGGGGGAGCACAATAGTTGTTAGGTGGGTCAAGAAATTCAGCCTGCAAATGCAGCAAATGTGAAAAAGGAGGGAAAGCCTCTGTGTAAGAGTACATCCACTGTGGAAGATTGACTGGTCCTTGCAAAACAATGCTAAGCATCTTCCCCCATTATGCCTTCCTACAACCTCAGTGATAGCAAAAATCGGCATTTCCTACTCAGCTTCTTCAAAGGTTCTGTCCTTGGTGCAGCAGACACATGCCCTTTAATAACCATGAGGCAGTTTCTGGTCTGGTGGGGCAAAGGGAGGCTCTTCCAAGATTTGATATCTAATTCACTCTCTTCTGATTTGTAATTCTAGAGGTTTCATTGTATCTTTTCTTCCTTTCAACCCTTCAGTATGATTAGCAAGGCAAACTAACCAACAAATGCCTGGACCAGTAGTAAGGGTAAGTCTTTTCCAGTCCTTTGAGGCTCCAGCTATGAGTACCTGCCACTTGTGGCTAACAAGCATCAACAGTAATATCTCCACTTACTAGCACTATTGCAGAGATGAGTCATAGGATGCTGTCACTTCAAGTTATCCATGATACTTTGAATGAAAGTGAGGATTTAGAACCACTCGTGTGGCAAAATAACACTCTGAATTTTTTTTTAATCATCTGAAAAATAGGATAGAAAGTGACTGCTGAAGTGGGGATTTTAAGAGGGGCATGGCACTGGTATCTGTTGGATTACATGCATCCTTGCCAGTTCAAGTGGCAGTCCAGAGATCTGCAGGATTTGTATAATGAGTCAGTCTAAAAACAGCAGGTGTGGCACTGGAACAAATATATAGAACAGGGGTAGACAACCTAAGGCCCGGGGGCTGGATGCAGCCCCCCGAGGCCTTTGGACTGGCCCCAGGCCGGTCCTGCCGCCGCCACTCCCCGCCGCCGCTGCCCCCCACCAAGATGATAATGATTGTTGTTGTTACTATTTGTTCTTGGGATTTTCTTGGCAAAATCTCCACAGGGGTTTTGCCATGGCTTTTCTGGGTCTGAGAGAGTGTGCATACATTTTTTTTATTTTATTTTATTATTATTATTTATTTATTTATTTATTTTTGGTGCTTCAGCCCCCCAATTGTCTGAGGGACAGCAACCCGGCCCCCAGCTCAAAAAGGTTGCCTACCCCTGATATAGAGTTTATATATTTTGGAGCTCAAGCTACAAAAAGATGAGATGGAAATAGATGATATCATCATCATCATCCATCCCAGGAAGGCTTTTAGGACAGTAATGTAAATTTATAGACCACCTTGCTATTGATGTAAATGTTTTTTGAAACCCCATTTCAATGTAAACCTACTTTAAAAAAAAGGTTTTTAGTGAAAATATAATTAACTTTCATTAACTTTCTTTTCCCTATTACTCTGGTGGGGGAAGTGTGGCCTGGTCATAATATGTGGACATTGGGACCCTATATTGTGGCCTCTGTAAAGCTCCCAGATGGCCAGACTTTTAAAAATCTCCTGGGTGATTTTTTTTAATGACCAAAATGACCAAAAACATATCAAAAATTCTGCAAAATGCACCATTTCTACCCCCTCAACTTCTCTGACCCTCCAGTGACTACAACCTCCAAATAAGGGGGAAATGTCCCAAAACTGGCTGAAAAGGAAACCAAAAGTGTCATGAGAACACTACTACATTAATTGTGCCAGGAGTGCTTTTGTGACCTCCACAAAGTCATGGGATGTAATGCCTCTTGCCCCTTTCTCAGTGCTCATCACCGCTTTAGTACTAAGTTATCAGGTTCTAATACTAGACAGGCTATTTCCTTTAATAGCCAACCTCTGATACGAAATTTGTTTTATCTTAATAAAAATGCTAATAATATTTTTGAGCCCCTCAAGTGGTTTTCTGCTGAAGCACATTGGAAAAATGCACCAATTTCATTAACATTCCCTATTGTTTGCAGTACTATTTGAACACAAACTCCCTTTTCTGGTCTTCTACATTTGGTGCCCTCCCCACAATCTGGTGCTGTGTCTCCTATGGTTCCTTCAGACACAATCTGTATAGTCTCTCCACCATAGTTCCAAACCTCAAACACTGATGTTATACAGTCGCCCCTCTGTTTTCATGAGGGATCTGTTCTGGACCACCCCCACCACCCCCCATGAAAATGAAAAACTTCAAATATTCATGACCTATTGGCTTGAATGGGTGTGCACCGTGGGCATGTGCACCATTATATCCCTCCCTGCTTGCCGGTCCGCGAAAAGCGAGACCACTAACTCAAAGTCCGCAAAAATGGAGGGACAATTGTATATCCAATAGCTGTCATCTGGATCTCTTGTTCCAGTTAATATGTATTTCCATATTCCTGTGAGCCAATGTTCTGTAGGCAATAAATGTCATACTTAGTGTAAGGGAAAGTGAGTTAAAAACCTTGTTTAATTCTAAGACCACAGAGTAACTTTATGTAAGCTATTGTTTCCCCACCTAACATCTGTCAGAAGGATGTTAAGGGAGTAAAATAGGACAAGCCCTGAGTATGATAGAATTGGGTAGATTTCTATGTCGCCAAACTTAATGCATGGTGTCTAATTCCATGTTTTCTAAATCTGTCTTTCTTTTTCATATATTTGATTTAATTAATACCATGGTCTATCCATTTTAAGCAACAGTAATGAACAAATTTCAGACTAATCTAGTCTAGTGAAATTCACCTGGAGTAAACTTTTCAGTGCATCCTCCTGGCAACTCTGCACTCATGCTGTTCTGCATTAATGGATTAAATAATCAAATATGCAAAAGGATATCATAATATGATAATACCATTATAATATTAATTCCATTAATATACAAAGCACTCTAGAAAAAGATTTGCCAAAGCAAATTAGGTTATTCAAGCACCTAGTTCAGTACCCTGGCTGTCAGTATAGCTAATATTTACTACTTTGTACTTTATTAGAATTTAGATAATAGACCAAAATGCAAGACTAAGCTGAATTATAGCCTCACTAATGAATCTAGCCAACTGAGAAGCACAATAATGTGCTCAGTGTAAACTGTAATAGCTGAGGATTATTATACTAATTGTCTCAGCATCCATGTCCAGTTAACATTAGCATCAACAATGGTGGGAAAGAGTCTTTTGAAGTCAATGACAGAACTACAACTGAGTTTAAAGGAGCGGGAATGTTGTAGAGCTATTAGCCTGTCTGCAACAAACTAAGCAATTAAACACAACCATGAAGAGAGATCTCTGCTTTACTCATAATGAGATACAAAACTGGAAAATGAATGTTGTAAAATGTTGGTATATTTTCTTAATCTTAAGAATACTTTAGTTTCATTTCAGTTTGGACTCTCACTTTAAGTGAAAAATACCAGTGCAAATTTAACAAATGATATTGTGGCTTAAGTGGTTAAGATGCTGACTCTGTCGATTGCAAGATCAACAGGTTGGTAGTTCGAGGCCTGGGTGCTGCATGATGAGGTGAGCTCCCATCACTAGTCCCAGCTTCTGCCAGCCTAGCAGTTCAAAAGAATGCAAATGCAAGTAGATAAATAGGTGCCACTTTGGTGGGAAGGTAAACAGCGTTCTGTGCAATCATGCTGGCCACATGATCACAGAGTAGTCTCCAATAGCGTTGGCTCTTCAGTTTAGTAATGGAGAGGATAGTGGCCCCATATGGTCAGACATGACTTGACAACCTTGTCAAGGGGGAATACTTTTACCTTTACCTATCACACACAACAGGCATGGAAAAATATATGGATCCATTATCTACAGTCTCCACTTATGTAGTAACAATTTTTTAAAATAGACTGTTGCTTTCAAGTTTATTGTTGAGTTTATTTTGGTTTTATTCAGTGAAAATGTCTTCTTAAGTTCTCTTCACTATATAGGCAGACATTAGAATGATTTCCCATATGGTTGTGTGTCTACATACACAGTACATGATACAGCAAGGGTGCTCCTAGCACTGGTCACTCATGGACCACCCCTGAAATAGAATTGTCTCTGTTGTTGTACATTTTGAGCACATCGATGTTTGAGTGGAAATTAGTGTAATGGTCTAATAGTTAATAAAGGTAAAGGTATTCCCCGTTGACAAGATTGTCGTTGTGTCTGACCGTTGGAGGTGGTGCTCATCTGTTACTAAGCCAAAGAGCAAGCATTGTCAGAGACTACTCTGCGATCATGTGGCCAGCATGATTGCACAGAATGCTGTTTACCTTCCCACTAAGAAGTGGTACCTGTTTATTTACTTGCATTTGTATGCTTTCAAACTGCTAAGTTGGCAGAAGCTGGGACTAGTGACAGGAGCTCACCCCATCGTGCAGCACCTGGGCCTTGAACTGCTAACCTGATGCTCTTGCAATCAACAGAGTCAGCATCTTAAACCACCTGAGCCACTGCATCCCTTTACTACAATCTCTGTTGTCCCCTTTCTTAGGGATCAGAATGTATATTGAGTAGGCCATTGTTTTGATTTCCATATTTATTACAGATTTTGTTAGAATTTGGATAAATTCTGTCTCTGTCACTTTAAATTATTATTACATATTTTCTTTAGAGAGAGATGCACCCCATCTTTGTTTTTAGAGACCTATTTTCCCACTCAGTTACACTCAAATCCTAGATATTTGAGGTGTTCTAAAGCATCTCGTCATTACCTGGACTTTCCTATGCACAGAACACAATGTGTATTCAAGACTTCCTTCATTCTCTCTTTGTTATAAATGATTTTGGGGAAGAACAGCTCCCAGAATATCAGATGAGGTCTTACAGTTTTGCATTAACTATAAATCATGCACACTTGATCCTGCTACAGAATCTGAATTTGTATCCAACAGGATATGTTTGCTTGTTTGTTTAACATTATTTAAACATGAAGTAATATCAATACTTTTCCTGCTGTCAAATACCAATAGTAGTTATAATAAAGGGCTGTTTCACTTTGTTTAAAGCACTTCACAGTTCATGTTACTGAAGTTTAGTCAGTGTTTCTGATTTCCCTGAATGTGTACCTTGAGGATTAATTGTTTGGACTATAGCAATATTTCTAATTCCATGATTCCATGATGAACATCCATTGAAATTACAGTGGTTCTTTATCAAGTAGGCATGGAATCAGAAGATATATCAAATTTACAATTTATATTTAACACACTGAAAACTTATGGAAGCAGGGAATGGGTCAAAAAGCACCATATAGTTATATAGAACATGAAATATCAACACATTTTGGCATCCACATTTTCTAACCACATTTACCTTGTTTGTTCCATTTATTCATCTAGGATCCAAGACTGCATCTAGCTGTTGTGTAAAACTCGTTCATTCTAGCCTATTTAATTTGAACATTCCAAAACGTTTTCTCTGTATCTTTCTATGCCATCCTATAATTTAGCTAGCTTTTCCAAGGGTGATGAACATAATTTAATCAATTGCTATGTTTAAAGCAGTCAGCAATATGTCTGGATATATTAAGTGGTAAGGTCTTATTAACCCTTTTACCACCACCACCATCTGTGAAGTTTATCCAAAGCTATGTGAATGAATGCCACCAACTAAGAGAAGGTGTGTATAGAAGCATCCAAGGAGAATTAATGGGAAGTATCAGAAAGGTTCATTGCCACCTTCACTTGGATAAAAGACTGGATACTCTTAGAAAATAAAAGATTATTAGAATTAGAGGGTGATAATCTATACTTTGGCTGGCACGCCTTCCTATGCTATGATAAACTAAAAGCAAAAAAAATTATATAAGAAAAGCATTGTACAAAGTATGGATAAAGTATAAAAGATACCTCTATCTGAGAATACCAAGATGGGCATCTGTACTCGATTTCCATAAAAAAGAAAAATATTAGGATATAATCATTGTATAAGACGACCCTTCTTCCAACGCACACCAAATAAAAATAAAAAAAATCAGATTCGATCCCGGCACCAGCCGATTCCAAGACTGAGGCCGGGGGGGGAAGGAGGGCTCCTTCTCCCCCCGGCCTCAGTCTTTCAATGGGCTGGTGCCGGGATCGCTTCGATCCCGGCACCAGCCGATTCCAAGACTGAGGCCGGGGGGGGGGGAAGGAGGGCTCCTTCTCCCCCCGGCCTCAGTCTTTCAATGGGCTGGTGCCAGGATCGCTTCGATCCCGGCACCAGCCGATTCCAAGACTGAGGCCGGGGGGGGGAAGGAGGGCTCCTTCTCCCCGCGGCCTCGGCCCTTCGCCCTATAGGGCGCACTCACTTCCCCACGCACATTTAGGGGAAGAAAAAATGCGTGTTATAGGGCGAAAAATGTCAGGGATGATGGGAGTTGTAGCTCTTCACCTCTGGCTCTAACTCACCAGCTTGTTATGCAGCAGAGCTGACCAGCTTTGGTCAGTGGTTGATGCTTCTTTCCCAAGCAGCAGAGTTTCAGAGAATAGGCTGAAGACCCTGACAAACTCTCCAAGCCTTCTCACTCTTCTTCCTGAGATGTCTCCAAACTTCTCCAGGATTCTTCTGGCTCTTGTATCTTCCCTCAAGACACCAGACAACTCAGTAGTCTTATATAAAAGATCTACTTTATTCTACTATATACATAAATACTATATGCCCTACAAATCACAATCTCTACACTTCACAATATCTCCAAAACTACTCCACAATACACATTAGCAAACATTGCAATTTATAGCCATTGTTAGACACCACCCACCAGTCAGTTTCCACCCAGTGGGTGTGTACATACATCTTGATTGGTCCACATAGATCATCCCATACCTAAGACCAACCCAAGTGTTTCATCACTTTACCTTGACCACTTAATGAGTCTCAGGTGTTTGCAATCTATCACAGGTGTTCTCAATATACCTTCTATAACTTTGTCCTTGGCTCTCAAGGCTTCTTAATTATATTATCTTTTTCACCTGTGTATCTTCCTGATTGCTCCTGCTTAATCACTTTGACATTCACATAAATATTTTTATTTCTATTACTGTATATCCCATGTTGCTTTTTCCATAACAATCCCCTCCGAAATAAAATATTGCATGTGTCTTACAATGTCATTCCTACCATTTGTGTCAGTCTTTCATGTTTCTCTGCTGTCAATGCTTTTGTGAACAAATCTGCTATGTTGTGTTGTGTTTCTATATATCTCAATTCTATTTTACCCTTCTGAACCATGTCTCACACATTTTGATATCTTACTCCAACATATTTTGTTCTGTTCTTCAAACTTTCAGTTTCAGCCATTGCTATGCATGACTGTGAATCTTCCAGAATTTCTACTGGTATCCTGTAACTTTCATTTAAATCATTCAACAATTGCTCAACCCATTGTACCTCATTCACTATCTCATTTAAAGCTGCGAATTCTGCTTCAGTCGTACTTAACGCTACATTAGTTTGTTTTCTACTTCTCCAGACTATTGGACTTTCACTGTACTTAATTATCATTCCTGTAACTGACTTCTTGTCTCCTAATTCTGATGCAAAAGAACTGTCCACATAACAATCTAAATCTGAATTACTGTTTCTAATTACCAATTTCTTATCTAAAGTTCCTTTCAAATATCTTAATAAGTGTTTTACTGCTGTCCAGTCTTCAATTTTTGGATCATTAACTCTTCTGGACAATACATTTACAGCATATGAAATGTCTGGTCTGGTGTGGCAAGATATGAATTGTAAAGATCCTATTATGCTCCTGAATAAAGTCTTGTCTTCAAAATCTCTAGTTGTTTTTTCAGATACAAAACCAGTTGTCATTGGAGCTCTTACTATTTTAGCATTTTGTAATCCACACTTTTCAATCAAATTTTCAATTTTCTTTCTCTGACTTAACAAACAATGTCCTTCTTCTGTCCATTCAACACCAATAACTAAATAAGACTTTAATAAACCCAGATCTTTTAAGACAAACTTTTCAGACAATTCTCTTTTTACTGATTCAATTTCCTGTTTTGACTTTGCTGCCACACACAAATCATCTACATAGATCACTAACACTATGTCTCCTTTTGTATAGACACATGCATCTGCAACGCTCCTTTTGTATCCTAGTTTAGCTAACTCTTCATTAATGCACAAATTCCATGCTCTGGCACTTTGTTTTAACCCATACAATGCTTTCTTTAATTTATAAACTTTCTGACTACCAATTTCTTCAAAACCTTGTGGCTGCTCCATAAATATCTCTTCATCTAAACTAGCATTTAAGTAGGCTGTTTCAAAATCAAAATGTTCTACAACTAAAT
This sequence comes from Phrynosoma blainvillii, assembly GCA_026167975.1. NCBI lineage: Eukaryota > Metazoa > Chordata > Lepidosauria > Squamata > Phrynosomatidae > Phrynosoma > Phrynosoma blainvillii. Next base: position 358,074,416 of record JANUYF010000001.1, read on the forward strand.
TTCTTTTTGCTGCTACAGCTTAGAACCATTCTCAGACTTTCTGGCTTTGCAGTTGGAGAATATGTCTTATCACAGTTCTCATACTGCTGTTGTGCAAAACCCTTAGCTACTAACCTTGCTTTATACTTAATACTTCCATCTGGCATTTCTTTCTTTTTGTATACCCACTTACAACCAATTACTTTCTTGTCCTTGGGTCTATCAACTATTTCAAAAACATCTTTATTTACCAGACAACCAAACTCATCATCCATTGCATCAATCCATCTTTCCTGTTCTTCTCTAGACAAACTTTCCAACTCTTCAAAACTTTCAGGCTCTTCCACTGCTAAACAAGCTCTTGCATTTGTCACAACAAACCTATCTGGAGGCTTTCTAACTCTGTGACTACGTCTGGGAATAAACTCTGCTGATCTGCCTCTTTCATCCTCACTTTCTGTACTGGGAGTTATAGTTCTATGGCTAAATCTCTTGTCCTCAGTCATTCTAGTAGTAATAGGTCTAGATTGTGTCTCATTATCTGAAGAACTATCACTGCTGCTAGTGGATGCTTCTGGCTTAACTGAAACCCCTCCGTTTCCTGAAGTTGGTTCAATTTGTGTTTCTGGCTCATTTGAACTTCCTAACCTCAAGAAAACTTCTTTATTTGCATGCAGTTTGTCCCAACCGGCATGTCTCTCGAAATTTGCCGACCTAGAATACTGCACTTCCCTTCCACCTAAATGAAACTTGTAGCTATTTCCTGAATAACCCAAAAACCTAAGCCTTCTACTTTTGGATTCTCCTTTCTTCCTGAAACAAGCTGGAATGTAAACATAAGCAAACTGTCCAAAGACCCTCAAATACTTGTAATTTGGCACTCTCCCATACAATACCCTGTAGGGAATGTCTTCAATTTCTGAATGATACAGTCTGTTGCTAATATGTACTGCTGTCAAAGTTGCTTCTGCCCAGAAACTATCTTTTACCTCTGCATCTGCCATCAAACAAGCAGTTATTCTTTTTATATCTTGTATTCTTTTCTCCGCTAAACCATCTTCGTTAGGACAAGCGGGATTAGTAGTTTCATGCCTTATTCCCACCTTTTGAAACCAATTAAACAATTGATTACTTAGAAACTCTCCTCCCCGGTCAGTAACAATGGTGCCTACTCTAATATCAAATTGTCTTTCCACCATTCTCACCCATGCTTTTAAACTTTGCCCAGCGTCAGATTTGTTTTTCAATATTCTTACAAAAGCAAACCTTGTAAACCTATCAACAATTACTAGAAAATATTTGCTTCCCCCTAAAGATAAACAATTAGCTTGGGCAACATCTGCATGTACAAACTGAAATGGTCTTTGAGCAATTCTTTTGGTTTTCTTGGCTACTGGAAAAGCTCTGACCTTTACCTGATTACATACAGCACAATCTAAGTGATTTTTGCACTCAGCAACTTTTAAATCTGGACACATACTGATTAACTTCTTTAAACATTTGAAACTAGCATGGCCAAATTTCCTGTGTAGTTCATGTATGCAGTCTTTATGAATTGGACTATTGTCTATGTTATTAGCATTTTCAACCCTGTAGCAATCAATATTGTCCTCCAAATAATAAAGCTTATCTTTTTTCAAGCCTATGCCTCGCAATTCCCCATTCAATTTTATCTTACACATGTCCTTTTCAAATATAACTGTGTAATCTCTGTCTGTTAACCTGCTCACTGATAACAAATTATTTTCTAACTCCTTTACATGTAACACATCATTAAAGTTTTCCTTTAGCCCTGGAATGTAAACTGTACCCATTTGATTTACAGTACTGAGCTCTTTCCCATCAGCTAAAACTACAGTATTTACATTAGCTGATTTTCTATTACTTATCAAATTAATATTGTTACACATTGAAGATGATGCTCCTGAGTCAATTAACCATTTACAATTAGCATTTTGTTTTTCCTTAATCATGGTTGCAAACCCCTTTTTGTTACCACTGTCCTTCAAAAATGGAGGTTTGGACTGCTTTTGATACTGCCGCGGCTGCCATCTGCTCTCCTTTTGCTTGCTTCTCTCAGCAGCAAATTGTTTACATTGTCTCTGTAGATGACCAATCTTTTTACAATAAAAACACCTCCGTTGCTCCCTTGTAGAAGCTGCTTCTTCCTGCTTTCGTAGTTCAGGCGTTGTTTGTTGTTTTGGCACAGTCCTTAAACTTGCTGAGTCACCCTGCTCAGACTTTCTTCTCAAGTTTTCTTCCAATATCCTGGCAACAATTAAGTCTCTGTTCAGCTCAGCTTCTGGCAAATTTTGCAAGCTATTTGTAATATTGTCCCAAGAAGAGTCTAGCGATTCCAGTAAAATGTAACACTGCTGCTCTTTGCTAATTTCCACTCCTCTCAGTTCAGCCTGCACAAATAAATCTTGCATTGTTTTTAAGTGTTCTATCACACACTGTCCTTTCGTCATCTTTTGTCTGTAAATTCTTTTAGACCAAAGCATTTTTGCAAACGCAGTTGAAGGTGTGTGTAATCTCTGCAAAGTATCCCACACATCCTTGGCGGACACTTTATCTCTTACGTCGTTAATCAAGTCTTCTTCTAGCATGAGATAAAGACATGCTTTTGCTTTAGCGTCTCTTTCTCGAGTGGCTGCATTAGCATCAGCTGCCAGCCCTGTTTCAACTGTCGACCACAGAGACTCCTTTATTAGTAGAGATTGGGCATATATTTTCCAGGTAGAGTAGTTATTTCTATTTAATTTACTAAACTTTAGGATCTCCATCTTAATTTGTGCAGTGACTCAATTTGACACAGTCCCTCTGAGTATGCACAGCAGACAAAACACAAAATGATTTACTCACAAGGCTCCACAAAACCTTCTTCCACTCTCTGGAACTTTCAGCTTCTGTGGATGCTGGTTGCTCTAGTATCTGGGCCCATAACCCTTGTCAGGGATGATGGGAGTTGTAGCTCTTCACCTCTGGCTCTAACTCACCACCTTGTTATACAGCAGAGCTGACCAGCTTTGGTCAGTGGTTGATGCTTCTTTCCCAAGCAGCAGAGTTTCAGAGAATAGGCTGAAGACCCTGACAAACTCTCCAAGCCTTCTCACTCTTCTTCCTGAGATGTCTCCAAACTTCTCCAGGATTCTTCTGGCTCTTGTATCTTCCCTCAAGACACCAGACAACTCAGTAGTCTTATATAAAAGATCTACTTTATTCTACTATATACATAAATACTATATGCCCTACAAATCACAATCTCTACACTTCACAATATCTCCAAAACTACTCCACAATACACATTAGCAAACATTGCAATTTATAGCCATTGTTAGACACCACCCACCAGTCAGTTTCCACCCAGTGGGTGTGTACATACATCTTGATTGGTCCACATAGATCATCCCATACCTAAGACCAACCCAAGTGTTTCATCACTTTACCTTGACCACTTAATGAGTCTCAGGTGTTTGCAATCTATCACAGGTGTTCTCAATATACCTTCTATAACTTTGTCCTTGGCTCTCAAGGCTTCTTAATTATATTATCTTTTTCACCTGTGTAGCTTCCTGATTGCTCCTGCTTAATCACTTTGACATTCACATAAATATTTTTATTTCTATTACTGTATATCCCATGTTGCTTTTTCCATAACAATACGGTATATATTTTTTAAATGTAAGAAGTTTGTCTTCAACTTTTAAATAATAAACTCTTAAACATAAACAAAATATTATTATATTTTTCCTGAAATTTCCCAGTTAAATAAAGTAGCACTTCCTTAATGTTAATAAGGACCATCTTACCATAAAACCAGAATAGACAAAGTGCGGCCCATGGGGTCCATGCGGGACCTCATCGGTCCAAGAAATATATATATATATATATATATATATATATATATCAGCGATGCAGCAGCTAAAAAGGCCAATGCAATTTTAGACTGCATCAATAGAAGTATAGTGTCAAGATCAAGAGAAGTAATAGTGCCACTCTATTCTGCTTTGGTCAGGCCTCACCTGGAATACTGTGATCAGTTCTGGGCACCACAATTCAAAAAGGATGTGGAGAAACTGGAGCGTGTCCAAAGGAGGGCAACTAAATTGGTGAAGGATCTGGAAACCAAGCCCTATGAGGAACGACTTAGGGAGCTGGGGATGTTTAGCCTGGAGAAGAGAAGGCTGAGAGGTGATATGATAGCTGTGTTTAAATATTTGAAGGGATGTCATATTGAGGAGGGAACAAGCTTGTTTTCTGCTGCTCCAGAGAATAGACTCGGAACAATGGATGCAAGCTACAAGAAAAGAGATTCCAACTGAACATTAGGAGGAACTTTTTGACAGTATTTCTCCGTGTCTCAAATCTATTTATCCGTGTCTCATTCGTCAGCCTCGAATTCCAATGGCATCTCTTCTCTCAATGAATGTCTTCAGGCGGTAATGGGCTGGATGAGGAAAAACAGATTGAAATTGAATCCAGACAAGATGGAGGTGCTCACGGTAGCGGCCCCAAAACCAGGAATTGGGTTGCAACCTCCAGTCCTGGATGGGGTCACACTCTCCTCCAATGACTGTGTTCGCAGCTTGGGGGTGCTCCTTGACTCGTCGCTCCTGATGGCAAATCAGGTTAACGCGACGGTCAGGAGTGCCTGTTATCAGCTTCGGCTGATACGCCAGCTGCGTCCTTTTCTGGAAGTAAGGGATCTCGAGACCGTTGTGCACGCACTGGTAGCCTCACGCCTCGACTTCTGTAATGCGCTCTACATGGGGCTACCCTTGTGCTTGGTTCGGAAGCTACAGCTGGTTCAAAACATGGCAGCCAGGCTTATTTCTGGAACATCCAGGAGGGACCACATCACTCCGGTTTTGAGGTCCCTCCACTGGCTGCCTATTCGCTTCTGGGCCCAGTACAAGGTGTTGGTTATCACCTTAAAGCCCTAAATGGCTTGGGTCCAAGCTATATCAGAGACCACCTCCTCCCGTACAATCCCCCCCGCGCGCTCCGGTCCGCGGGGAGAAATCTCTTAGTGCCTCAAAGATCGAGGCTGTCCGCGACCTCCCAGAGGGCCTTTTCTATCGTCGCCCCTAGACTCTGGAATGGCCTGCCGGATGAGATCCGTCAGCTAACATCTTTGGACAGCTTTAAAAAAGCTGTCAAGACGGATCTCTTCCGGCAGGCCTTCCCAGATTAACTGCCCAGTTCCCGGCTGTTCCCTCCTTTAGTTGATCCTGGTTCCCTGCAACGTAACAATGGGATGATTTATCTTGTCCTTTATTATTTAATTTCCTTGTATTTTGTCTTAGGACTTTTAACTATGTACTGTTTAATACTGTTTTAAGGGGGGGGGGGAGGGATATATTTTTTATTGTACTGATTTTTATGCTGTAAACCGCCCGGATTGGGCAACCATTGGGTGGTATAGAAATAAATTTTATTATTATTAGTAGTAGTAGTAGTAAGATCTGTTCTTCAGTGGAACACACTCCCTCTGAGAGTAGTGGTCTCCTTCTTTGAATGTTTTTAAACAGAGGCGGGATGACCACCTGTTGGGGGTGCTTTGATTGTGTCTTCCTGTATGGCAGGGAGTTGGACTGGATGGCCCTTGTGGTCTCTTCCAACTCTATGATTCTATGAATAGTTTCAATAAGTAAAATAGCTATGAATTCCACAGATTAATTTTAAAACTATGTATTTCACGCAATTACTTTCAACAAGGTTGCACACATTTTCTCAGGTTTATTAAAAAAATAATCATGCCCAATTTTTATATATGTTGCTTTCTTTGTTAATGCTGATATTTCATTAGTCTGATGTTATGATTTCAGTAAATGCATCTCCTCTTCACTCTTTGAGTTTTGTTTACATTATTATAATGCTTGAGGCTAGACTTCTTACAAAGATTAATTCAGGGTTGCTTTCTTAAATCAACAATCTCCACTTTTTTACAAAGTGCATATGAATTGCATTTCTCAGTGGTAGTTTTTAAATACGCTCAGAGCCCTTAGCAACACTAGGCAATAGGAAAAGATAAATGAGATTTTCACAAAAGATGTTCCCTGGTGTCTTTCCTCTTTTTTCTACATCTAGCATGCTGCAGACAAAATTATTTTACTCTATACTGGGAAGTCCCTTTTAGGAGAAATATAGGGATACATATTCTCTAAACGAATACAACCAAACAGCTCTAATTGTTTTGGAAAACTACTCTTGCCTTTAACCTGTCTTGTGAGAAATGGACAAAAACTCAAATATAAAGAGTAGGGTGAGCAACTCCCAAGTTGCATAGGTATTTTTGAGAAAGAAGCCCTATTTTATTCATAAAGCACTTGCCTCATTCCAATCTTTTACTTCACCTCAGTATCAGATTTTTATTGTTGTTTATGTAAATTGGCTGAGACCAAGCTGCTTAGGGGGGCACAGAATTGCCTTTAGTCTTCATGTAATTCTCAGTTTCCTGTCTAAGCAGAATAGAAAGTCAGACTCATCTAAGCTGAAAAACCCTGCAGGCATTCTTTCCATCAGAAAATGAGATGTCTCAGAAGAGGAACGGATTCAAGCCATTTTGATGAGTTGTTTTTATTGTTGTTGTGTGCCTTGAAGTCTTTTCCAACTTATGGCGACCCTAAGGTGACCCTTATCATGGGCTTTTCTTGGCAAGAGTTGTTCCAAGGAGGTTTGGCATTGCCTTCCTCTGAGGCTGAGAGCATGTGACTTGCCGAAGGTCACCCAGTGGGTTTCAGGACCAAGATGGGAATCAAACCCTGGTCTCCAGAGTCATAGTCCAGCACTCAAACCACTACACCACATTGGCTATCTAGGCAGACCAACCAACAATGGTTACTATCCATCCATCCACCCATCCAGTTCAAGGTGCAGAACAAAGTGCTCAGGGTGCAGGGTGTTCAAGACTAGTAGCAGGCAGATCATTATGAGTGTTGTGTCCTTGCATGTATGGTGTTGTTTTTTTTTAAAAAAAGTCCAAAATCAAGCAAACAAACAGATTACCGCAAAGTATAATATCACAAACAGTTAACAATATGACTACTGTAAAGATAGTGACAAAATTATAAATGAAATTTTATAAAATGGTATAAAATTACTATATCAGAGTAGGGCGGGGGGGGGGAATATGATGGTTATAAACTAGAACAATTCTGGTAGGTAGCTTCTCAGGGGGGGCTCAGCTACACCAGAACCTTGGTAATCCTGATTCTTGATGCCTGTTCATTTTGGTGGGACTCACCCCCACAGCCTAGCCTTGTTCTGAACTCCATGCAGTCTGAAAGCCAGGCTGATTTCTGAGATTAGTCAGCCTATAATTTCCCAATTAGCACCCCAGATAGCAGGCCAGATCAAAAGTGTTTCACCATTGCATCTAAATAATAATAATAATAATAATAAAATTTATTTATATCCCGCCCCTCTGCTCCTGGAGAGTTCTGAAGCAGCATTGCTTTCAACATTGGACCAGCTTCCAGACGTAGGATTACCACTAAATTGTGCACTAAGTTTGTTGTGGGAAGGGGCTGGTGAAAATCTGGACAGGCGCAAAATATCTGTGTAGTTTACCACATAGTCTGGCCTAATATAAATTTACATGAAGCTGCAACATGGAAGTGAACAACTTGATGAACTTCTAGAAAAACTTAATATTTAATCCATATGGTAATAATAAGAAAGCCAGAGCGGCCATAGGTGAGGTATATGGGGACAGTGTTACTGCCTGCCTATGATATACCATTTCCAGTGTAGGAGAATTGGTGTCTGAAAACTCCTCCACCTCGCAACAAATAAATACAATGCCTTCCACACAGCAAGGCAGAAGTCAGCTAGATGGGTTAGCCTAGCCTTGGCTGCATCTAGACTGCAGAATTAATACAGTTTGACACCACTTTAACTGCCATGGCTCCATGCTATGGAATTTTGGGATTTGTAGTTTTCTGACAGAGCTCTATATCAGAGAGCTCTGGTGCCACAACAAACTAAAAATCTTAGAATTCCATAGGATGGAGCCTTGACAGTTGAAGTAGTGTCAAACTAATTTAATTCTGCAGTGTGGCAGCACCCCCAATATTATCTCAGATATTTGAAGGTTGGTAGATCATTTGTGGAGAGAAATGTTGCTGCATATGTTTTCATGATGTGATATATCCCAGACCACATCTCTAAAACATTATCTAAAAGATGCAGGCTGGCCTCAGATTTTTACGCAATGAATATTATGCTGAAGACGTAGCTGATGTTCTATATTTTATGTCCTCATTTCTCAAAATATCTAGATAGTACTACACTGTGCTTATTCTGTCCCCTTTTGTAATTTACCACCCTAGAAATATGCCCTTCTTCATAGATGCACAAACTTGCTTATTAATATGAGCAGACAGCAGTCTCCTGCATCTGCTGCAATGCAACAAAATCTAGATGTTTTCTTCAACTCACCTTTTTGCCTGCATGTAACATTTAGCATGAATCTTGCAACATGTGGAGGGAAGCTAGCCAGAAGTTAAAATTTAATGTATATGGAGTGCACTCTCCAATTTCCAGAATGGCTAAAATGTATTAAGATCCCCGAAACTCAGTAAGAGTCAACATTTCTATACATAACATACAAATTATGTCAGTTTATAACCTGCCTTTCTTTTGGCATGGAATCCAGAGCATCTTACAAAATAATTTTGCATTATAAATGATCTTATGAACAGGACAGTAGTATTTCCAGTTTAGCTTTCCTGTTTAAAACTGTACAAAGTGTAATTTGTCATGCTTTGTTGATAAAAGAAATGCTATTCAGGATTTGGAGGAATGGTTCTTTCTAAGTGTTTCCAGAATTACACTTCTATCAAGTACAATTCTCCATTCACAAGTAATTACTGAGGCCTGCTTACACACTCTTTGGGCAGAATGGCCGGTGTAGTTAAAAATTATCCTAAAAGAATTATCCTAAAACACCCCTTTATTAATGGTTAACTGTGAAAGGGATCCATGTGTTTGAAGCTGATTATACACAAGGAGCACAAGGGTTTTTTGTAGCCAATATCCCAGTAGGGGGGGCATCCACATTGTAGAAATAGTGCGGTTTGATACAGGACTGGATTAGCAATAAAGCAAAATGAACACATGCTTAAGGTATTAAGGAAAGGGGACATCACAGAAATTTCCCATTGCCGGATTTACCGTGGACCATACAGTGCAAAACTGCAAATTGTGCAGCTTATAAAATAATTGTAAAGACAACATTGAGTGTGCCTTTCCAAATGTAGACATTTGCTTTTGAATATTTTTAACATTAATGGTCATGCATTTTTCAGTTGAGGTATATTAAAATCCCAACAGAACAACTATGCAACAAAGTAGGCTAGATGACTTATCTCTACGAGGGGCTCAGTCCCACTACGATTTAAAAGAATTTGCTGATCGGATCATATGTCCCTTCCCACTTGAAACCAGTTCTGAACTGACTGCGCTTGGTTTCAGTCATGATGAAGAAAGGCAAATGCAACCCCCCCCCCCGCTCTTTTGGAAGATGAATCATATTACGGTACTTTTGGGGGAAAAAATGATTCTGAAGTGTGTTCAACAAGTGGGAACAACGAATCTGAATCATACTGGAGGGGAGGGACTAATGGCAGAAGGGATTTGTATAGGGGTGTTTACCATCCCACCTCAGTTTTTGGGAAATCAGTGCTGCTTTTGTGCTTTGTGGTGTGACCTATGGGCACTCTCTCTCTCTCTCTCTCTCTCTCTCTCTCTATATATATATATATATATATATTAAAAATTGACAGTATATGGGCTTCATTGTATTTGCAATTACTTGCAATTACTAAAGGCCATTGCAAGCGGCGAGCTGGGTGAGAGGAAGGCTCCAGTTGGTAAAGTCACCCGGCTGGGTGCCTGCAGTAACCCCCATGGGGAGAAGGGGTGAGGAGAGGCGGGAGGGTTTCCTGGGCAAGCCATAGCGCCAGCCACATTCTCTTTCTCTGCAAGGAAGAGCAACTCCTTCCCAGGCACATCCTCCTTTCTCAGGACAGATCCTACATTTCAGCCTCCCATCCAGGAAGAATCCCAAAAGGTCCTCCATTTGGAACAAGACTAGAAGCATGGTATTTACATTTGGAGCAGGACTAAGAAGTATGGCAATTACATTTCTATATGAGTGTGTTTAGTTCTTATGTGATTCATGTTGAATGTGTTGCCAGTGTGGTTGTGTCACCAATGATGCGTAGATGATTGAAGTGGCACAAATCTAGTGGGAATGACAACCGTGTCAAAAAAGACACAAATCCATGAAATAAGAAATAATTCACTTTCATAGTGGGAACTATGCCTCGACTGGAATTGATTCACCAACTCAATGTCAAAGCGAATCGCAAACCAGTTAAAATGTAAGTGGGAATAAGCCCTAAGTATAGAAGCATATATGATTAGTTTTGATGATATGATCAAAGATTTTGTTATTAGAAAATGTAGGAGGAAACTTTTCAAATGTAAATAAAGTGGAAGTATACAAAAATAAGCATATTCCATCTTACTGTAGGTCTTGGTTCATTTTGAAAAATAATGTTTTATTTTACAGTTTATTATTGTTTATATTTTGAATTAAAGATATATGGGGGCTCCAAAATCTTTTAGGTGCTTAGGGTTTTTTATAGGTCTTAATCTAGCCTTGATTTGACACTACTTAAAGTGCTGTAGGAGCCATGGTGGCACAGTGGTTAAATGCTGGTACTGCAGCCACAAAGTTGGGAGTTTGATCCCAGGGCTCCACAGTTGACTCAGCCTTCCATCCTTTCATAGGTTGGTAAAATGAGTGCCCAGCTTTTGGGTGCAATTGGCTTACAGATTGTAAACCACTTAAAGAGTGCTGAGTTCACTATTAACTGTAAATGATGTTGCTAGAAATGTAAATGATGTTGCTATTGATGTAGCTCCATCTAATGGAACCCTAGGATTTGTAGATTTACTAGATCTTTAGCCTTCTCTGCTAAACATTATTTGTGGTGCCTCACAAAATTACAAATCCCAGGTTTCTGTAGAATGGAGCCATGGCTGTTAAAGTGGTATCAAATGGCATTATTTCTATAGTTTAGATGCACCCAGAGTTTAATATGCTTACTTTGAATACAGTGGAGACCAGTGTCTCCAATATCAGTGAAGCAATTAATCTACTCTGGGGTTTAGTCAGACCTTTAAAGGAGCTATCAGCATACTGGGCATCTCCTTTAAAGTTTTGATTAAATTGGGGGGAGGGGTGGGGGATGGGAGGAGAGGTGGGGATGTTTATTTTGGATTTGTATGGATTTTAATTGTTGTAAGCTGCCCCGAATGTTTGACAGAGGGGCGGGGTAAAAATAATTTTATTATTGTTGTTGTTGTTGTTAAGTACCACACTGACACCAGAGCCACATCTCTACTGTTTGAATGGGTGCCAGAGATGACCGGAGGCAAAGGACATGTCCTTCCTTGATAGTCCCTAGACTCCTGAAGCTGTCACTGTGTCATATTCTCTCAGTCTCCCTGTCATAAATGCAACATAAAATCAATATTTTACTTAAGCTGGATTCACTGTGGGAACTCTCTAGACAAACTCAGGTTTGGCTCCCTTGTGTGTCTGTTCTTTTGCAGTCTGTTCATTAAAGGCTTCTTCTTCTGTGCTGAAGGATAGATACCGAGCCTTTAAAAAAATGCAGGGGCTAACAGCACAACTTCCTCCACCTGGAGTATTGCATAGAAAGTAAATATTGAGCTATTGCTTTTTCACTAGAACTTGCAGATCTATCCCATGAGAAGTAGACATGGATGTTGAATCAGTGTATTGGATAAGTTCTAAGGTGGAAACTACACTTTATCATGACAACCTGTGTTCCCTGTCTTCTATTTACTGAAATAAAATGGTATTTTAGGGAAGCAATGGACTGCCTGAGGGACGATAAACAGAAGCTCAATCTGGATAAGACAGAAATGGTGTTGATAGATGGGCCACACTGGGCCATGTCCAGAACTTGGGAAAGTTATTTTTTTGGTCTACAGATTCCAGAAACTGTCATCCTGCATTGACTGTTCTGAGGTCGGACTTGCTCTGAAAAAATGTCCAGCTTGGATGTTTAGAATACAGACTCACTGACTGAAGAGTGTTATGTGATGTTGTGTTTTTCTTGCCTTTGAAATGGGCAAAACTGTTCTATGCACACTGTTCAAGTGTACACATTTTATGGGTTGCACCTGTGGAGACTCATTAATAGGAAAGTTCAGGAATGCAAATTGCATCTGGCCTGCAAGCAGTTGCAGAAGTGCAGACCAAGACAAAGCCTGTTGAGCCTCAGATGCTGGAGATTATCACATGAGCCTTGGTCCCATCTCACTCTTGCCACAATCACCTTGGTGTGTTTTTTTAAAAAAACCCAAAACATTCCGGTTTTGGAATTTTTAATACTGCACTTCCCTTCAATAGCTTTTTGCACCATTGAGGGGCCCCTGTACACTCTCTTCCTCATTCCCCCTTAATTCCACCTCCCTGTTCTCTCTGCTTCTTTCCTCCTCCCAAAGAAGAAATTATTGCCTCCTCCTGAGTAAAAAGTCTTGCTTTCAATGGGAATGGGGTGGTGGTGCAGAGAAACCTATCTCCTTTTCCTCCCAAAGAAGAAATGATTGCCTCCTCATGAATAAGTAGTCTTGCCTTCATTGGGAGTGGGGTGGTGGTGCAGAGAAACCTGTCTGAATCCCTTTCTTTCCTCTCAAAGAGAAATGATGGACTCCTCATGAGTAAATAGTCTTGCCTTCATTGGGAGTGGGAGGGTGCAGAGAAACCTCTTTCTCAATGCTTCCTTCTCTTCTTAGCACCTGAAGAAGAATGTCTGTGGATGTTTTGGGAGGGGGAGGGAGGGGGGAGAGATGGAAGTAATGCCCACTCACATCAGTTAGATCATCAATCTCTGAATTACCCTGGGAATGACCTATCATACATATTCAGTAATGGGTAAACAGGCAATTAACAGCTATTTGCGGGATTTTCCCATTCATTAAAAGTAGCGGCAGAAGCATGGATTGACTACATGACAGCTACTGCGAGCCACGAGGTCATGCAGTAGGAACCTGCCATTACAGTTAAAATCCATTATTTAAGAACAGTGCGATAATCTCCTTCATTTGGATTTGTCGCTACTCTCTGTGCATCCCAGCTCATACTCTGGATATCCACAGTGGGGGCCCTTCTGGGGTCTTCCAGAATCTGAAGCACAGTGCGTGGTTACCAGAGGAAGGACCTTTTCAGAGATGACCCTGGCTTTTGTCTATGACAGATTGATTGCTAGCTCACTAGTTAATATTTTTTATAATGAAGCTAAAAGCTGGAGCTTAATATAATAGGTAATGGGTTACTTCATATGATTCCATTGCTGCCTTATGAAGCCCAGCACATTTCAGATTTGAAAATGTCAGATCTTAATAGCAGCTGATCAGAAGGGGGCTAGTTACTGTTTTCTGTGAATTTAGCTTTGGGAAAATGGTGTCCCAATTTCACTCTGCATTCTGGGGCAGGAAACAAAGACCAATTAATCACTTTTTCGTTCGCTCAAACATTCTCACCTTCTTTGTCTTTGAACTGATATGCAAAACTAGGTCATAATCATATCAGCAGGAGACAGTGCCTCCTTTTATATTCTTGAAGCTATTATCAAAACAGCTTCTCTCCATTAGAAAAGTGTTTCCTTGAACCAAAGAATGTATTTAACTAATGGAAATAGTGTTTTTTAAAGTAGATAACATCTCACAGTAATTGTGCAAAAGGCAACTTCAGGAATACAACCGTTACATTCAGCACTCTTTAACACATGTTAAGAATTTCCACACTTTGGAAATATATGGAAAAGGTCAGTGTTTCATGAACACAATGACACTTGTGAGTTCCATGGTGCAACATTCGGCATTACCTTCTGTAGCAGCTCCTTACTTTCACCTTTGAAAAGCTGTCCAAAAATTAAGGACTTTCTAGAACAGTGGTTCTCCAACTTTGGCCTTCCAGATCTTTTGGATTTCAGCTCCCAGAATTCCTGACTGTTGCCCAAGCAGGCTAAAGTTTCTAGGCGCTGATGTCCAAAATACCTGGAGGACCAAAGTTTGGGAACCAATATTCTAGAAGATAAGACATGGGACATGGGCACAGTGGTGTTGGTGGAGTATTTTCAAAGCTCCCCAAAACTCATCTCAGAATGACATAAGACCGAAACATCAAGAGACTGATTTTTATTTTTATTTTCTTGTCTTGTGTATCTATGTATAGCTAAACAAGGATCAAACAGTAAGCAGATGATGATGTTAGCTGTGGTATGTTTAACAAAACTTCACTGTATGTCATCTGACTACTGTCTCACTATTTATTTACCAAATATACATTAAACAGATTCAGCCATGAACAACCCTCTGACAAAAATTGGTTATGTTCAACTACTTAAGGACAAAAATCACATGAAAAGATAGTATAAAGAATGGAAGAAAAGACTGAAAATTCTTGAAATGTAGAGAATAGATCTGATTGCATGGTTGAGGATATATTTCCCTCAAAGAGGAATTGAAATTAATGTAGTTTATAAATTGTTAATTAGTAGTCCTTCTAAGCATAGATTTCATTAATTAGGAGTGTACTCTAGAGAACAACAGAAGACTCTTCACATGTTCCTAGTTATGATGATGCTTCCTAGTTAAACTTCTGAAAGTGAGGTTTTAGTCCCAATCATATCTGGAAATAAGTCCCACTGAAATCACTGGAACCTGTCAACAAATGAATGGGATGGCTCCTAAGAACAAAAAGCAAAGCTTTTCATACAAAGCAAGGTCTCCTCTCACTGGTTCCCACAGCTCTGTCCCCTTGCCCCAAGGAACATTGACAGTGTGGAGGTGACATGTTAACAATTATTAGTATATCATTACATTATTTTTTAAAAAAATACATTTTGTAATATATGTACATAATGATCTAGTTCAAATAAGATGGTAGTCCCCTATTCTAACATTGTAAGTAATGCTTAGCCAATGTTGCATTATGAAAGGCAGTAGGGCAGGGTTTGCTCTATTTTTAACTGGAAAGTTGAAAAATCCATTAACAACTTTCTGTATCACAGATCACAGACCAGAAAGTGAGGTGAGGCAGCTGCTCTTGTTTATATCTGTGAGCAACCTTGGGTCCTTTTTCAGAAAAAAGGTGACATATAAATAACATTAAATAAACAAATAAATGTCCTGTATCACCCAGAATGTCTATTTTACATAGCAATGAGATCTTCCCCAGCCATTGCTATGGACGTTATCACACGGGGTCTAAATCAGTCCCATCTCCGTACCATCCCCGTCCCATTCCGGATCCTCTGCCCCTGTGTTCAAACGACGTCGCAGCAAACCCCGCCCCATCCAGTGCCATCCCCGGTGCATCCCCATCCCATTCCGGATCCTTTGCCCCTGTGTTCAAACGACGTCACAGCAAACCCCGCCCCATCCAGTGCCGGCGCATTGCAGCATCATCCCCGTTCTTTGCAATTCCTCTTCATTTGAGGAATTACATCTGCCACGACCAGAACCATACCGGAATGATGCTGCTTTCTTGTCTGAAGCTACGGGGTCTATTCCGGTATGGTTCTGGATTGATTCCATGCCGCTTTCTTGCCGCCGCGTGTGATAACGCCCTATGTGCCACACCAGACCCAGAAAGGATTTTTTCAAAATCCAAAACCATGGAAGGTTAGGGAGTCCTAAGACTTGTCACTCCTGGAGAACAATCTTTTGTTAATTTTGTTAAAAGTATGTGTCCTGTCAGCACCTCAGCCAGGAATTGCCAGAAATGCCCTTGGAGTCTCATGGTACGCTCTTTTCCACACCTGCTTTAGAATGGATGGCTGCCTCACACATTTCCTGAGCTCTGATAAGAAAGTTGTTACTGGAGGGTTTCTGCAGCCCTGAACTGCCTCATAGAACATAAAGGTCCCTCATAGAACATAAATACTTTCCATTCATCCATAAATATTTGAACAGCCTTCCTTCAGGTTGGTGCCTGTTTGATTACAACTCCCAGGAGCCCACACAATCAATGATGAGGGATCATATGAGTAGGTCTAAAATGTATGGAAGGCACTGGGTTTGAGAAGATTGTGTTCTAAGTAGTAGAAATCAATAATGGAATAAACATAACTGGTGTCTCTTGGTATTCATCAAGATAGAGGGCTCAATGGGGCTAAGCAGACGGGCAGCCGTGGTCCGCCCCGGGAAGCTGCGGATCGGGGCCGAGGTATCCGCACACCTCAGCCCCGCGGCACAGCATCCCATCCCCAGGAAGGAGTGCTAAAATAGCGCTCCTTCCACAAGACACCGAAGGTGCGGCGCAAAAGGCTGCCGGCGCACCTTCGGCACCTCTTCTGCCGCAGTGTGTGCAGATGCTGCGGCGGACAGGCATCCTCGAAGCGCCGGCTGTGCGGAGGGTCCGGCGCTCTGACGATGCCTTCAGGAAGGGGTTGGGGCGGCCAGCGTGTGGCTGTCCCTCCCCTTCCTTGTGCTGAAGACGGCGCTTTGCACCGTCTGCTTCCCCCCTATGTTAGTGTTTCCTATATAGTGGATAGGAAAGTACACAGAGTAGGTATTTCCATTTAACTTCACCACAAGATTAGAGAGAGAGAGTGATGCACACAGACAGAAAAAATTATACAGTTGTCTCTCCTATTTCGCAGACTTCCCATTCACACCCCTTCTATTTCGTAGACGGGAAGCCAGGAAGGATAAAATGGCAGGAGTGTGTGGCCATTAAAAACAATGGGGCTTGGATATTTGTGATAGTTCCGATTCATGGGGGGAGGGGAGTCTGGAACGGATCCCCTATGAATCGGAAGGGTTGACTGTAAAGATAAAAAAGATCCGTATGCAGCATTATGGACAGATCCATGATAAAGCTGCTCCTAGCAGGTTTCCCATAACCTTTTTGTCTTTCTGCCTACATTTGTGCTAGAGGTAATTTTGCTTTATTTACAGATTTTGCTGAATCCATTTGTTTGTTATTAAAACAAATGTTTGCTGTTTTAAAAAGACAAAAAGAATAACAGTGTTTCTGCTGCAAACTTGGAAGAAAGATCCAGTACAGATAATAGGTGCTGACAGGACACATCATCTTGCAGATGCTAGTTAAAAATTTGATGAAATGAAAAAGTAACTGAACTAGTTACATCTAAACATCTGTCACAAACTGTTGAAGCATAAGGATGCTTATATGCAGTTGCTTTCTTTTCCGAAGAAAAGATCTCAGCCTTATAGTTAGACCCAAATCATAGTAGCAAGAGCTTTGTGGCAGAAGATTATGGTGAGATACAGCTGAAAATAATTCAAAGCAAAAGGAAGAAAAAACTTACAATACTTGACTTCAGTTCTACCAATGGTATTGCCCTCCCCAACTGTGATCCTCACATTCACCCACACTCTCCAACTTTGCAATTACTGCTGGGGGGAGTTCCCATTGGCATATATTGAAGCTTTTTTGTAAGGCTAGCTGCAGCATAGGAATTTGAGGTTTTTATCAGATTGTGGCTGGATAAGCAAGAGGTGAAACTCCCCTATAAACTGCAGTCCTAATGAAAAGAATCCTGCCTCTTGTACATAACTGTGTTTTTTTTTAAACTGAGAGATGGTTGATAGGTATACATCTGGTTGGACCATTTTTAAATGCCAATGATGGTTTAATTTTGAAATACAGTAGCCCCTCCCAATTCACGGGGGATCTATTCCGTACCACCAACCCCGCAAAAATGGTGGCTTGCAAATATTCAAGCCCCACTGAAAATAATGAGGGGGGGTGCCCATGCTGCACACCGAGGCTGTGCACAGGCACACACCACCATTATATCCCTTCCTGTTTGTCCCTCCTGCAAAGAGTGGAACCACAGACTCATAGTCTGTGAACGGGGAGGGACAACTGTAGCTTCTAAAGCTGTATTTATGACTCCAACCCTTCTAGACTGTTGTTGTTGTTGTTGTTGTTGTGTGCCTTCAAGTTGTTTCTGATTTATGGCTACCCTAAGGCGAACCTATCATGGTTTGTTTCTGGGACTGAGTGTTTGTGATTTGTCCATGGTCACCCACTTGGTTTCCATGGCCAAATAGGGAATCAAACCCTAATCTCCAGAGTTATTGTCCAGTACTCAAACCACTACACTATGCCAGCTGTCTTTTATTTGCCTAAAAGAAAGAAAGTATATTGCTTCTTACAGAACCTGCAAAAATGTTATTTCATCTTTTAATTGCTAGTTCTCCTGTACCTGCATTCAAAACCAAATATGGACATTTGCCCACTTCCAGATTGTGTGTGTGTGTGTGTGCGTGTTTGTTTTTTACTTTCACAGATAGTTTTGGCAATCCCAAAGGATTTAGCTCCTGGACCCACTGCCCCACCACAGAACTATCTTTCTGTGTGGTGGGATTAGTTTCTTCTGTGAGGCAAGAGGCTATGCTGTTGGTAGCAATGCTGCTGGTAGAGCCTCCCATCTCAGGTAGGCTTTTGCTGAGAAGCCAGAAGGCAGCAGTAGTAGTGTGCGTGTGGTGGGAGGTGACACTGGTGTAGGATTTTTCAGAGACAATGGCAGTGGGACCATAGCTAACACTTGTTAGTACTGTGCAGAAGAAGGCAGTGAAAAACCACTCCTGAAGCCTTGAAAGTCCTTTGATGAGACAGTCCAAAATGAAAGAAGAGATCATGCCAAAAGATTAAACTCCCAGGTCAGAAGGCACTCAACAAGTTATTGCAGAAGAACAGAGGACAAGTATGAGTATCACTGTGGCTAATGACGCAACTGGACTCAAGCTATTGATGTGTTCAAAGATGAAAGTCTGAAGCTGCACAACACATATTATAGGAACATGGAATCTGAGAATCATGAATCAAAGGAAGCTAGACATATAAAACAAGAAATGGAAAGTATAAACATTGCAATACTTGGGGTGAGTGAGCTAAAGTAGACTGCAATGGGACATTTTGAGTCAGATAATTACACAATTATGCAACTCAGAATATGAAAATCTAAAAAGAAATGAGGTGGTATTATAATCCAAGAGTATAATGTAAAGCCTGGACAAGTAATATAAATAAGGGACTTCAGGGAAAACCAATCAACATAACAATAATCCAAGTTTATGCTCCAAGCACAGAAGCAGAGGAGGAAGAAACTGAAAAGATCCACACTAGAGTCCAGGGTGAAATTGATTACACACATAAACAGGGCATGTTGGTAATTACAGGTGACTGGAACACAAAAGTTCATGGGAAACAGAGAACAGCATCTAGGATCAAGATTGAAGCAGGAGAGCAACTGACTGACTTTTTGTTCATTGTAAACATATTCTTTAGGCAACTAAAGAGGTGACTGTATACATGGACATGATCTGATGGCCAATATAGAAATGAGAGAGATTACTTAACTGGATGCACAAGATGGAGAAGCTCCATTCTCTCTGCAAAACCTAGATCAAAAGCAGATTGTGGCACAGATCATGAACTGCTGATATCAAAAATTAAAGCTAGAGAAATATACTAGGCCCGTCATCATACCAAGATACAGACTGAGGAAGATCTCTTTAGAACAGGGGTAGGCAACCTTTCCCCTTTAAGGGCCGAGGGACTTCAGCTCCCAGAATCCCAGGAGCTATTGGCCAACATGGGACTATTGGCCAACATGGCTGAGGCTTCTGGGAGCTGAAGTCCCTCGGCCCTTAAAGGGGAAAGGTTGCCTACCCCTGCTTTAGAATGTAAAGACATACTTTAGGCACTATTAAGCCTAATTAACCGGGAGCCAAAAGAACCCTGGAGTGAAGCCAGAGACATTGTGAAGGAATATTGGAAAAAGACACTATCTGATGCCAAAAAGAAAGAAAAGCCTCACTGTATGCCAGACAAGCAATTAAGGGTAGATGAGAAGCAAAAGTAAAAGATGACAGGAATAGGGTCACCTGAACAGTTCAGTGACATGGTAATCTCCTATGCAAGCAAGGTGATGCTCAAAATGCTACAACAAATATTTTTACTAAATATGGAACAAGAAATACATAGCATATATGGAGCAGGTTCAGGAAAGAAAGAGGCATTAGAGATCATATTGCAAACATATGTTGGATAATGGAGTGCACTAATGCATTTCAGAAGAAAATCAGCCTGTGCTTTATAGATTATAGCACAACATGTAGCATCTGAGCAAGGAGATGTGGAAGTTGGAGAAGAAACATCAAGTATTGGAGAAGAAACATTTTAGGATATCCAGATGACACATACTACTAGCAAAAAAATAGTAAGGACTCGGGGTGACTACTGAAGAAAGTTAAGGAAGAAAGTGCAAAGGCAGGCTTACAGTTGAACATTAAGAAGACAAAAATAATGAGCACAGATAATTCACATAACTTTAAAGTAGCCAATATAGATATTGAAATAGTGAAAGATTTCCTATAATGTTGCTCAGAGATTAATCAGGAGAAGACTAGGACTTGGAAGGGCAGCTATGAAGGAACTTGACAAGATCCTGAAGTATAAAGATCTGTCACTGAATACCAAAGTCAGGATTTTCCATGCCATCATATTTCCAGTTTCTACATAAGATAGTGAAAGCTGGACAGTTAAGAAAGCCAATGTGGTTCTGGAGGGCAGTTATATGGATACTCTAGACCAGGGGTAGGCAACCTTTCCCCTTTAAGGGCCGAGGGACTTCAGCTCCCAGAATCCCAGGAGCTATTGGCCAACATGGGACTATTGGCCAACATGGCTGAGGCTTCTGGTTTACACAAAACAATTCCCTGCAGTTGCTTATTCCCTTCCATCCAAGCTCCCAATGTGGCTACAGCATGGTTAAGCAGGTTAAACTTTAACATGGCAGAGAATGCCATGAGAGGTGACTCAGACAACAACAAACTACAAATCCCAGGATTCCACAGGAAGGAGACATAACAATTAAAGCAGTGTCAAACTGCATTAATTTTGCAGTGTAGCAGCAGCCTGAAAACCAATCAAATCTACCTATGAAACTGAATAGGGATGTGTGGAATTTCCAAATTTAGAATGCTTCTCTGATATTTTAATCCTATTTTAGGGAAATTTCCCCTTTTCCTCTGCCATGAGGGAGGAGGCATTGGAGTGTAAAATAATTAATTGTTGGTTGCAAAGTTATTTTACAACTGGCTGCATGGAAAAAATTAAAAAGGAGGGACAGTGGAGATTGTCGCATTCTCTTTAAAGTGATTTATCCCTGACGGGATACAGTCACATTTAATTTTTAAAACAGGTGTCATCACACTTAGCCATGGCCAAGCAAGTGCAACCTGTATGCAGCCTGGATCCTAGCTGTTCATATCCAGCAGCTTTTCAAAAACAGGACTTTCTCCAGCAACCTAGGACTTCTTAATAGATACTGAATAAAAAGGAATGCAAAAGACTACACAGCACACTTGAGCACTAAGGAGGTGTCAACTTAATTCCTCTTTGGGTAAGGGCAAGGGGTTCTGGGAGGATCCAGGGCCCACAGTGTACTGCTTGGGGTACAGATTGCCTGTGGATGATCTGAGTCAGAAAGTGGCTCAGGCTGAGAGAGACATATATACTAAGTATAATGGTCTCGACTGGGAAAGAAATGTATACTCTTCTGAGCTGCCTTGGGTTCTATAGATTGAAGAAAGGGGGCATATAAATAAAATATAAATACTAGTCTGTACAATTGCTGCTTTATTGAATCAATCAAGATCAAGGGTAATCTGGAAAGAAAAGGGGGAAGATACCCAGGCTTTTATTTCAGTTCTCACAGTTCATGGAGGAATGGAGCATAGGAGAACCAGTGAACTTAGATCTGCATGCAGAGACTATTACTGTTGTCTTTGGTGCAAAAAATTATCTCAAGAGGTATCACACCAGTAAGGTGTAAAAATGGCTTCCTCAAAGCATGCACCCGATTCCTTCTGATTGAATAAAGTTCAATAAAATATTATTAGATAATTATTTTCTAAGAAATTCAACTCAGCTCCAAATTACAGTTGGTGCTTACAGAAACATCTTGTAGTGGCTGTAAAGAAATGGGATGGATCTGGAAAGATAAAGAAAATCTATAGTCAGCTATGTATAGCTGATTAAAATTAACCAATTTTGTAAATGAGCAAGTAAGCATTAGTGTCCTCCATTATTATATTTTCCCTAAATTATAACCAGGCATAGCTTGACTCTGATTCAGGTCACTCTTCTGAGCTATATATATCATATATATATATATATATACTCTGAAATCTAAATGTAAACTCTGAAAAACATGTAGACTCTTACCCTAACATGATCCTAATTGACCCTAACAAACTAGAGTTTGTCATGAGCTAAGTAAAGTGCAAAAGTTTTATATAAAATAATATTTATGTAAAGGAGGAGTGGATTGGAAATTTGGTTGTTAGGTCAACTTTGTATAAGTCTGACACCTGCTGGTACATAGGAGAAAGTAACGTCTGTTGAGCAAATTAGTGAGGGAAGAAAATAAAAATAAAAGTTCAGTTTGACCACACAGCCATCCATTTTAGCAATAGTTGCTAAATTTGCAGCCATAAATAAATACATATTAAAAGATGACAATATATTGCAGATTGCAGTCAAGTCTATATCTACCAATGTTGATTTCAAGGGGAGTAGGGATAATACATTTACATAGCACTATGGCACTCTTTCATTAAGTGTTCTTTTTATGTGCGTGTGTACAAATTTATGGTTGGAAAGGCATTTTACCACTGCCTAAAAGATTTATTTATTTAAATACGGTAAATAAAAGGGTGACAGAAATGGTGCCCAGTGAATGTGAGCTGAGATGTGATGGGATCAGCTACCCAGTAAGTCACCAAGGGTCACCAAAGATGAGAAAATCATGATAAGGACACTAGTGTTGGGGAAGCAATCAGGGCCTTGTACACACAGGAAATGTGCAATATCTCCTAACAGTGTAGAAGTGTAGAAGGTCAATTGCAATCTTGTAGCTTACAGTACAGTCTTGTAGCCTACAGTACAAGAACAAGATGAATTACAGTCGCACCTCCATATCCATGGATTCTTTATCCAAATATTCAACCATCCATGACTTGAAAATATTTTAAAAATATATAAATTCCAAAAGGCAAAGCTTGATTATGCCATTTTATATGAGGGACACCATTTCACTGTGCAATTGTATTTAATGGCAGTTGAACATCCACATATTATGGTATCCATGGGGGGTCCTGGAACCAAACTCCAGCAGATACCAAGGGCCCACTGTACTTAATAGTTCTAGGAGACATTGGTCCAAAAGATCTTGACTGAAAGCACCCATTGTGCTGCCACAATCCCATTTTTCTCTTCTGCCCATCCTCCTGTTTTAGCCTAGCATACATAGGAAACCTGCAGATGTTCCAGAGTTTAACCTCACATGTTTTCTGCTACTAAATTTAGCCTTCTACCAGTTTTTTCAAATATGAAGAAGAATAATTGTATCAAATTTACATATTTATGTGATAGCAGACTGGAACTTTTCATTTTGTGGGTCTGGTAAGAGAGATGTTGTAGAAAGTGTGAATGTTCCCAATACACAGAAGAAGTGAAAAGTTTAGGTAGTGTACCAGTGTTCAGTTTGAGCTGTAACATGAGCCTTACAGATCGTAACATAAAAATGCTGAGGCTGATTGTGTCACTGCTCTTCCACTTGATTTATTTTGGTGTTCCTATGATCAGTTCTGCAATAACCACCCTGCTGTCAGATATTATTAGTAGCTTCCAACATTATGTGAAGTAATTAAAAATCTAAGCAGCCCATTTGGCAGCTTTCCATATAAACTAAAACAATTTATGCCATTAATATAAATCTGGCATGGATAGAATAAGAACGATAAATTAAAATTGCAGTATGAATTAATGAGAAATGCATTTGCAGCAGCAATTTGAAACTTATCCTTATTGCAAGGACAGAGGGCAAGGAGAAGTCAGGAGGCAAGAACGTGATATTATAAGTGATATTGTCTGCGTGGCCATCGTCATTATGAAGCAATGTATAGCTGTCATAGTAAATTCTGGAGGAAGTACTATTTTTCTGTTTTCCTATGTGTCACCAGAAATAAACAAGTAGGGGCAGATCTCACTTCTTTTGGCATCAGATGTTGTTTTTAATGTGTTGCATGCCAGTGTTCACAATCTGAGATAAACAAATGTCTGTATTTTGAGATGGGGACCAAATTTGCTAGGCTGTCACAAAAATTATTTGGCAACAATTCAAAGTAATAAGGTTTATCTTTAACAATTATTCAGAAACCAAATGGCATCAGTGTTCTAGGCTGCATCTACTTCTGCAAGGCAAGTCACTTGCCAGCCCTGGGGGCACTGCCATGACAACTTACTATCTGGGGGGAGGGAGGAGAAAGCAATCAAACAGCACTTTGCTGCAGTCCAACAGTAATGGGAAGAGAACTGAGATTGGCCACCTGGATCTCCAGTAACTGCAGAACCACAGTCCAGATGAGTACTGACTGGTTCCCTCCCTCTCCCTTGTTCAGCAAATGGCCATGGTAACTTCCTTGGGCCTGCAAACTGTCTGGGGAGATGATGTTGTACAAGGAGGTAATGATATTTCATATCTCCTTGTGAAATGTCCAGGAAAACACTTACGCACGTGTAGCCCCAATTTGCTCTTGCATATGTCACACCCAGGATCCCACCCATATATCTATGTTTTCAATATCAAACTGAAACAAATCTTATTCATGTTTACTCAGAGGTAAGACTAATTGTGTGTAGCAGCTAAGTCTGTATAGAACAGTATATGTTCTATAGAACTGACAGTATATAGAACTGACATGCATATCACTACTTTGGCATTTGAGCAGGACATTCAGGCCAGAATCCTGTTGGAGCACTATGCTGGCATAACTCTACTGGTGTAATTGGTGGTGGCTGGAGGAAAGGGCTTATAGACACAACAGTTTTGAAGGAAATAAGACTACTCAGATTTTGCCTGCCTTCTCTTGCCTCTGCTATGCAACCCTGGAAAAAATGCTCCTGTCTAGCATTGTGGACCAACAGGATTCTGGCTGTAGTTTCCTGACCATCCCAGTTTGAGAAATATGTGTAGCTAGAAGTTTGTAAGCATTAACCTTCCTCATGTTATTTTTAAAATATATATATTTTTAATTAATTCAGATGACTCCATGTGTTTTGCCTTAGAGTCACCATAAATCAGAAATGACTTGAAGGCACACAATAACAACAGTCAGACCTCCACATCCATGGACTCTATCCATGAATTCAACCATCCACATCTTGAAAATATTTTTAAAATATAAAAAATCCAAATTTGATATCCACAAGAGGTAGTAGTCCTAGAACCACCCCCCAGTGGATACCAAGGGCCCACTGTATTTTCTTCAGCCACTAGGTATCAGCTCTGGCATACAGATTTGCAGTCTATCAATCTGAGGCCACGGCAGAGCAGGCCAAGAGTAAAACGATAAGAATTCCTTTCACTTATGGGTATGGAATATCACTTAAGGATTTAGAATGGTGAGACCCCATTCTGGGAGGCCATGGGTATCTGTGGCAGATTTCTATGGAGCAGACACAGTGGGTTCAATTCTATAAGCTGTTCAATACTGGTATATTAAACAAAAGGCTATTCTAACCCATGTGAAGTCAAGGACTTATGCTGATATGAAAGAATGTGAACTCCCTATGGTAAATGTAATTGGCTATTATCTATCTATCGTGAAACTATTGTCTGATGTTTTATTTGATGACTGGATAGCAAATTTATCAGCAGAATAATTCAACATAAGGTGGCATCTGGCAATGATTCCTAGCACCATTCAGCATCCTCTCTCAAATGACTTTTTGTAATTAACCAAAGCCCTCATTGCTCTTCCTCTCGCAAGTGCCCCTTTGGCTGATTTGGATTGTTAGTGCCTTTCAGGTGACATTTATTTTTCATTTGCAGTCACATATACCAACTCATGAGGGAACACTTTAGAGACCAAATCTGTGAGTTGTTACTGGTCTTACTCCAGTAAAATTCCTCACTTTTTTTTTCTTATGAAGAATGCTGTTAATGTCTTAATTTTACATCATCTTTTCAGTCATTGTAATTGTTACATATATTTCCTTGAAAAATATTTTGAGTTGGACCCAGAAACATCAAGCGGATTTTTGCTTGAAGAAACAGGGCTTTCTGCATCTACCTTTTTCCTCCTACAGACTCAGCGTTCCAGTGTCTAGGAACTGGAGGATCCTCATCTGATACTGGTAACTAAGCAGGCCTAGTTACCAGACATAGGCTGGGACAGAAGCAGCACCATGGCAATTTGGAAGAGTTGTGTGATAATGACTGTCCCCAGCCCGATATGTTTGTATTTCCTAGACTAACATGATTATAATGCCTTATGAAGTCGTTAGACCCAGGTCTATTTTAGGTGTAACAAAGCTTGGTTTTAAGCATCAGTTTGCTCAACTCTCAAAGAGGTGAAGGAGAGATTAGTGATTTCCTCTCTTCCTTTATGGATGTGGGAAAAGAAATGTAGCAGCACCTTTAAGATTAACTGGTTTTATAAACCCATTTGGATTTATTTCCATGAAAGGTCATGCAAAATAATAAAACCAATTAATTTTTAAGACCATTAAAAAGTCTTAAAGGTGCTGCTGCATTCCTTTTTCTTCCTCCCTCCTTCCTCCTTTTAATGCTGTAAGAGACCACTGCTATGCAGAAAACTATCTCTGTTGACATTAACTATGCCAGGGGTAGGCAACCTAAGGCCCGGGGGCCGAATGTGCCCCCCCGAGGCCTTTGGACCAGCCCCAGGCCTGTCCTCCCACCGCCGCCCACCGCCGCTGCTGCCCGCCATGATGATATTGATTATTGTTGTTATTACTTGTTCTTGGGGTTTTCTTGGCAAAATCTCCACAGGGGTTTTGCCATGGCTTTTCTGGGGCTGAAAGAGTGTGCATGCATATTTTTTAAATTTTTAATTTTTTTTAAAAAAATTAAATTTTATTTATTTATTTATATTTATTTATGGTGCTGCAGCGCCGCCCCCCATTGTCTGAGGGACAGCAACCCGGCCCCCAGCTCAAAAAGGTTGCCTACCCCTGAACTATGCCATTCTGCTAGAATGGGTGGGAAAAGAAAGCAGGACATGACAAAGAAGAAGAAAACAATCACATAAAATATGACCAATTGTAAAATGAAACTTTTACAGTAAATGTTAAATCAGCACTCCTCAGGCACAGCAATTTACTTGATTTAGTGAATGGATGCACATTAAGCCCAGGCTGAATGATTAAGTGCCTTTTCAGAATTGTTTGTGCTACAAAAACCAATACAGCATTTAAACAATGTGTTAGTAAAACTAACCCACACCTCATTAGGAGAGATTCATATTATTGTGTAGTAGTACATCTTCCCTTCGAAATCTAGCAGCATGAAGCATCCAGTTTTTCATTTATTCTAACTAAATAGTAGACATCTAGGAAATTCTAGTTGTCAGGACTTGCTGATATTTATTCAGAAGCAAGTCATGGACTCGTTATATTGAATGACCTGGAATTCTGAAATTTGAATTATAACAAATTTTACACCAACTGTGATCACAACCTTCATAGTCAACATGAGGTGACTAACATAACTTGCAATGACATGTCCTCCAACTGTCCCAATTTGGCAGGGACAGTCCTGATTAATCCTCTCTTGTCCCACTTTTTTTGGCTGTTTTTAAAAATTCTGCTTGTTTTTGGTTTTGGCACATCTGGCTCTCTCTCTCTATTTTGGTTCCTCACTAATACCTGAATTTTCTTGTTCTTTCTTTCTTTCAACACCTGAGAACTGTCCCATCTGTGGCATCACTTGGAGCTGCAGGGGTGTGTGGACTACACCAGGTGACATCCCAGAGAGGGGTGTCACCTGGTGAGGTGGTACACCTAGAGGGACTGGCATGGCAACTGGGTGAGGGAGAGAGGGCACTTTCCCATTTGCCCAGCAACTGCACAGGATCCTAACTGGGCTCTCTGGGGCTTCAGCACAACCGGCCTCAAAAGTGCCTGCTGGTGGGCAGTTTCAAAATTCTCCAGCAAAATGAGTGGTTGGATGTATGTGTATGTGTACAAATCACAGGATTCCTTTGGTTGAGTTATGATATATGATAGAAAAATATCCCTATAGCGTGACATAGTGGTTTGAATGTTGGATTATGACTCTGGGGACTAGGTTTCGATTCCCTGCTTGGCCATGAAACCCAGTGGGCAACCTTGGGGAAGCCACACTCTCTCAACCTCAGGGGAAGGCAATGGCACCCCTTCCCTGAACAAATCTTGCCAAGAAAACCCCATGATAGGACCACCATAAGCTGGAAAGGGCTTGAAGGCACACAGCAACAATATTAGTTAACATTTTTCTTAAGCCCGCCTATAGTGTATCAATTCACCTACAAGACTAAAATTCGATGCTAATTAACTTTTTGAACCTTCTAATGCACATGCACTCCAGTCAGAGTGGTCATATTACCTAATTACAATGATGTTGTTGTTTTAGGGCGCTTGTTTTATAGCCAGTGATTTTGTCAAATTACTAAGGATTCTGTATGGTCTACTACAGGAGGAGGTTTATGAGGGGTCTATGACACCATGGGTTACAGCACCGGGTGACACCAAACCTAGTGACGCCACTGGCAGTGCCTTCAGGGTCTGGCCGCTTTAGCAGTCTGGGTGGCCAGCTGGCTAGCCAGGAGGGAGGACAAGGTAGTTTGCGCCCACACACATCAGGTGACACCAACCTCAGGGATGCCACTGCCCACACTCCCTCCAAAACATACAAAATAAGCACACTCCCCTGCTGCTGCTAACTA
Organism: Phrynosoma blainvillii; assembly: GCA_026167975.1. Classification (NCBI taxonomy): domain Eukaryota; kingdom Metazoa; phylum Chordata; class Lepidosauria; order Squamata; family Phrynosomatidae; genus Phrynosoma; species Phrynosoma blainvillii. The sequence goes on from JANUYF010000001.1 coordinate 358,103,279, forward strand.
GAAAGGCCAATGTGTTCATCACTTTTATTGGTGCCCTGCTCTTGAAATGGTAATAAGAAGATAGAACTGTTGTGCTGTGTTCATAAAGGAAGACACTGGAGAAATAGGCTGCTCAGAGACAGCAGACTTTGTCTGCCTTCTCTTTCCACCACTGCACAATCCAAGAAAAAGCTAGATAGTACACCGGCAAGATTCCAGCCTTTGTTTTAGTTGGTAATCATCTTCAATTAATTAACTGAAGACACACGCAAACAATTGTTTCAATACCATTGCTTTGTTATATAGAGTGTGCCCTCAGTATCCGCAGGGGATCCATTCTGGATCCCCCCGCAGATACCAAAATCCATGGATGCTCAAGTCCCATTGTCCTCAATGATGGCACGGCATCCAGCTGCCCCACCATTGGGACAATGGGACTTCACCCCCCTGCTTTCCTCCCTTCCTCCTTTCACCTGGCAGCAGGCAGTAAGGGGGCCTCTGCCACCACTGCTGCTTTCTCCTCAGCTTTCTCCTGCCACACCCGGCTCTTTCCTTCCTCCCTCATGACTCCTTCTCCTCCTCCTCCTTGGCTCTTCCTTCTTTCACCATGGCTCATCCTCTTCCTTGGCTCTTCCTTCCTCTGCCTTCCTCTCCCGTGGCTCCTCCTCCTCTTCTTCCTCGGCTCTTCCTTCTTCTTCCTTCATTCCCCATGGCTCCTCCTCCTCCTCCTCCTTGGCTCTTCCTTCCTCTGCTTTCCTCCCCCATGGTTCCTTCTCCTCCTCTTCCTTGGTTCTTCTTTCTTCCCCCATGGCTCCTCCTCCTCTTCCTTGGCTCTTCCTTCCTCTTCCTTCCTCCCCCACAGCTCCTCTTTTCCTCCTTGATTCTTCCTTCCTCTGCCTTCTTCTCCCCTAGCTCCTCCTCCTCCTCCTCTGCTTATTCCTGCCTCCCCAGTCTCCCGGCTCTTTCCTTCCTCTCCCACGGCTCCTTCTCCTCTTCCTCTGCTCTTCCTTCCTCTGCCTTCCTCCCTCATGGCTTCCCCTCCCCCTCCTCAGCTTCCTCTTGCATCCCCCGGCTCTTCCTTCTCTTTCTCCTCCTCTACCATCTCCCTCCCACAGGCTTGCCATCCATGGATGCTTAAATTTGCAGATGGCAAGTTCGTGGATAGAGAGGGCCTACTGTACAAGTTATTAAGTTTTCTGACTTCTTTTTTATGGGTAGAAATGTGTAATACTTCCTTGGGTTTTATAGGGCCACATATAAATGCATATTGCAAGCATGATAACAAAAATTTCAACAATTTGCGAACGTATGTAAACTTTTTAAAAACCATAACAAATAACAACAATGCAGTAGGCCCTTATTGTCCACTGAGGTTTGGTTCAATGACCCCCTATAGATACCAAAATCCATGGATACTCAAATCCCATTAAATATATGATGTAGTAAAATGGCACTCTTTATATAAAATGCTAAAATCAAGGTCTGCTTTTGGGAATTTGTATATTTTAAGAATATTTTCAATCCATGGATGACTGAATCAGTGGATAAGGAATCTGTGGATATGGGGGTGCTGACTATACTGCATATTCTTCAGGGCATACACAAGGTGAATCTATACTGTAGAAATAATGCAGTTTGAGGCCACTTTAACTTCATGGCTCCATCTTACAGAATCCTGGGGTTTGTAGTTTTGTGAGGCACCAATACTCTTTGGCAGAGAAGGCTAAAGACCTTGTAAAACTATAAATTCCAGGATTCCATAGGATGGAGCTACATCACCTAAAGTGATGTCAAATTGTATTAGTTCTACCATGTAGATAAACCCAAAGTCTCTTATTATTCTGTGTACCCAGAAAGCAACAGTGCAGGGTTTGCTTGCAGAAGAAATCTTATTGCTTGGCAGTTACTGTAGACATATGGCCCCAGAGTTTTAAATAAAAATACAAAATATGAAGAACATGAAGTCCACTGTAAGGAATTTACCCTTCTATTCCCTCCTAAATCTATGCATTAAAATTATATTACCTAATTCACAGTGTAAAGGATCTAATTCTTATGCCTAACAAAACTCTAGAATAGAATCTCTATTTTAGGGTTTCAACACCTGCTGGGTCAAGCTAATATTTCATAGGGGTTACAAATATATTTTATTTCACTTTGCTGTGTTGTGAACAATGTAAGCATGTTGTATATGGAAAAACAGCATACAAATAAGGTAATTCATTAGTTAGTTGGTTGGTTGACTGGTGATATGCATGGCCTGATCAGTCAAGATCCTTTAGTTACAGCAATGCTTCTTAAAATTGTGATCCCTGGATTGGTGTCAGACCTCAGGTCTTTGTTTTCCTGTCCCTGGCAAGTTTCCAGGAAAGAAGGAAACAATTATAGCTAATGGACACAAACATGGCATCATTCTCTGACACACTGGGGGAAAAATAATTGCTGTTTTCTCACATCAGATAGCCTGGGAAGCACAGTTCATATATTTGGGAGAAGATATCTAGACTTTTTCATATGGGCAAAAGAGACGGGAGCATAGCGCAATGCTCCTGTCAGTGTAGCACAATTTGGTGAAGATTTTCAGACAATGTCGCATGATGTTGCAATAATCCTGCCATTATCCCATGAATAAAGAGGCGTTTTCCAGCCACTTTTCATTCACAGGACTTTTCCGCAAATGAAAAGCATCTGGAAAACACCTCTTTGTTCATGGGATAATGGTGGGATTATTGCAATGTCATGTGACATCATCTGGAAATCTTCATCAAATCACACTACACTGACAGGAGAGTCACACTATGCTCCATCTCTTTTGCCCGTATAAAAAGTCCCTAGGTGAGATAAAAACAAGTATCACTATCATGGAGTTTTGTACAGCAGGAGAAACCTTGGATTCTTGGGAAATGAAACTGTGAACAGGATGAACATCCACTGTGTCATGCAGCTGCCTTCCTTTGTCTGATAATAATAGAAGCAGCTCTGTCTGCAGTGCGTAACATACATTTGAATCATATACATAAACAATGCACCCATTTTTGTGAATTACACAAACTCTTTCTACAACCATTGGCATAAGGGCAACTTATATTTTCCTTTCTAAGCTGTCTGATCAGCAGAGCTTATGACTCCTTAACATAGGGCTGAAACAGATGGCCCCAAAGGGGCAGCAACCACATGCTGCGGCCCCAATCCACCTTGAAGACATCTGAGAAAGGAGCAGCAAAGATCTGCTCCTTTTTCAACTGGTAAAAAGCCGGCTTTTCCAGCTTTTCTGGCCCTGCCAAAGCTCAAACCCAGTTTCATGACACTCCAATGGCATGCGACATGTAAACACCCCACCACTGGAGCGTCATGATGCCGCACACAGGTAAACAGCCAGGGTGGCTTCAGGGCAGATTCTGGACATGTGGCATCAACACGCCTCACCCCGAAGCTGCCCGGAAGGCAGCATAAAAGGGCCATCTGTCGTGGCAGAAAGGTAGGATACAAGAATAAAGTCATTATCTGTTCAGCCCCATAGACAGACAATAATTAAGCAAAACAATTGCTCAGATAGAAAATATACTATGATTACAATCCACACACCCACAGATTTTTTTTCAAGGCATTTTTTTTTTTTAGTTAAAGTGAATGCAACACTTACAATTCAGTTTTCTGCTCCTTGATGCATTAAAAATGTTTTTAATGATCCAAATATGGCACCTAGAACGTACACTAAAACAGTAACCTGGAGGAAATTTCCACAGCCCAAGTGTTTTGCTTGCTCCCCTAATTGATACAGGTAACGGAAGCAGTACAGTGGTTTGTTCCAGATCTGTCCCCAAGGTCAGAGTGTGGCCAGCAGTGTCTTTGGTTTGAATGGAAACAGAACATACTATTTTTGCTTTTAATTTTGGAGAAGGAGGTTTGCTACTAATGCCTTTGATACATAATAACTGGATTCTATACAAAAGAATATTAACAATTACACATTTCTTGCAGTATGAATAATGAGGAAGTCCCTTGGTGTTTCCCCCATTAGCTAATTTTCTGCAAGGATTTGTTTTACATTTCATAAGTGCATTTTGAAAGAATATAGTCTGAACTGATTTGCTCTAGATGAAAAACTTGCTCTTTAGTCTGCCCAGCTCCCTTAGCATTGGTGGTTGTCTTGGAAACATGGCTTGTGTTCTCCCCTGCATAAAAATGCTGGTAATGAAAGAAATCCCTTTGCATCTCTGGGTTATGTCATGTTAATTCAGTGTTCACACTGTGTATAAGCCAGATTTAGTGCATGGTGTGCAATTTAAAAATGCTATTTATGAGAGTACCAAGAGAAAAAATAAAAATGTCATGTGGGCAGGGGACATTCCTTCCAATTTACAACTGTGCCTTGCAGAGGAATGCAGACCAGTTGTGTGCACAAAATATTGCATCCCACAGTTGGCTGCCATGGAATCTGCAGGGTAACCAACACCTTGAATTCAACAAGCAATGACATTCAACAAACCCTATCATGCAAACTTCCTGAGGGGTGCCATTTAATCAACCAGTGGGAGGAATGCAAGATTCCTAGGAAGATTCAAGGACTGTCCTTGGAGCATCCTTTTGGATCACACAGTTATTTTTAAACTTAAATTATCATTCCAAGTGCCCCATTCCCTTTACTTAATTACAGGTTGCTTCTTCCTTATCTCAAATGCTTGGGCCCAGAAGTATTTTGAATTTTATTTTTGTTTGTTTGTTTGCTTGTTTTGGAATATTTGCATATACATAATGAGATATCTCAGAGATGGGACCCTAGATGGGATGTATAAAATTAATTTATGTTTTGTATACACATAGCCTAAAAGTAATTTTATACATAATATTTTAAATAATTTTATGCATGAAACAAGGTTGGCGCACACTGAACCATCAGAAAGCAAAGATGTCACTATTTCAGCCATTCATTTGGACAATTTTGGATTTTGGTATTCCATATAAGGGATATTCAATCTGCATGATTATAATTACAGTTTTTAATAAGTACTCTTTAGTTTTAAGATTCTCAGAAATAACAAAATATGAAAATAATTACTTGTATATACTTTCAAAAACCTGAACACTAGAAGCCAATGAACTGTGATACAAAACACACTTTTCTTTCGTTTATCTTCTCCTCAGCACTGACAACAGAGCAATGTTGGAAGTACCTGTATTTTCTGGCGTATAAGACAACTGGGCGTATAAGACGACCCCCAACTTTTCCAGTCAAAATATAGAGTTTGGGATGTACATGCCATATAAGATGACCCCTTTTCCAATGGGAGAAAATGAGAAAGTGTTGAAGGGAAAGGACTGCCAATATCCTAGGTGATGCATTCTGGGGTATGTACAATTTGTGGCCAAGTAAGTGACCCTGGGCATGTCACACACTCTCAGCCTCAGAGGATGGTAATGGCAACCCCCATTTGAAGAAACATGCCAAGAAAACCCCATGATAAGATTGCCTTAGGGTTGCCATAAGTTGGAAAGGACTTGAAGACACACAAGAACAACAAAAAAGTCTGCAATTGTTTCATAGGTAACATGGGAATAGGAGCCAGCATGGTATAGTGGTTTGAGTGTTGGACTACTACTCTGGAGACCTGGGCTGGATTCCCCACTTTGCCATGAAACCCACTGGGTGAACTTGGACAAGTCACACACTCTCAGCCTCAGGGGAAGGCAATGGCAAACCTCCTCTGAATCAGTCTTACCAAGAAAACCCCAGGATAGGGGTTCACCTCTTATCCGCTGCTGCTTCCTCCTCCTGCCTCACGCCACCCCTTCCTCCCCCCTCCTCCTCCTCTTCCGACCTGGACTTCCTCTCTTCCTCCTCCTCCCGCCTACCGCTGCGCCACACCTTCTTCCTCCTCCTCCTCCTCCACCCGGCGTATAAGACGACCCCCGACTTTGGAGAAGATTTTCCTGGGTTAAAAAGTAGTCTTATATGCCAGAAAATACTATAAGTTGCTTGTTACAAATAATGACTCTGATCCAATTGATAGTCCTTACTAGAGCAGTACCACCAAATTGGTTGGATTTATATAAATAATTGATTCAGTGGACCAAGCAATGGCACAAGGCACAGCACAAAACAGCTGTTGAACTATATGATATTTCTCAGGATGTTATCCCTCACTAAATTACAAATGTAATAAAATGTAGTTAAACCAATATTATTGGAAGACAGGATTAATTACAATTACTTCATTGGTCTGAATCCTGTTCATAGTCCCAAGTAGAAACTAGGGTAGACCACTGAATCAGTTATTTAATGGGGAGTTCACACTTATATGAATCCAACCAATTTGGTGGGCCTGCTCTAGTAGGGACTATCAATAGGATTTGAATCATTATTTGTAACAAGCAACTGACTTCCAAGCTCTGATTAAGATTCCTTCCTACAGCTTACTCTAGGTTGTGATGACACAAGAGTGGGGTAGTACGTTAATACCTCTGTTGAATCTTCTCACAGAGCTCTTTAGTATGATGAAAGACCTTCAAGTAGTAGGCTGTGCAAGGCAACAAATGGATTCCTCAGAAGCCCACTATGTCCAATTTGCTGGACATTTGTTGATAAAGTCATTTGAATCTGTGTCAGCCTAGATGCTGTTGTTTTACTTTGCATTGCTTTGTATGATTCTGTTCTCTTCAGATGCACTGTGAGAAAGGAGAAACAAGCAGCACCAGGCAAACCTTGGTATCACCAATGCTGACCTGACTGGAAGCCATATATGTCCTTAATATCATCCTGCACCCTATCCTGCCCACAAACAAGGCATTGGATTGTGGCTGAACAGTGAATGAAATAAACATGGAAGTTAATGCTCTTAGCCATAATAGTTTAAAGGAATATTTAGAATCATGGAGTTGGAAGATACCACAAGGGCCATCCAGTTCAATTGCATGCTACTCAGGAACACACAATCAAAGTACTCCCAACAGATGGCCATCCAGCCTGTTTAAAAAATCTCAGAAGAAGGAGATTCCACCACATTCCAAGGCAACGTGTTCCACTGTTGAATAGCTGTTACTGTCAGGAAGTTCTTCCTAATGTTGAGGTGGAATCTCTTTTTCTGTAGTTTGAATTCATTGCTCTATTTCTTAGTCTGGAACAGCAGAAAAGAATCCATTCAAATATTTAAATATGGCTATCATGCCACCTTCTCTTTTCCAGGCTAAACACATCCAGCTCCCTAAAAATGTCTCTAATCATAAGGTATGGTTTCTAGACCTTTCACCATTTTGGTCACCCTTCTCTTGACACACTCCATCTTGTCAATATCCCTCTTGAATTGTGGTGCCCAGAATTGGACACAATATTCCAGGTGAGATCTGACCAAAGGAAAAAATGGTGGTATTATTACTTCTCTCGCTCTAACACTACACTCCTATTCATGCAGCCTAAGATCATATTGGCTTTTTAGCTGCTGCATCCCATTGTTGACTCATGTTTAGCTTGTAGTCTACTAGGACTCTTAGATCCCTTTTTCATATACTGTTGCCAAGCCAGGTGTCCCCCATCTAATATCTATGCATTTAATTATTTATTTATTGTTTGTGTAAGTTTCTTCCTGTTGAAATTCACTTTGTTTTGGCTCAGCTCTCTAAACTCTAATCTGTTAAGGTTATTTTGAATTCTGATCCTGTCCTCTGTGGTATTGGCAATCCCTCCCCTCCACAGGACCCTGTGATACTCCATTAATCACTTCGCTCCAAGATGGAGAGGAGCCATTGGTGAAGACCTTATTCCTAAGCTTGCAAATGAGCAGAAAGTAGCCATTTCCTCTGTCTCAGGAGAGCAGAGCACATTTTGTGAGGGATGCACAGAACTTCACACATTCTCAACCACAGGTAAAATGCTGTACCTTTCTACTTCAGTACAGAGCAGTAGCAGTAGCTGTAGCTGATCCAAAGGTCAACAAGAGAAAGGCAGCATGGACACGAGAAAGACAGCAGCAAGAAAAGGAAAGTAGCAGGGGGATCAAGAAAGGTGAAGCAGGAATCATGGGAGATACATATGAAGGATGAAGAGAGTTTCAAGAGTGTACAGGCATCCCTACTTTTGAAGTCTCATTTTTTGATTACCTGCTCTTTCAATCATTCTAAATTATACCCAGTACCTTATATTTGATGCGTGATCCACTTTCTTGTCAGTGTTTTCACAAAAGGTTTGCAACCACCCAGTGCTTTTTCCCACCCCCTCTCAGTCAACTCCGTGCTTCCCCATTTGCTTGGCACCATTTTGTGTTCAGTTGACTGAACTGGGTTCCACTTTTCAACCATTTCCACTTTTTGACAGTGCTCTGGCCCTAAACCCATCCAATAAGCAAGGGACACCTGGTATAGGGAGAAAAGGAAGCATTGCAGGAGGGCATGGTAGACGTGGTGGTAAAGTAATGCAGTGAATGAGAACAACAATATGATCAAAGGACAGGAAAGACTCATGGGTGAAATGTGGAAGCATGTGGGGTGAGAAGAGTGGCAGTTGGGTCAGGGAAGCAGCTATGGGGAAAGCGGTGCAGGAGGTAAGAAGAATGCACAGGAAAGCAGCATGGGGGGCAGGGAAAAGGTGGGGTGGGAAGAGAAAGGATCAGAAACACAGAGTGGGGGTGGGTGGAGAGAGAGGACAGCCAGGTGACATTTTCTGTAGGTTGCATGATTCTTTGTGAATGCACAATTTTGTACAAGACTCTCAAAAGAAAATTCTCATGTCGCTCATCCTTTTAAACATTCTGCCACTCTTGAAACTGTTGAACCATTGCAGTCATTGAATGCAGACTCTCTATAAACCTTTTCTGATTTTTTGTTTTAGTAGAAGAGGACCCAGCTAATTCACAATCCCCAAATAGCTTCCTGATCTGCACAGTTTTCTGCATGTGTCTTATTTTTAGAAGTGAATACTTACAGGTTTTAAAGTACCCTTACAAACTTCAACATAATTTTAGAGTGGTATAAACCTCATCACATAATTCTGGTATGAAGCGTGAACAGAAAACATGGAATCATTTGTATGGGGAAAACAAAGGTCAAGTGAAATTTCACAAGAATACTAGACTTCAGATGAAAAACAGATTTGCCAAATGAAAACTTTTGATTTGCTCAATCTCTCTGTCTCTCTCTCTGTGTCTCTCTCTCTCTGTATGTGTGTGTGTTTGCCTGCTTTGCTTTGCTTTGCTTTACTCTCTGCATGTACTTGATTCCTGATTCAAAATATATCACAGGCTGTTAATTTTGAATAGTATAACATATGTGGATTTTCTTTAGGAATATATTCAGACTATAATCAAGTGCCATAGTGAAAATGAAATCAGCTGCAAGAAATATTCTGAGCATAAAGAATTAAACTTCAGCTCCAGCTGGTCTGGTAAATATAGTTGCTAAACAAGGACATCTGAATGGAGAATGTTTTTCTGCTCGATAGAGAGGAAAAAGGGAGACCTTCCAGTTATGTATACCAATATTGCCACTTTATTTGTAGATGCTGGCCTTCAAGAATCTACCACTGTCTACACTTTCTAAAAACAATTGACACAATATGTGAGTAATTTCCTTTAACAGTATTTTCAGAAGTTATTCATTTGCTCCTTGAAGATTGCCTGCCATTCTCAGGCAGACTCCTTCATGTCTTTGGAAAAGAAAAAGAAAATCATTCTAAAGTCTCATTTCTCATAAATCATTCTCTTATATCATTTGCCATTCAGAGGCCTAAATTAACCATTATTTTGCTGTGCTTTTATGAAGCATATGGGCTTCAAATACTTCTTTCCTATCAATTTTTTAACAGAATATCTCACTGGACAGACCAGTGGTGATCCCCTGCACTCTGCAGTGGCTATGCCTTCTGGGAACTTCAGATATTCACCTGCAAAGTAGTATGATCAGTTTCAGTACTTGACATCATCCAGTCTATGCTATTCTGATGTGTGATGCAAATGGTTGAGATAAGACTTCTTCAGCATTACATGTTTGCATGTTCCCAAAGAGCTTTCTCTGCAGCTTCTTCCATACATTGGAATTCTTTTGTTGGGGTACCAGACAAGCAGGATCTAGCATACACACATGCAGAGTTGATGCACATAGGCAGGATGCCTAGAAGATGGTCTTCTGTGAAGAGTCTTGCTTCAGACAGCACAGGAAAAATCCTCCCACATGCAGGCTGCTGCTTTCAGCTTGGAGAAATGAATCGCTGGACAGCAAGACCTCACTCAATGAGGACTTTAATCTTGTCCTCCAAAGGTAGCTTGCTTTGCCACATCCCAGATTCTTCTTAAGGGTCCTAGGATCACAAATCTAAACCTGAACCTCAGGACAGGAAACAGTATGACCAGTACACAGAGAAGATGGTGAAATGCTAATAAGGGTCAGAAAGAGGGTGGAAGTGCTAAACATTTTGTTTCTCTAGCTACTCTAAGTGAATTCAAGTCTGCAAAGCCAGGAGAATTGCATCCAAGGATACTACAGTTATTCATAGATGTAACTATGCTCTGTTCATAGTATTTTAGACTTTTTGGAGAACAGCAAAGGTCTGCTGGGGCAACTATTGTCCCCATCTTCAGAATAGGAGTAATTCATACATACGTACATACCAGGAAGGGTTCAAGAACTAAAGAGTCTGTGAGCACCTATAAAGGAATGTTGTGATTTCTAAAAGCCAGTTCTAGGCAGGAGTATACATTCACATTCAAGGAAGTAATAGCATCATTCTATTCTGCTTTGTTCAAGTCTGCAAGCTGCAATATTGTGTACAGTTCTAGGTACCACGGTCCAAGAAGGATGGGTTTCCTTTCCTTTATTTTCTTTTCCTTTCACCAGCAGGCAAAGAAGTTTATGTTCAACCAAGTCTTTAGTATATAATCACTCTCAGGGAGACTTCTTATTAGGGTACATGAGTCCCTATATTAGGAGAAACATGGCCTATGAGAAAATAAAATATGATGATGATGATGATGATGATGATGATGATGATAATCATACTTGCTCTATTTATGTTGTTAACTTTTATATTGTAAACATGTTTTATACTGTTTAAATGAAATTATTTCAATTCTGTTTACATTTGTACTGGTAAGTTCTTAACTAATTTTATTTGTAAGCTGCCTTGGGTCCCACTCTGGTTTAAAGGCAGCATGTAAGTAAAATAAATTTAAAAGGGACAAGCTGGAATGTATTCAAAGAATGGTGACCAAAATGGTGCGACATCTGAAAACCAAGCCCTATGAAGAATGACTCTCAGACCTCCCAGAGGGCCTTTTCTGCGACCGCTCCCAGACTATGGAATGGCCTGCCGGACGAGATCCGTCTTATTACCACTCTTGCTGCCTTTAAAAAGGCAGTAAAGACGGATCTCTTCCAGCAGGCCTTCCCGGAATAACCGCCTGGCTAAATTGGAGGTGATCCACCTCTTACCCACCCACCCCGCCATTTTGATATGCCAGATCTGGTTTTATAGTATTCTATTTGTGAATTTGATTTTAACTTTATCTTAGTTTAATCCTGTTTTAAGGGGTGGGAGGGTTAGGGGTGGGATGATGGAATGTTTTAAACTGTTGTCTTTTAATTTGTTGTACGCTGCCCCGATTGCCGAGCAGAGGGGCGGGTTATAAATAAAAAATTATTATTATTATTATTATTATTATTATTATTGGAAGCTGGGTGTGTTTAATTTAGATAAGACTAAGAGGTGATATAATTGTCATAAATTTCTGAAGGGATGTCACACAGAAGACAGAGCAAGCTTGTTTTCTGCTGCTTTAGAGATAGGACACAAACCAATGGATTCAAATGGCAAAACAAGAGCTTTCTCCCTAAACATAAGGAAGAACTTCCTGACAGTAAGAGCTGTTTAACAGTGAAATGGACTGTCCCAGGGGTGGTGGGCTTTCCCTTATTGGAGATCTTTAAAGAGGTTGGATGGCCATCTCTCTATAGTACTTTTAGTTCTGTATTTCTTCATGATAGGTGTTGGACCACTTGGCCCATGAGGCCTTACCAAGTATGTGATTCTGTGATACAGAATGTGACAAATTCTTGTTTGCTAAAACAAAAGTGTTAAAACCATATCTTGAAGATGTCTTATCTTAGACAAACCATTGGAGTTTATCACAGGGGATGGATCCTGTGCAGAAACTGGGTTTAAAGTGAAAACAACCTGCAAAAGCAGGTTGTTTTTCACACAACATTCAGAGCTAACCTGAACAGAAAGTAGAAATAACCTGCGAAAGTGGGTTGTTTTTCACATGACATTGGCATCAAAGAGAAATAAAGTGTCATTAATCTGAATGGAAAGTCACCAAAATCCACTCCTTTTTACTTTTGGGAATTTCCAAAAGTAAAAAGGAGTGGGTTTTGGTGACATTCCATTTGGGTTAATGTCATGTTATTTCTGCTTTACACAAACACATCTGAAAAACACCCCACTTTTGCAGGGGTTTTCAGATTTTTAAATCCCGTTTCTGCATAGGATTTAAGCAATTTGCCTCCATTTGATAAACTCCTAGTTAAGACTGATAATGGTTTGTCAGGTTCACATGACAAACATGTAATAAAAAGCAGAATTGAAAGCTTCTGAATTTCTCCTTGTGACTACCCCATGAAGATGTGTTGCTTTATAGTATGATTAGAACAAAAGTCTTCTCATTGTCAGAGTACTATTTTAACCAGCCATTTCCAGCATGCCTATTCTAAATTGGCCAGGGGCAAGGAATATTGTATGGAACTTGTCAGGTTTTGCATTGTATTGTATTGTTACTCAGGCGTGGCCTTGTTATGAAACAATGTGAAGCATCTGCTTCTGGCAGTAGATTTGGGAGAAGGGAGTCAATTTCTCTGTCAACAATACCTATCTCTGTGTCGCATTAAAACAAAGTTCCAATGCACAGAAGGAAAGAAGGGCATAATTTTGACTCCACTTCAGGCACAAAAATGTCTAAAGTCAGCACAGCCATCACTCAATCCACAGTCGAGAACATGTTCCCAGCCACATAAATAATAGCAAATAGTGTAAATAAATCAAGGCAAAAGTTTCCAGTGCATGTTGGCATAGTGTGTGGCAAAGCAATATTCAGCAGCAAATCTGACCCCTTTATTTATTCCTCAGGGCACCTGGCATATGTCCTTTTAAAATTCACTTGTGAAAATATGTATCCCAGTGGATTTATTGCTCCAAATGTCAGTACTGAATTTAATAGCATTTCACTGGCAAAAAGCTATAGAGTTATTATTTTAAGTGATTTCAATTATTTGAAAATAATTTAAAATGAAAAGAACAGAAATGTGAAATATACACACTGTCATTTGTTGCTGTTGTTAACTGCCCTCGAGTCGATCTTGACTCATGGTGACCCTATGGATGAGACCCTCTGTCCTCCACTGCTCTGCTTAATTCCTGAAACCCCATACCCATAACCTCTTTAATAGAGTCCATCCATCTAGCATGTGGCCTTCCTCTCTTCCTACTTCCCTCCACCTTCCCTAGCATTATTGTTTTTTCCAAATAGTCCTCTCTTCAAATGATGTGTCTGAAGTACGACAGCCTCATCTATTCCTGGTGATTTGTTTTTCATTATTTCTCTTATTGCAGTTTCCACCTCACTTTTTAGAATTAGGGGTTCATCTTCATACGGCTCTTCATTTTATATGTCCTTCATTTTATCATCTCTTTTGTATAATTCTTCTGTGTATTGTATCCAATGTCTTCTTATTCCTTCCTAGTCTTGAATTATGTTATTTTTATTGTCATCGATCGTCCCAGTCCTTGGTTTGAATTTTCCTTTCATTTCCCAGATCTTGTGAAATAGATCTCTTGTTCTTCCCTTTTTGTTGTTGTCTTCTATTTCTCTTCATTGGTTGTTGTAATAATTTTCTTTATCCTTCCACACAAGCTGTTGTACTGTTGCATTCATAATTCTTACTTTGTTCCTATCTCCCTTTTGTTTTTCTTCTCTTCTTTTCTTTATTGCTTGTAGTGTTTTTTTCTGTCATCCATGTTTTTTTCTCTTTTTGTTTATTGAAAATGTCTGTCTGAATTCTTCATTTATTATGTCCCTGGCTTCAGACCATAGTTCTTCTGGTTTTCAGTCTATTATGTTTAGTAATGCAAATCTGTTTCTTATGTTGTCAGAAATTCTGTTGAGATACTATTTAATCATATTTTGGTATAATTGCTGGTTTTGTTTTCTTCTTGAGTCTTACTCTTATTTTTGATATGAGTAATTCATGATCTGTGCCACAGTCGGTGCTTGGTCTAGTCTTGGCCACCAGTATAGAGGTCTGCCATCTTTAACTTCCAATTATATAATCTATTTTATTTCTTTGCTGACCATCTGGTGATGTCCATGTGTAAAGCCTTCTTTCTGGTTGTATGAAAAACATTGTCATCCTAAGAATTAATATTCAGAAGAAAAACCTGAATAGATGCTGCCAATATTTCAGGTTTACACCATTGTTACGTGCTTAAAATAGCACAGTTCATTCTCCAGTAGTCTAGGATAGGTTGCACAGGGTCTCTGTTGCAACATTTGGTACTGCAGCACTGGCAAGCATGCATGCCACACTTTGCCACTATGACCATGGATTGATTTTGGAGCAGCAACAACAACACCATACTCTCTGCTATCAGCAGTGCAGAAATTGGATCCATTTGTCTGTTGCATCTGAAAATGATGCCAACTTCAAATGTTTAATGGCAATTGTATTATTTATTTAATATCCCATTTTTTCTCAATATGGGACCTAAGATGGTTGCATCAGACCCAAGGCAATAATTATTTTTGAAGGTTCACAATCTGGGATATTAATCTAAATTTTAGAGAACACAGTTTCTGGTAGTGTGAATGTAAGTTGTGCCTAAATTTTATATGGATTGGGGAAGGACTCCTTACTGATAGGAATTCCCCACTATTTTCTAGTATGTGGGATGTACTTTACTATACAGGGACAAAGAAATTGTCTGCATAGGTCAAAAGGCCTGTCCCTCTTCCCTCTCCCATTTTCTGGCAGCATCCTGTTCAGACAACGCACCGCCCAAACCTTGGTTCTGGTGTGAACAGTCCGGATGATATCAGACACATTCAGCTCCAGAACTGGGATATAACACCCTTAAACAAATTATTAAAAATTACTTCTTATATTGGATCTTCTGGGAAGATTCACAACCACCATTTCCATGCTGCATGGGCATCCCACTAAGCTGTCTAGAAAGTCTGCTGCTGTCACCAATTGTTTGCTCTAAGGTCAGAACGAGGCTCTCAGTGATATGATCATTGCTGGGTGTGTTGTTCTGACCTCAGAAGTGAATGGCCCATGGTGGTGGCAGATACACTGGGTGGCTCAACAGGACACCCTGAAGGCAGCTGCCCCCGTGTGGGAACAGAGGGCCAGGTAATGGGGTGAGGTCAGGGTTGGTCTGGGGCCAGGATACTCCAGGCTGCCCCTAGAGTATCCTGGTCAGTGCAGACAAGGCCTTACACACCTTTGAATTCCCTGTTTAAGCAACAAGAATCTCTCATGCTAGCCATCACTACTCAGTAACTGGCCGAAATCATGATGCTCATATATTAGAACAATTCACCACAAAAATCACTTCTTCAGCTTACAGTTGTACACAGTATTTACTGTAGTAAGTAACCATTCATTATTTGCATACCTACAAGCACATGGCAAGTTTAAAACTCTTATTTCTGAGCTTCTATGACATTTAGGGCATGATAAATACAGTATTGTTTGTATGTTAGCCTGCTTGAATTTGGCTACATTGCTCAAACTGAAGGGATACACCTGCACTGTAGGAATAATGCCATTTGACACCACTTTAACTGACATGGCTCAATGTTATGGAATCCTGGGATTTGTAGTTTGTTGTGGCACTAGAGCACTCTGACAAAAAAGGCTAAAAGCATCACAAAACTAAAAATCTCAGATTTCCATAGCATTGAGTCCTGGTTGTTAAATTGGTGTCAAATTGCATTAATTCTGCAGTGCAGATGCAACCCAGGACAATATTCTTTGCTACACAATTTCTTTCAAAATGGCATTTTGTTAGCTATATGTGTGTGTGTCTGTGTGGCTTCAAGTCATCTGTGTGACAACTCCATGAATTTTTCATTGGGTTTTCCTAGGTAAGGTAAAGTAAGGTAAACCACTCAGAGGTGGTTTCTCCACCTATCCTATTCCCCTGCTGGGGGCAGGAGTTCACCTAGCTTTACAGGAGGGCCAGCTCTGTGTTGTGTGTGTTGTATGTTTGTATGATACATGTATTTTAATCTATGTGTACGAGGGGATATTGTAAAGTTTTAATTGTCACCTTTAAAAAAATTTGACAGAAAGTTTGTTTTGATTTGTAGTTGTTAACATTTCTCTATGTAGTCACCATCCAGATTTACACATTTTCCTAGCATTTCTTGACCATCTGGATACCATTATTGGAGAAGTATGCAGATTGTGCCTTAAATCACTCTTCCACAGCATGAATGACATCATTTGTGTTGTCAAATTGGCGACTCCACAATGGATTTTTCATTTCTGGTAACAAGAAAAAGTCACTTGGTCAGAAGAATAAGGTGGATGCTGCAAGATCTCAAAGCCACATGCCCTTGCTTTGTTAACTGAAACTTGAGATGAGTGAGCTGGTGCGTTGTCAGATAGGCGACAAATGCCTCTGGAGAGCATACTGCAGCATTTCTTTTTCAGAGAGTCTTGCAACTTGTCCAGAAGATTGCTGTAGTATGTGCCAATAAGGGTTTGTCCCTCTGCAAGGTAATCTGTGAGACTGACCCCACAACAGTCCCAAAAATCTGAGAGCATGACCTTCCCTGCTGACTTTTGCACCTTTGCCTTTTTGGGGGGAGGAGAATCAGCATGTTTCCACTTCATGCTCATGGTTTTGATCTTGGGATCATACTGATAGATGCAAAATTCACCCATGGCTACCAGATGACCAAAAAATCCTCTTCATTCTGTTCCAACAGTACAAAGATCTGTCTTGAAAGGTCATGCTGTGTTTGTTTCTGGAGAGGGGTTAGCAAGCGTGGAACCCAGTGTGCAGACACCTTAGACATGTGCAGTTTGTCATGAATAATTTTCCACACACTACCATAACTGAAACCAGTTTCAATCATGATCATTTGGATGGTTGCCCATCTGTCTTCCAGGATGAAACACTCCACTTTCTTCACTGTGGCCGTATTATCCGTCAATGATCGTCTTCCAGGTCTTGGCTTATCTGTGAGGGACATGTGACCAGTTTGGAAATTCCTTTTCCACCTCACAATAGTGTCATAAGATGGGCAATTGTTTCCATAAACTACTATCATCTCATCATAAATTTGCCAGGTACAATTATTCTTCAAATGCAGGAACTTTATCATGCTGTGAGCCTCAATCTTCTTCATCTTACACTTTAGTCACTTCTGGCACAACCTGTAACAAAAATACAAAAGAACTGATTTTCTCAACATCATGCACTTAGGGATCAATGATGACACTGACAAAATTTCATCAAGATACCATAATAATTTCCAGGTGATAATTATTACTTTATGATGCTCCCTCATATGTATCTATATATGAGAGCAAAAGGGAGCATGCTATTCTGACTCTACCCATTTAGATCTGACCTTGCCTGATTCACCTTTGATGTGAATTCACTATTAGCATGTTGCCTCCATATGGTCTTGGACAGATCACTAAATCAGGCCCTAAATCAAAGGGGTTGTGTAATGATAAAATAAAATCACCCCATGGATGTCACAAAGAACTCCTTCAACTGAACACCATAGTCTGAATTCTACTATTACTACTATCGGCTGATACGCCAACTGCGCCCTTATCTGGATATGAGGGATCTGGAAGCTGTGGTACATGCCCTGGTAACCTCACAACTAGATTACTGCAATGCACTCTACATGGGGCTACCCCTGTGCCTAACCCGGAAACTACAACTGGTGCAAAACATGGCAGCCAGGTTAATTACTGGAACATCAAGGAGGGAGCACATAACACCAGTGCTGAAATCCCTCCACTGGCTGCCAATTAGTTTCCGGGTGCAGTACAAGGTGTTGGTTTTGACCTTTAAAGCCCTACATGGCTTGGGTCCATCTTATCTTAGGGACCGCCTCTTCCCGTATGATCCCCCCCCCCCCCCCCCGTGCCCTTCAGTCCTCTGGGAGAAATTTGTTACAGCCAATAAAAACTAGGCTGTCTCAGACCTCCCAGAGGGCTTTATCTGCGACCGCTCCCAGACTTTGGAATGGCCTGCCAGAGGAGGTCTGTCATATTACCACTCTCGCTGCTTTTAAGAAAGCAGTAAAGACGGATATCTTCCGACAGGCCTTCCTGGAATAATTCTCCGGCTTGAGGGGACAACTCCATCCCCCCCTTTCCCTTGCCACCCACTATTGTGTTATTGTTTTATTATTGTATCATTATTTGATTTGGTTTATATCGGAGCATGTTGTTTTAATTTATATTTAGTTTAATACTATTTGAAGGGGTGGAAGGGTGGGATGGGGAATTTGAATGTTTTAACTTGTGTATTTTAAATGTTGTAACCCACCTCGATTGCTCCGCAGAGGGGCGGGCTATAAATAAAATTTTATTATTATTATTATTATTATTATTATTATTATTAGCCCCAGCTAGGGTACACCTGTTGAAGAAATGGGATTTAACAACATATTGACTCTCATTAAACAACTGGTTCTGTAAATCTACTCCAATTGGAACTAATCAATAAGAATCAGGCTCTCGTTTCAAGTATAGCTGCATTGTTTCTCCCTTTTGTTACAGAGCATAAAGTATCATATCTGCACTCCAACATCCCTGGAAGGCTCCTACACATTTAATCTTCTCAAAAAGCTAGTTTGATATCTTTGAAGAATTACTGAATTGCATATTGTTATTGTTATTACCTTCAAAGTTGTCCCTGTCACTGGAATGCAAAATTGGAAGCATCCAGAAATGACAACATCTTCTCAATCAACATGACCTTTTGTTTTATTTTCAAAATAAGCAGTTGAGGAAATTATGTTCTGTACCTAAAGAAATTATGTAGAAAACACCACATGATATCCCTTACAATAAGTCACAAGTGTACTCAAAAACATTTGCGATGGACAATGGAAGGACCAGCTTCTTCATATTCATCTTTGCTGATCCACATTTGCTGGAAGGTTGACAGAGAAGCCAATATGGAGCCTCCAATCCAGACTGAATATTTACGTTCTGGAGGTGCAATCATCTACAGGAAGAAATATAAAACAAAGAAGAGGATGTATAAATCAGGTAACAAGATTTCTCATTTTAATCACATTAGAAAATTCTATAAGAAACTGGCAAAACTACCTCTAAATATTTGTTCCCTAAGAAAAACCTGTGAAATGCATGTGACTTGAAGGTGCATACATAGAGATGTCTATCTAACCATATGATTTCTGACACAGGAAAATGCACCCAATGCAATATATGGTGCACTGTCTGCAGCTGTGTGTCTAAAGAAACTACAGTGTTCTATCCGAACTTGGGTCAAATATGATTCAGCAGAAAAATAAAATTAATTAATATCTACTTCATGACATATTTATATAGTGTTTCTCTATTTAATAATTACATTTATTTATTTAATGTTGACTGGTTGATTTTTCAGATGTTTAGTTTGGTCCATCCTAAAGGCCTAAAATGGGCAACAACAACAACAACTTAAAAACAGGCCTACTTATCAAGTGAATCTAACACAGTATATGGCTAATTCCATAAAAAATAGAAAGAAAGAAAACAATCCCCTCCATGTGAGTTTTAGCCAGCCAAATCCATGCTCAATGAAAAGGTTTCATGATCCCCCTAAAAGATATAGATTTGGGTTTTCATTGTTGTCGTTGTTATGTGCCATCAAATTGGCTTCATTTTAAGGTAGAGTTACAAGCTCCATGAATGGAATGCAAACATCAGGCCATGGCTTCCTTTATTGAATCAATCCACCTGTCTTCCTCTTTTCCTCCTCTCTTCCACTGTACTGAGCCCTCTTGGAACTATCTTTCCATAGTGGTGGAACTGCATGGGCCTGTGAAGAGGCTATACTAACAGTAGCAATGCTAGTGATATGGTATCCCCAGACAGGCTTTCATTGCAGAGCCAGACAATGGTTGAGATTCAGATTATGTCATTGGTCTTCATCTGGCTGTGGGGCATAACCAGAGACTTCTCTGATCTCCTGTGCTCTCCACCAGCCATAGAATGGCTGCTGAGAGTGTTCACTATTGCAGCAGAACTTTGAATCCCTGAGCGGGCTTTGCTCATTGCAGAAGGTGCAAAAGAATGGTAAACTCTGTAACAACAACAACAACAAATATACAAGTATAAAGTGGGCTTACTAAAATAGATCAGAGGAAATGCTGACTGTCAGTACTTCAGTGTTACCTAGATTCAGTTCCAGTCTGGTAGCCCACATGCAGCTACCAAATCATAATCAAGCAGCACCAAATGAGCATAAATACTTTGGTATAAGAAACATAATCTTAGACTGTAATCTTGTTTAGCTAGAGTAAATCCCATTGAACTTGCTGGGAGTTACTACTGAGCAGGCATGTATAGGATTGCTGTGTAAGTATCCTGAGTAATGGACTGGGTGCAGATTAACAAACTAAGGTGATATCAGATAATAAAGGGGTACTCCTAGTCAGATGAAAAGCAGTTCAGGGGATATGGATTCAATCTGTTTTGGATCAACCCTAAACTCACAGTTCAAATGTTTTCTTGGATTCAGTGCTGAACCTGGATGCCCCAGGTTTTGGAGATGGCCATAAGTGTCATGAAATAGACAGCAGCACCTTTAGACAACCAACCAGTCAGTTTAATTAAAGAATTAACAGAACTTTATTGGAAGATCCATAGGTCAGTCCTGGCTATCAGACGTTTTAGCTGAGACTGAAAAAATCCCCCCCTACAGTTAGTGAAAAGAATGTGCAAAAAGCCCGCGCTCTCAACCCCTCCTTTTCCCAAACATCTCGTCCGTTCCCAGCTAGCCGAGCCAGCCACCCAAGGTCACTTGATAAAGCACCTGCACTCTAACATAACTAACCCACCTTCCCATCATCCCCACACTATACTACATATCTGATAGAATACTAACAGGATTCTAACAATAAGTGTATTTGCACAGTTAGCACTAATAGCAACTGCACCCACTCCTACAGATGTCATATCTGGACATGGTAACACATGGTTTAGTTAATCCTTTTTGGATTATTGTAACATACTCTACAGGAGGCTGCCTCTGAAAAATGTTTAGAAGCTTCAGATAGTCCAGAATATTGAAGCTAAGCTCTTCATCAGAGAACAGTGACAGGGAGCATATAACTCCCTTGTTACAACCACTTTGCTAGCTACAGGTGTGTTTCCTGGTAAAATTCACAAAGCTAGTTATGAAATATGTATAATTTCAACCTAGCTATCAGAAAGACGGTATTTTCCCAGGTCGTAAGATTTTTTAGAAAGGCCTTTCTCTTTGACTCACTGTCCTTGGAAGCATATTTGGCACGAGGAGAACTTCTCTCTGTGGCTGCTCCCAGATTCTGGGAAAATACAAAGCTAGGCAGATCTCCTCTATCTTGTCCTTTTGCTGGTGATTTTTTAAATTCAAATAGACTTTAGACATTCAAACTGTGTTACTGCTGAAGGAATTTTAATTGTCTGAATGCTTTTCTTTTGGGCATTTGTTGCCTTGAATAGTGTTTTTAATCTGATTTTGTGCTTTAAATGTACAGTCAGCCCTCTGTATCTCTGGATTTTTTTTATCCATGGATTCAAGCATCCACAGCCTGAAAATATTTAAAATATATTAATTCCAAAAAAACAAACCTTGATTTTACCATTTTATATAACGGACATCATTTTACTATGCCTTTGTATTTAATGGGACTTCAGCATCCATGGATTTTGGTATCCATGGGGGTCCTGGAACCAAACCACAGCCCACTGTATTTGCTTTTAATTTTATTGCTGTTAGCTATGTACATTGAATGTTGTTGTCGTGAGTATATTTAGGCCTAAATCCAACTAGAGTCCCAACTTGAGTAGACCCATTAAATCATAAGTGTTAACTTACCATTCATTGATTGAATCAATATGTCTACTAGGTGAGATTAGCAACTGGATTTAAGCCTTACTAAGGGCCTTTGCAGACTGCCAGAAATAGTGCAAATTGAGTCCACTTTAAGGGTTAGGGTTAGGGAATCATGGGAACTGTATTTTATTGTGGCACCAGAGCTCTCTGACAGAGAAGGCTCAATGACTCAGAAAAAAAACCAATTCCCATGACTCCCTAGCACTAACCCTAACCCTTAAAATGGACTCAATTTGCACTATTTCTGGCAGTCTGCAAAGGCCTTAAGTAAATTTTAAAAATGAGATGCAACATTTACCTTGATCTTCATAGTACTTGGAGCCAAAGCTGTAATCTCCTTCTGCATACGGTCACCAATGCCAGGGTACATGGTGGTTCCTCCAGAAAGCACATTATTAGCATAAAGATCCTTACGGATGTCAATATCACATTTCATGATACTATTATAGGTAGCTTCATGGACACCAGCAGACTCCATCCCTGAGAAGAATAAGAAATATTGATAATTTAGCAATCCACTTCCACCATGGGTTTGTGGGTCTTTTAAAAATTAAAGTGTAAGACAGTCTTCTTCTTGCTACTTAGCAAGGTATCCAAAGTATCTACGCTATACTAAGACAGAGTTCCTATATTAAAGCTTAATTGTTTTGCCTCTCATAAGGCAGTTTTCTGCAACTTAACTGACCATTACTTAATTGTATACTATTTGTGAAGACTTCATACCTCCAACATTTCACAGTCTGCAACATGTGTACCCAAGCAACATCAGAGTATGATCAAGGTGGCAAAAGTTATTAATGAGGAAGAACACACAGGCTAGAAAATGTTGTGGTGGTTTGCTTTTGTCTGAGCCTACTGGAAAGGGCCAGAGGCTGCCTCTCTTCTCTTCTCCTGCTGAGTTGAGTGCAAATTGTTTTGACACTTGGAACTCATTAGCAACAATTGAAGTATGCTGGGGACAAAGAGGGAAAGTGAGGGGAAGAGAGAGGGAGAGAGAGAAACTGGGATGTTTTAAAAGCAGCTGAAAAAGTGGGATATCAGAGAAGTAATCAGGACTGTCCCGGCCAAATTAGAATAATTGGATATTATGGGACTTCAATTGCTTAAAGGTGACTTGGAAATCTGCTCACAGATAATAAATAATGCATTATTCTCTGTGGCAATTAACATCATGGGAGAAAGACAACAGGGCTACTCCTGCTGGTTACAAATCTGCAGTCTACATGTGGATGGTGACGAAAAGGTCTGAAGGTGGGAGGCAGCATATTCTACACACATAGCTCCCCTACACACATAGTTCATATTTCAGACCCTTAAGTCTGGAAATGGTTTAGATGTAGCAGCTTCCACATTTTATCTTTGCCCATTTAATACAACATAATGCACTCAGAATTCAAGAGGAGTTTCTCTTCTTATTTAACTTTTATCATAATATTCACTGTGTATTTGTCAAGTTACAAGGTTTTGAAAATTACACTCTATACTTGATTTGATTCTTCCAGGTGGACAATGGGGGGATGCAGACCAGGGCGTCAGGGACGCCGTGGTCCGGAGCGCCGCGGGACCTCGGCAGCCGGACCACGGCGCTCCTGCGGCATCCCTGGAAGGAGCGCAAAATCAGCGCTCCTTCCACAAGACAGCGAAAGTGCGCCCTAAACGCGTAGGGCACACTTTCCCTGACTTATCCTCCGCAGCGCGTCCAGTCGCTGCTGAGGGAGGTCATCCCCGGAGCCCCGGCCGGCCGGAGGGCCGGAAGCTCCGAGGACGACCTCAGGAAGAGGAAGGGACGCCGCGCGTGCGGCTGCCCCTCCTCTTCCGGGTCTCGGAGACGGCCCTATTAGCCGTCTGCCGAGGCCTAATGTCTTCCATAAACAAACATGGCTGTCTTGAAGGGATTCAAGAAGCATAAAGATTGTATCCACATGGCAGACATAAAGCAGTTTGACACCACTTTAACTGTCACGACTCCATCCTGTGGAATCCTAGGATTTGTAGTTTGGCGAGGTATTCAGCCTGGTCTTTCAGAAAGATCTGATGCCTCAACAAACTAGAAATACCAAGATTCTGTAGTGTAGAGTCATGGCAGTTAAAGTGGTGTCAAACTGCTTTATTTCTGCAATGTGTATTATCCGAATCTCTATTATAATTAAGCTGGGGAAGATATCCTTCCTGGAAGCACTACTTCATGGATTAGTACTACTGTTATGAAAAAGTTTAATTTAGATTTTAAAAACTTTTTCCACCCTAAAAAAAAAAGAGTGGACAATTTCAGTGGGTGCAGGGAACAATAATGTTAACCTATTTCTGGGTCATACCATGGGCTACAGCCTCCCTTGAGCTTCTGAAATTTAATAGCATGGGAGCAATCTGATGTGGACTCTCATCGCTTTTTTTTTCATCAACTTGCATTTTGTGCTATAAAACGGCAAATTCAGCAGAGGTTCCAAAGGCCACAAAACATCTTGAGATCAAGAAAGGCACAGGGTTGTGGGTTACATGTAGTCCACTCTTGCTATAAATGAAGCATAAATGTGTGCTTCTCTCTCTCTCTCTCTCTCTCTCTCTTTCTCACACACAATCTCCCTCCCACTGTATATGCGTGTGTATGTGTCTTTATATTCTACAAAATAGACTCTTTCATACCACCTATGCATACAGTCTACATGAAAATAGCATGCAGATAAGTAGACTGTTCTCTGGCTATAGACCTCCCTGTGGTGACTCATTATAACCCCATGTGTGCTTAATCCTGCATTCCAACCTCCAAGCCACAATAAGAGTGACACTTTATTGAAAGAATATGATTGAAATGCAGGAAGAAAACAGGTACATTAAAAGAATAACAAGCTAGGTACATTAAAAGAATAACAAGGCAGCTTTGCTTCTATCCTATACTAGCTTTAAGTAAACACAACATGCCTACAAGATCCTTAGTAATTTAGAGAGATGGTCCAAGATGGTATTTCCAGTGTGACAGGATGATGTGCCATGATTGGGTGAATTGATGTGATGAGGTATGACAGCCTGATATGATGTGACAGGGCAATGTGATAAATAAAGGAACCTACTCCATATTTCATAGGCTTTGGCAGGGTAGAGGTCAGAGGGGCTTTTCTCCTAATTCTCCAATCAGGAACAGGACTTCTATGTCAGAAAACTGCCTTTCTCACTTGCTGGTCTGAGAAGATGAGCTCTAGGCTGCATCCACACTGCAGAAATAATTCAGTCTGACACCACTTCAACTGCCATGGCCCAATGCTATGAAATTCTGGGATTTGTAGTTTGTTGTGGCTCTAGAGCTGTCTGACAGAGAAAGCTAAATTTCTCACAAAACTATAATTCCCAGAATTCCATAGCATGACAGTCAAAGTGGTGTTAAACTGGATTATTTCTGCAGTGTGGATGTAGCCCTAGAAAGACATGGATCACAAGGACCTAGCTTCTTAAACTTTTATTATAATCATTGTGTTTTAGCTGTACTTTGGTCATCTATGCAGGGAACTACTTGAGTCCCATGTTGGGTGAAAGCTGGGATATGAATAAAAGAAAATAAATTTGAAAGCCGTAACTGTTTTCCTTAAAAGAGCATAGGTTTAGTTTTAAAAACAACAAATAAGGCATTCTAATTGAAATATTACTATCCACACTGAAAGAATCAACACCAATACTAACCAATATATGCTAACACATATGAAAAACAAAACAATGGCCAATAGATTGGAAACGATCAATATACATCCCCATCCACAAAAGTAGACACAAAAAACTACAGTAACTATAGGACCATAGCATTAATCTCAGCAAAATCATGTTCAAAATGCTGCAACATATACTTCAACCATACATAGAAAGAGAACTCCTAGAGGTGCAAGCAGGGTTCAGAAAAGGCAGAGGCACTAGAGACCACATCACAAAACTATGATTGCTAATAAAGTACAATAAGAAATTCCAAAAGAAATTCAGTATGTGTTTTATTGACTACAGCAAAGCCTTTGATTGCATACACCATGAAAAGCTATGGAATGCTCTTAAACACATGGGAGTGCCAACACACCTAACAGTACTAATGAGGAATTTGTACTCAGAACAAGAAGCTACTGTCAGAACAGAACATGGAAAAACAGAATGGTTCCTTGTTGGCAAAGGGGTCAGGCAAGGCTGCATCCTTTCACTCTATCTCTTCAATTCATGTGCAGAAAATATTATGTGAAAAGCAGGCTTGGACACAAAAGAGGGAGGCATGAAAACAGGAGGAAGAATATCAACAATCCAAGATATGCAGATGATACCATACTACTAGCAGAAAGCATCAGAGCACTAGCGGTAGCACAACTACTGAGGAAAGTCAAGGAAAAAAAGTGAAAAGCTGGCTTACTGTTAAACGTAAAGAAAACAAAAATAATGACCACGGAAGATATCCATAAATTCAATCTAGACAATGAGGAAATAGATATAGTAAAAGAGTTCCTGTACCTTGGATCAAACATTGTTCACAATAGGGACTACAATCAAGAAATCAGAAGAAGACTAAGGAGATTATCACACATGCTGTATCCCATCTTTCTCCCAAAGGGATACATGTGCGTTTAAGTATCAAAGATGGCTCTTATCACATTCACCCATGGCCACCCATTTGCAGCCCATCTGCAACCCAGGCATCTCGAGTGGATTTTCAAGGACAGGATTTTTCCATCTTTGAAAAGCCACGGGATAAGCCTGAGTTGCAAAAGGGCAGCCATGGATAAATGCAATAAGACCCACCTTTGACACTTAAACATGCATCTATCCCATCAGGAGAAAGATAGGATACAGCATGTGCAATAATCACATAAGAATGGGGAGGGCAGCTATGAAAGAACTAGAATGAGAACTCCTCAAGAGAAAAGACATACAACTAAGCATGAAAGTTAGAATCATACCACAATTGTGTTCCCCACTGCCATGTGTGGATGCAAAAGTTGGGCAATTAAGAAAATTGATAAAAAGAAAATAAATTCATTTGAGATATGGTGCTGGAGAAGATATGGTGAGGATACAGTGGACAGCCAAAAAGACAAACAAATGGATCATAGAACATATTAGGCCTGAGAGCTCCCTGGAAGCCAAGATAACTAAACTGAGACTGTCATACTTTGGCCAGGTCATGAGAAGATGCGGCTTATTAGAAAAGACCATAATGCTAGGAAAGGTGGAAAGAAGAGGAGAGAAAGACCACATGCTAGGTGGATAGACTCCATCAGGGAGGCCATGGACCTGAATGCAAGAACTGAAGATAGTAGTGGAGGTCAGGGAGTATTGGAGATGTCTCATCCACAGAGCAGCCATGAGTCAAGATTGACTCAAGGATAGTTAACAACACCAAAAATGGCTGTGCCTATCTCCTGCAAGAGAACAGTTATCATTCATGCATCACAGTTCACTGTCTACTCTACAGGTAAAGTCTGTGATACAACTTCTCTTACAGCATTCCCTCAGGCAGAGGATTAGAACAGACATCTGTTTCTGTATGTGCAATATTAACCTAATATGAAGTGTGTCTTTAAGGGATGCATACATAGTCCAACCCCCTAACCTTTTCCTTTTAAGAGACAAGAGACTGATCCTATCTTGATCAGTGCATATGTTTTAAAAGGAGAAACAGTGAGAAATCCCCACATACACAATTTAAACTTGATACAACATACATCTATTTTGTATTCAGCTGTTATACCAGATATATTTTTCCATTTAAAAAAAATCATTTTCCATAAAGCAAATTCGTGCAGCATTGCTCTATACTCCAGGGTGCCTCTTCCCGAGTACAGGAATCCAGAATCAATTTTTCTGTCCATCTTCTTAATCTGATTAATCTACAAATGCTCTTATGAAAATAAAATCAGATGCAACAACACGTTCAATCTTCTTTCAGAAGCCTTTTCCATCCTTGACTACACCATCAAACATTCATGCAGCACTGATGTAGCAGTACCACCGGCAATCTCAAGAAGCTGTTTGTGGATTATATCAAGAGTCCTAGCATATTTAAAAATAATGCATAACACTATAGCAACTTCTTTATATCTGTTCAGGCAAACAAGCCTAGACCCACCTATGAATGAAGGTTGGAAGAGTGTTTCAGGGCATCGAAACCGTTCATTGCCAATAGTGATGACTTGACCATCAGGGAGTTCATAGCTCTTCTCCAAAGAAGAGGAGGAAGCAGCAGTAGCCATTTCATTCTCAAAGTCCAGAGCCACATAACAGAGCTTTTCTTTTATGTCCCGCACAATCTCACGCTCAGCTACAAATATCAAAAAGTAAGGGGTAAGAAAGTTGCAAGGGCTATTGATTATTTATTTGTCTTGTGTACCACTACTCAGACAGCTATCACCAGAATAACAATTTTCCCTAGTTCTGAGGAGGAGGAAAAAATAAGTATCTTTTCCAAATGCCCACCATTATTGGCAGAACAAAGAAATACCTAAGGCTTTCCATCAAAATAAATGGCACAAAGAACCCTATATCTTCTTTTGTTCTCAAGCTCTTTTCACACATGAGATATATATCATATTATCTAAAAGGCTATTATGATATTATGGTACTTAAAAGGGCCTTTTGCCCTATCTGCTACTGTATGTTTTTGTTCTGCTGTTCACTTTATCTCCACTTCTTTCCCATGGAAGAAAGAAACCAGTGAACAAATGAGGTAAGGGTCTCAATCAAGGGTGGGCTAATTTCACTAGGGCCACAAAGCCACATTGTTCCTCCCCCCCCCCCTCAAATGCTCTGAGACATCTTAGGTCCAAGAGAAACCTTTTCCTAATCTAGAGTCTGATCACCTCCTGTTGTTAAAAAAGAACCCTCCTGGACCTAAAATGGTCTGGGGGTCCAAAACATGGCAAAAATACCCTCATGCTCCTTTGGGAGCATTTGGGAGCTTATTATTATTATTATTATTATTATTATTATTATTATTATTATTATTATTTTGAGGAGGGTAGGGGTGCAGATTTCACAGTCTCCTAGGGGGCTAATGTGGCCTTCAGTCTCCCACAGTTGCCCACCCCTGGTCTAAATACTTGAATTTAACAGCAAGAATTGATGTCTGACTTTTGCTCAAATGAAATTTGTTCTTCATCTTTGTACCTCAGTGGGGAGACCACAAGCCCTTCTACCATGATACAATTATAGTACTGTGGTTCCACTTTAATTGCCCTGTGTATATGCCATATATGCTTTTCTTATTTTTGAGAAGGGCAAAGGTCTCCCCACTCTTTTCTCAGTCCCCCATTATGGGGTTTGACTGGGTTCCTGCTTATTTTATTTTTATCTCCCTACCCCCACTATGCTGCAATTGCAGTATTGCAGCATTCGGGTATCTCTCGTTTTTAGTTGGTTGGCTTTGCTGCTTGGCCAAGGCAATTGCCCAGCAGCATTTACACATTCAGTCTGTTGTCCTGCTGATATTGTGCTATCCTGAGGGATAGAATCACAGAATCATAGAATTGGAAGAGACCTCAAGGGCCATTCAGTCCAACCCCCTGCCATGCAGAAAGACTAACCCCTTTGCAGACGGCGCTTTGCGTCGTCTTGGAGGCAAGGAAGGGGAGGGGCAGCCTCACGCTGGGTGCCCCAACCCCTTCCTTAGGACGTAATCAGAGTGTCCGACGTTGCACACAACGGGTGCTCCTATTATGTCCTTCCGGCTCAGCATACAGACACCTCTTGCAGCACTCTTTCCGTGCCCTGCAGAAGGAGCGCTATTTTAGCACTCCTTCTAGGGCTGGAAAAAGAGT
The DNA here is from genome assembly GCA_026167975.1 of Phrynosoma blainvillii. Lineage (NCBI taxonomy): Eukaryota > Metazoa > Chordata > Lepidosauria > Squamata > Phrynosomatidae > Phrynosoma > Phrynosoma blainvillii. The sequence continues at coordinate 358,133,156 of JANUYF010000001.1, forward strand.
GGATTGGGGCCAAGGAGTGCGGCTGCCTCAGCCCCAATCCCCAGCTTCTCGGGGCGGCCCATGGCCACCCATCTGCAGAGGCCCAAAATCAAAGCACCCCCAACAGATGGCCATTCAGCCTCTCTTAAAAAACCCTCAAAGAAGGAGACTCCACCACACTCCAGGGCAGCATATTCCACTGTCAAATAGCTCTTACTGTTAGGAAGTCTTCCTAATGATGAGGTGGAATCTCTTTCCCGTAAACCTAAGCTTCTCCTCCAAGTACCCTTTATGCTGGTATATCAATACTGCACATCCCTCCTTTAAAAATAAATAAATTTATGCCATCAAATGAGTAAGGAAGGGAAAGATTATTGCAGCTTTTTTGTGAACCCTTCTCAGCCATGACTTCAGTTTGTGTCCTCCCCAACCAACCAGTAGAAATAGACTGAGGTTGCACTGCAAAGGAGCCCAAGGGAAGGGAAACCAAAAAACAACCACACAGCCCCACCTAATTATCCAATATCACTATTAATTGGAATAATAATAATAATAATAATAATAATAATAATAATAATAATAATTTTACCCCGCCCCTCTGTTGAGCAATCAGGGTGGCTTACAAGAATTAAATTCCATACAAATCTAAAAATAAACATTCCTCCACCCCTCCCCCCATTAAAACAGTATTAAACTACAAATCCAATTAAAACCTTAACATGACATATCAAAAATACAATAATACAACAATACAATAACAATTAAAAAACAACAATAGCCAACCAACAACAAACAGTGGGAGAGCCAAAACTAGGATGATAAAAACAGGCGGACTCCTGCCAGGAATCTAATCAGGAAAGGCCTGTCAGAAGAGATCCGTCTTCACAGCTTTTTTAAAGCTGCTTAAACTGGTAATATGACAGATCTTGTCAGGCAGGCCATTCCATAATCTGGGGGTGATTACCGAGAATGCCCTCTGGGAGGTTGCCGACAGCCTAGATTTCGTTGGCGGGAGCAAATTCCTCCCAGAGGACTGGGAGGATTGTATGGGAGGAGGCGGTCCCAAAGATAGTTTGGACCCAAGCCATTAAGGGCTTTAAAGGTCATAACCAACACCTTATACTGGGCCCGGAAACTAATAGGCAGCCAGTGGAGAGATTTTAATACTGGAGTTATGTGGTCTCCCCTAGATGTTCCTGAGACCACTCTGGCTGCCATATTTTGTACCAACTGAAGTTTCCGGACCAAGCACAATGGTAGCCCCATGTAGAGCGCGTTACAGAAATCCAGATGAGAGGTTACCAGTGTGTGCACCACAGTCCCTTACTTCCAGGAAAGGGCGCAGCTGGCGTATCAGCCGAAGCTGATAACAGGCACTCCTGACTGCTGCGTTCACCTGATTAGTAATCAGGAGCGACGAATCAAGGAGCACCCCCAGACTGCGAACACAGTCCTTCACAGAGAGTGTGACCCCGTCCAGGACTGGAGGTTGCAACCCAATTCCTGGTTTCAGGGCTGCTACTGTGAGCACCTCCATTTTGTCTGGATTTAATCTCAATCTGTTTTTCGTCATCCAGCCCATTACTGCCTTAAGACAGTCATTGAGAGGAGAGATGCCATTGGGATTCGAGGCCGATGATCAAGACAAGGAGAAATAGATCTGGGTGTTGTCACCATACTGATAACACCCAGCCCCATAACTCTGAATGATCTCACCCAGCGGCTTCATATAGATGTTAAACAGCATCGAGGACAGAATGGCACCCTGAGGGATGCCACACATAAGATATTTTTTTGCCGAACAACTGTCCCCGAGCAGCACCCTCTGAGACCTGCCCGAGAGGAAGGAGCAGAACCACTGCAATGCACTCAGGCAATCAAAGAGGATGCTATGATCTATTGTATCAAAAGCCGCTGAGAGGTCTAAAAGCACCAACAGGGTCACACTACCCCTGTCAATACTCAGACACAGGTCGTCGGTCAAAGCAACCATGGCAGTCTCGACTCCAAATCTGGTCCTAAAGCCAGTTTGAAATGGGTCTAGATAATCGGTTTCATCCAAGACTACTTGGAGTTGAAGAGCAACCGCCAGTTGAAGAGCAACCACCCATTTGCACCAGTAGCTAAACAGTAGTGGGATAGGGGATCATTAACAGACTATTTCCATTTTTTTAAAGTGTACCCCCAAGAATCCTCCACTGGGATCACTATGGCATTGTGCAATAAGCATTGTGCAAAAAGTCAGGATTCACCCAGTGCAACTGTATTTCATAGCCTTGTGTGACAAGCACCACAGAGAGAGCCAGTGTCTCACCAACCTGCAAATCCCATTCCATAGGATGGAGTTACAGTGGAATCAGTGCTGGAACTGTGAAGTATTCAAATGAATCACTTCTTGTAGTGACCAGATCAGAGTGGGTGGGAGACTCCTTGAAAATTCACATACTATTAAGTCCTCTGTTATCTGATTATCTCCCCATTCCCACCCTAGTCACTATGGCTGAAAATGGATCTTACATCAAGTGTTTGTGTCCCTCAGTTTAGACCTATCATGCACATAATAATAATAATAATAATAATAATAATAATAATAATAATTTTATTTTTTTACTTAGAGATTTTTAGGGATGGGGTAGAGAACAAAGTGTATTTTGGTAGGATTCCATTAAAAGCTTTTTGTTGTTGTTGTTCTAAGGTTTGCAATCTGATTTCTTTTTATCTCATGGCCTGCTTTTTTATGTATCTATATTTGAAAAAATAGAAAGATGGCTATGCTTTCTTTTTAAAAAAGAAAAAAGAAAAGTATTTCAAATTCTTCAGTTCATAAGTAATATTTATAAAATTGAAGTGCTTAATCCCTGCTTGGATGATATGGCCTTTGCCTAACTAAATTGTGTTGGTGCAGATCAAAGGGAAGCTTTTGATAGAAGGGGTTTCACATAATATTCATTCATCTTATATTATGTGGATGGGCAAGTTGGCTTTTAAAAGAAGCAAACACATAATATTTAAGGGAGGTGATGATTACCAGTAGTAACAAAAGAATAGCCTCTCTCTGTAAGAATTTTCATGAGATAGTCAGTGAGATCTCTTCCAGCCAGATCCAGTCTCATGATAGCATGTGGCAAGGCATAACCTTCATAGATAGGTACATTATGTGTGACACCATCCCCAGAGTCCAGAACTATACCTAGGAGGAATGACAAAAATGAATATGTCAGCATTCTTCCCTTTGTATCAACTTCACCCTGCCCCAGTTTTCCCATCTATCCATCTGCTAAATTAAACTCTTTGACAACAGCAGGGCTTGAAAGGAGAGACTGCAAATGACAATGCCTATTGTCTCCAGTCTAAGTGGAACTCTCCTCCTGCCAGGGGGAAATTGCAGGCCTATACAAAGGAGCAATTGCCTTCCGAGGAAGCATGAAAGAGTCAGAAATTGCATGGCATTGTTCTCTCTGAACAGATGCTAATGATAATGATCTTACATTTCTATAGCTTTTTATCAAAAGAAGAATCCCAAACAATCTGCAAAGAATCCCAAATACTGATGTATAAACATATAGATTTGCCACCAAAATGCAGACCTTTTTTTAATGGAACAAAACACAGCAGCTCTTCACAAAAAAGTATCTATGGCTGTAAAAGGGTCTGCATGCCCCTCCTCTGAGAAGACCAAGATAGGAGGAGGAAGGACCAGAACTTGGAAAAGGTTGTTTTGGGGACTACAAAAACCAGAGTCCCCGTCAGTAGGAAAGCATGGCGTTCTGGTTTGAGTGTTGGACTATGACTCTGGAGACATGGGTTTGAATCCCTGCTCGGCCACGGAAACCCATTGGGTGACCTTAGGCAAGTCACTCACTCTCAGCCTCAGAAAAAAAGTGAGTCACTATAGGGTTGCCATAATTCAGAATTGCAGACAAACAACAACAACAACAACAACGACAACGAAAGCTAGCTGAGAGCAGTCACCCAAGTAGTCACATCTCCAAACTCTGGACGAGATAAACAAGGACAACTATAGTTTCAGATTGCAGAACATCCCCTTTAATGTGTGCTGTAGAATATATATACACTACCAAGGCCACTAACAAATGTTGAGTTGATTTTTTTTTCCTGGCTAGTTGGCAGCTCTACTTAACTGGGCTTGTTGTTGCTCTTCTTAGCAACTGTCAGCACTCCTGGGGGTTGAACATTTCATAGGCACCTCCAGAAGCAATGAGGGTGGCCATAGCGGTTGTGCAGCCAGGTTATGGTGAAGGTAGGGGAGAACTGGTGTAACTGGCCTATGCAGACATACCCCTTGTAATTTTAACAGATTTGCTTTTTTAATGTTTATATTAGTAAGATGTTAACTGTACTTTGTTTTAATTTGTAATTCACCTTGGGTACCATACCAGTAAAAAAAGCAGAAAACAGTTGGCCCTCTTTTTTCACAGGGGATCCATTCCAGACCACCACCACCCCGACTCACCAATATTCAAACCCCATAGGACTGAATGGGGCGCACTCCTGTGGGCACGCACAGGCACGAGCCCATGAGTGCACACCCTATTGATTTCAATGGAGGTCACTCCTCCGTGAATATGCAAAACCATGGACTTCAAGTCTGCAAAAACGGAGGGGCGATTGTATAAATATAATTTTAAAAATAAATAAATTAGTGGCTAGGAGGATCATTTTCATGTAGGTCTAAATCTGATTGCTTTACTCAGCTAGAGTAGGCCAATCAAATCAATATTTTAAAATATGTGTTGATTCCCCCAAGTTCTATTCATTAAAAGGGTCTCTTCTAGTCAGGACAAGCAATTAAACTGAAGCCCAAGTGAACATTTTTGAACTGAATAAAGCCACACAGCAACTCAGTATTTCATATGCTGGTGCAATGTCCACTTCGCATTGGAGCTGTTTTTTTAAAGCCTAGTTTTAGTGCTAAAAAATAAAGCCAGAACCCTATTGGGCAGTTACAAATGCATAACTAGTGTCCTTATGGAGCTGCACAATAAATTCCAGCCCAAGACCCCCATCCACATTTACTGGGAAGCAGCCACTGTGATTGTTGGCGGTCCATTCTCCTGTTGCTCAGGAAGTAGTGTGGTCCTTGTTGCAATTCACCCTCACATTGGAGATTGCTCACATGAGGGAGTGTGGAAGCATCAGTCAGCTATTTCATAAGCAACAAGGGAAGAGACCCTCTTCGACTGCAGTGGCTGATTCCTGGTAAATTGGGATCAAAGGATTTTTACTGTCCCTACATGTCCCCTAAAGTAGGGGACATGTGTGAACACCACACAATTATGAATGCATAACTCCAGGCTATGCATTTGTAACTCCCCAACAGGATTCTGGTCTAGGTAATTTAAAATGTAATTTAAAAAAAACAACAAAGTGTCTTTAAATAGATATACTGATGCAAGTGAAGTTATTCTTTTAAGAGTTAATTACTACTTCCACTCATCATGCTGCTTTCATTGGAGGATGGAATCTCTTCCGGCAGGCCTTTCCAGATTAAGTATTCCGGCCTCGGATACTTCCACCCCAGTGATCCTTGCGTGGCCCCATCTAAGGATGGTTAGGATCATTGCCGCTGGGTATATATATTGGTTGATGTACTGTTTTTATTGAATTGAATTGTTTGTTTTAATTTTTATTGATTTAATACTGTTTTAAGGGGGGGAGGGATTGTTGGGTCTGGGTATTGTATATGTTTTTATGGGTTTCCAAAGGGCAGGATATAAATAAATTATTATTATTATTATTATTATTATTATTATTATTATCTTCCTTCTTTGATGTAGATATGGCTCCAAACACTTTGTCACTTGAGGTAGAATGACACACCGTGTCCCCCGCCTCTACTCAGGGCTTTTAGTAGCCTAGACTAATGCTTCTCAAAGTGTTAGTCCCTGGACTGGTGCCAGTCTGCAATCCATTGGCTGCCAATCCATGGAGAGTTTCCAGAAAGAAAGAAACAGTTGTACTCAATGGGCACAAATATAGTACTGGTCCCTGGCACACTGTGCAGAAAAATATCAATCCCCCATGTTAAATAATCCGAGAAGCACCGATCTAGATTAGACAATTTGCACCAGAGGATGAAAATACATGAGCAATGCATCTCGTCTTAACTGACATTACAATAATTAGTTGTTGTTGTTGTTGTTGTTGTTGTTGTTGTTGTTGTGTGCCTTCAAGTTGTTTTCAACTTATGGTGACCCTAAGGTGAACCTATCATAGGGTTTTCTGAGAGTATATGACTCACCTAAGGTCATTCATTGGGTTTTCATGACTGAGTGGGAATCAAACCCTGGTCTCCAGAGCTGTAGTCTAACGCTCAAACCACTATATTAAGCTTGCTCTCAAATATGCAGTTGCAATAAATTAAAAATCTGCTACCTTTTCATGACACCAAAAACATGCAGTTTAAGACACACACTTTACTTTAATGGTAGAGCCAGCCTTGTTGATGTATTTCTATCAGTCCGCAGAGAAGTCCCTCCCACTCTTTTTTATGCACAGTAAATTTTGAGCTTATAATAAAATTTGTCAACATCTGGGGATATGGCATCTCATTCTGAAGTACTCAATGGATGCTTTTTCAGTTTGAGAGGAGAAATGAAAGGGAACAACTTTAGTATCAGCCAATATTAATGTATTTTCAAGACCTGAATGTTGAAGATGAACATATAACTAATCAATTGGCTTCTTGGCGTAGTAGATACTAATATATTACAGGGACAGAGCAACTAAAAATAGGCATTATAGATGGGTGGCTGAATGAGCAGATTGACAGATTATTTATAAATGATTTGATAATGTATAGCTGTATTGTTATAATTATATTGTTAATCTGGGGAAATAGGGAGGTAGGAGTCAGATTTGCTTGTTATTGCTGGATTCTAAAAAATAATTATTTTTTTAAAAAGCTACATTCCAATTTGTTGTGTTTAGTTGTTATAAATATACACTGCCAACAACAAAATGATAATGACACCAATCCAAACTCACCAGTAGTTCGGCCAGATGCGTAAAGAGAGAGAACTGCCTGAATGGCCACATACATTGCTGGTACATTGAATGTTTCAAACATAATCTGCAGTAAGGAATGTAAGAGTTTTAGGATATCTGAATACCACAATGCTGTTAGTTTATGATTTTTGGATAATGTACATTAGCTGGGAGCATTTATTTGTCAATGAAATGATAAACAATTATGCACAGTACCTATCATTTCCAGCAGAAGTAATCCTAGAACTTTGTTATAGTAGACATGGGATAGCTAATATAAATTTAATTGTTTTCTTCTTGGGGCATATGGACTGAAAAATGTAGTGCTCAAAAACTCAAACTCAGATGCATTGTTCTGCATTCTACATTTTTACTCTATTAATTAAACAACAATTTTATTGTATGTTTACATTTTTAGCAGTATTAGAGTTAGCAACCTTTATATGCATTTACTGACTACTAGTATAGTTTGCATTTTAATCTATAGAAGTTTAGATGAAGTATATATTTATGGTAACTTCCTGTTTGTTTTATTTTTCCAAACCCAATCTCTTCCTACATCACTCCAAATTGCAGCCAGATTCCCCATACACTGTCAAAAGTTCTGGAGGACTAGAAAATCCCTTAAACATAGGACGTTTTCACATTGTCCTCCTAAAGCCGGCTGGAGCCATTCCGGAACGGGTCGTGCCGCCGATTCCGGAATGGCTCCGCCGCCGAAAGGCTAATTCCGGTTGGACAGCCGGAATTACCTTTATGCCGCTTCAGCCGGAGTTATCTTTGGTTCGTCCGGAGTGAGGCCGGACTTAGGGCTCCGTGTGTTTGAACACACGGAGCCAAAAGCCGGCCGGACGCAGGGATGACACCGGAAGGGGCGGGGTTTGCCGCCGCGTGTGTGTGAACACACGGGAAATGGCGCCGGAGCGAGGCCGGCGGGAGGCCGGCTAGCGTCCTCCTTTTGCCCAGTGTGAAAACGTCCTTAGTTTTAAGATTCCAGAGAAAACTGCAAGAGATAGATGGGTGGTTGAATGAATGAAATTCTGAAATTTCTGCAAGTTGGTTGGGATTTGGCTGACTGAACATTGCAAAAAACCAAAACCCCAAAAACTATAGAGCACTATAATAAAACATATTTCTACAAAAGTGCAGTTTAGCTTTCCTTTACAACCCGGTTTTACCTACCGATGCTATGCGATCATTCTGCATTTGTGTCAGTGTTGAAATTATTGGGTTGGTTTTTAGTTTTGTTTTCCTTCTCAGAAGGGAAGAAGCACATTTAGGTGACCAACATTCAGATTATTCAACATTACATTGAACATTATGAGTACCTGAGTCATTTTTTCTCGGTTAGCCTTGGGGTTTAAAGGAGCTTCTGTGAGCAGCACAGGATGCTCTTCTGGGGCAACACGTAGTTCATTGTAGAAGGAGTGATGCCAAATCTGTAACAAAGAGATGTTATAATGATGGAAAAAATTGTTTGAAAGAATTGTGTTGAAAATATATTTTTTTATTCCCACTCAAATAATAAGTAAAATAAATACATGTTTGTTTGCTTATTTACAGAGAGAGAAAGAGGGGGGGGGGGTCTGGCACATTTTCCTGAACTGAAGAACAAAATCGGAATGGAAGTCCAACACTGGTGATGGGAGAGCATCTTCTACAACACCTAGAGATATCAGGAAAATCTAGTGGGTGCAGTACAGTCATTTAGCATACTGTTGTCTTCTCTAACATCTTGCTGCTGCCTCCCAGCATTTGTTGCCAAAAGTGATTGCATCACCATGTCCAATGGTGGCATTATTATTATTATTATTATTATTATTATTATTATATTCATTTATAGTCCACTTTTCCTCAATGATGGGACTCAAAATGCCTTACAAAGTATTAAAACTAGTAGATTAAAAACCATACAGATCATCAGTAATCTTATCTATCTATCTATTATTTAAAAACAATTAATCCATAGAATTAAAACACTTCAAAATTCATGAAATGACAATATTATACATTCAACAGAACACAATCAGTGAAATAGTAAGGTCAGTCGTACATGCAGACAAAACACATATTGCAGTTAATCTATACAAATGTCCAGAAATTGCTCAACCTTTTCCCATCCTTTAAAGAAGTGTTACATTGTGTGAAGAAAACACTTACCAAACAGAATATTCATTTGTATGTGTGGTATATTTCATTTACTCATTGCCATCACAAACTATGAAGTTTCCTTTTAATCTATAAGAATATTAGTCTGTCTAGTCCAGTAGTGTTTAAGACAGAATGCTGCATACCCCCCTCTCTTAACATTTCTAGTCTGAAATTTAAGCTTTTCAATTGCAATGGCAGCTGGTGGCTTCAATATGATTGTGATGGTAAACCCAGGTGAATTTTCATTCATACTTTAATGGAGATATCCAAGGCAGTGAGCTTGATCCACATAATAGCATCAGCATCTCTGACAGTTCCTTTAAAGTTTATAGTAAAACCCACAGAGCATTCACTGTGTTATTATTGACTTGGAAACCAGCTGCTGACACTATATATCCTAACCATTCATAGTCTCAGAAGTGAATCAGAGGGGATAGCATTTATAAATGAGATGAGATAAAATCTTTGAATGTTTATGAGAGCTTTAGATTGCTTTTGCTTTCAAGAGCATGTAATACACACATGACACTGAGGCCCAAAACACATGGGCCAAATAAAGTGCCTTCTGGGCACTTTGGGGGCATGGTATTCAAGCGACACATGCCCCAGACCACCCAGAAGTCACTCCAAGGCTGCCTAAGATGGACCGAAGCTGGCTTGAAAAGCCTCCAAGGCTTGGCAGTGGACATTCCCTGTGCTGATTCTACCAAGGTCTCTTGCACTTTCCTGGAGCACTGGCTCTGCTGCTCTCCCTCATTATATCCCTGATAAGGGAGAGAGCTTCAGATCAGTTCTGTAGCTGCAAGCTCATGGAACGATCCCTGGCTTCCCTATTTCTACTTGTCATATTCTTCCAACTATCTGCCTCCTGTGTATGGGAACTGACTTCCTACCCAGCAACTTCCTTGTGTGTTTCCCCATCTAAGATGTCCGTTCTGCTCTGTCCAGGAAAACCTCTTGCTCTCTAATATGCCAAAGTGTACTTTCCTGGGCCTCCAGCTGCTCTAGCTTCTCTTCCAACAGGGCTACCAACTTGTACTTGGTGTAGGTCAGGGGTAGGCAACCTTTCCCCTTTAAGGGCCGAGGGACTTCAGCTCCCAGAAGCCTCAGACATGTTGGCCAATAGTCTCATGTTGGCCAATAGCTCCTGGGCTTCTGGGAGCTGAAGTCCCTCGGCCCTTAAAGGGGAAAGGTTGTCTACCCCTGGTGTAGGTGAAGTTACCTACATCCATTGGCAAGAACACAAACATAACACAGCTGTTGTATGTGATTGCAGCAGCTCCCTCACTGTCCATATTCAGTAATACTGAAACAGAACTCTGTGCTTCCCCCTCAAACTCCCCTGCTAAACACCCACACAAAACACCCAGCCTGTTTTCCAAGCATGCTCACCAAGCTTGAGGCTGAGAATGCAGCTATATAGGAAAGCTACTGCCTGCTAGCTCCTCCCCCAGCCAAGTATCTGGCTCACTTCCTCTAAGCAAAAGCCCCTTCTCCCTGGGACCAAGTGCTCAGGAAAAGGACCTGGGGCTACAGGACAACACATGGACAATGGAATGCTAACAAGCACACAATCACACCTCCACTCAGCTCACACAAACAATCAGCCTTGACTCAACAGACAGTAGGTTGCCAAATTATGATAGAACAATAGACACTACTACTCACAGAGTCAAGCTGCCAGTAGGCTCAAAACAAAAACAAACAGCCATACCCCAACTGACTCTCATCCTTGACCCAACACACTCTCTCAAAAGACTCTCTCGGAGTGGGGAGGTTTAATCCCACAAACCTAAGCTCACCTTCAGCTGTCTCTTCTTCCACATCCAGACAAAACATCCAGCCTGTTTTCCAAGCCTGTCATCAAGATCTGTTGCCAAGCTCTGGAGACTGAGACTGCAGCCATATAGAAAAGCTACTGGCTGCTAACTCCTCAAGAAATTAGAAGAAGAGTAGGATTGGGAAGGGCAGCTATGAAATAACTGGATAAGATCCTAAAGTGTAAAGATATAATGTTGAACACTAAAGCGAGGATTGTCCAAGCCATTGTATTCCCCATCACTATGTGGAAGCTGGACAGTGAAAAAAGCCCATAAAAAGAAAATCAACTCATATAGGATGTAGTGCTGAGAAAGAGTGCTGAGTATACTGTGGACAGCCAAGAGACAAACAAATGAGTTCTAGAACAGATTAAGCCCAAACTCTCCCTGGAAGCCAGGAGGACTAAACTGAGGCTGTTGTACTTTGGCCACATCATGAAAAGGCATGAATCATTAGAAAAGACAATGATGCTAGGAAAGGTACTGGGCAGTAGAAAGGGAAGGAGTCCACATGCCAGATGGTTAGATTCAATCAGGGAGGTCACAGGCCTGACCCTGAAAGACCTGAGCAAACCAGTTGAGGACATGGGGTCTTGGAGATGTCTTATCCACAGAGTTGCCATGAGTCAAGGTTGACTCAGGGGCAATTAACAACAATAACAATGCTAGCAGCCAGTGGCTTTCCTATGTAGTTGTAGTTTCAGTCTCTGGAGTTTGGTGACAAATGTATGGAGCAAATGTTGAAGGAGCTAAGAACATTCTGCTTGGTAAAAAAAAAAAAAAAAGATTGAAGGGTGACATGATTGTCCTTTTTAAATACATCAAAGGTGTCACAGAGAAGAGGGGCAGGCTTGTTATCTGCTGCCCCAGAAGGTAGGTCCAGGTCTAATGGTTTGAAGCTACAGGGATGTAGATTTTGATTGAACATTAGAAGGAACTTCCCGACAGTAAGAGTGGTTCAGCAATGGAATCAATTCCTAGAGATGTGCTGGGTTTTTCCTTCTCTGGATGTCTTCAAAAGGAGGCTGGACAGCTAGCTACTGAGGATGCATTAGCTGGCAATTCCACACTGAGCAGGGGTTTAGACCTGATGGCCCATGAGGCCCCTTCCATTTCTATGATTCTGTGACGTGATGACTATATGTACATCCAGGAGACAAGGAATATACACTCATCCCTCCCCATTTGTAGACTTGGCATCTCCAGTCTCAATCCTTTGTGGACGGCAAGTGGGAAGGGACAGAATGGGTGTGTACCTGAGGCACATATGCAGCGCTGCACATGGGAGCACACCCCCATTATGACCAATGGGCCTTGAATATTTGTGATTTTCCCAATTCTGGAATGGATTCCCCACAAATTGGGATAGAATCATAGAATCATAGAGTTGGAAGAGACCACAAGGGCCATCCAGTCCAACCCCCTGCCATGCAGGAAATCACAAACAAAGCATCCCTGACAGATGGCCAACCAGCATCTGTTTGAAGACCTCCAAAGAAGGAGACTCCACCACACTCTGAGGGAGTGTGTTCCACTGTCGAACAGCTCTTACTGTCAGGAAGTTCCTCCTAATGTTGAGCTGGAATCTCTTTTCCTGCAGCTTGCATCCGTTGTTCCATGTTCTACTCTCCGAAGCAGCAGGAAGCAAGCTTGCTCCATCCTCAATGTGACACCCCTTCAAATACTTAAACTGGACTATCATATCACCTCTTAACCATCTCTTCTCCAGGTTAAACATACCCAGCTCCCTAAGTCTTTACTCATAAGGAATGGTTTCCAGACCTTTCACCATTTTGGTCGCCCTCCTCTGGACATACTCTAATTTGTCAACATCCTTTTTGAATTGTGCTGCCCTGAACTGGACACAGGAGGGATGAGTGTTCTTTTATCTCTACAGTCCTGCATAACTGTTTCAGATTAGATTATTTCTTAATTTCAGCATTGTTGCTTAGTAATATAAACACATACAAAATTTAATCAATGATACTCTGGTTTGGTCCAAAAAACACTGAAGAAATAATCCAAGTTGAGACTGCTTTAACTGCTTGGCTCAGTCTTAGGGAATCCTGGGAATTGTAGCTTATTGTGGCACCAGAGCTCTCTGGATTCCCTATCATGGAGCTAGGGCAGTTAAAGTGGTTTCAAACTGTATTATTTCTGCAGTGTGTTTTGGTCCTAGGTCTAGAATTGCACTTTTCTAATGCTCTCTGGTGTTTTTGCTTCTCAATGATAAACAGTTTAGGGCTCAGATGTCAGCAGATCTGATGAATTTTAAAATGTGTGAAGGCTCTGAGAGTTCATATGCTATTGAATAGGAAGTATGTAAAGCCTACATTGGGGTAGAATTATTGCTTATTATTCTTATTTTAAAAGGCTTAAAAATAGAAAAGGAACTATTGAACAAGCAGCTGAAAGCTCTTGTATCTCAATTTGCAGTTCATCTGAACAATGTTATCAAAATTGCAAAGACTTAAATATGAATTGAATAATATTCTTTTGCAACAAATGGAACTTGCTTTCATATGTTTATGGCAAGTATATTGGGAAAATGGGAAACATCTCAACAAGATTCTGGTGCACTGCCTTAAGCATTAACAGCAACACAATGTTATTTCAGCTATCAAAGATTAAAGCAATCATTTGTATACATTGCCCACAAATATAAATCTACACTTTTTGAAGTTTTATGCAGATCTTTATAGCTTCAGTAATGAAGTTCACCAACAGCATTGGTGACTTTCTTTTCTCATACTGACCTTTCCCATCTTATCATATCACAAGGTAAATAATCCCCATCTTTACAATTCATTTCAGAACTTTACACTTAGAGAAAATTATCAGTGTTGTAGCAAATATTAAAAATGGGAAGTCTCCTGACCCTGCTGGATTTCCAGTTTAATGGTACAATGCTTTTTCCAATCTGTTATCATGAAAACTGCTCCAGCTCTGCAAACGTACCTTAGAATCCAGCTCCCTCTTTTTACCATTAAATTCTGCCTGCATTATTCTGATATCTAAACCTGATAAGAATCCTACTGACTGTGTTAAATACCACTCTAAATATGTGGCAAATATTGTCTCATCAATTGCAATTTGACCCATGCCTCATGCTAAATGGACTTTATTTACTGTTGATATCAAAATATTGACAGCTATTTTAGCTAATAGATTACAAAAAAAGGCCATTTCACCTTTCATAAGTCCTGGCCAGACAGGATCGATCAGAAACAGGCAGGAAGCCAGTAAAATTTAATCAATAATACTCTGGTTTGGTCCAAAACAGACTTGATTGCTTTAAACTCAAATAGAACTGATCAGCCAGCTGTTATTTCTTAAGATGCTGAAATGGCATTTGATAAACTTTACCGGACATTTATTTTCACAGTTTTAGCCAATTGTGGATTTCCTAAAATATTTTAGAAGTGGATCAAATTATATTCATCATCAAAATCACAGGGGTGTGTTTTGTGTGTGTGTGTGTGTGTGTGTGTGTGTGTGTCTTCAAGTCACCTGTCGACATAATGATCCCATGAATTTGATAGGGTTTTCTCAGACAAGAAATACAGGTGGTTTAATAATAATAATAATAATAATAAGTTTTATTTATACCCCGCCCCTCTGCCAAGCAATTGGGATGGCTTACAACATTAAAATCAAACAAATATATTGCAACATTGCATAAAACCTAAGAATCCCAGAACCCACCCACCTCTTAAAAAAGTATTAATCACATTGTATATTAAAACATATTAACATATTAAAACAACTCCAACAGCTCAGGCAGCCAATAGCAAACAATAGCAAACAGCAGCGGCAACTCTAACCAAGGGGGGGGGAGGAAATGGGGCACTTCTAGCCAGGAATCTAATCAGGAAAGACCTGCCGGAAGAGATCTGTCTTAACAGTTTGTTAAAGCTGGTTAAGGTCGTAATCTGATGGATCTCATCCAGCAGGCCGTTCCATTGCCTTCCTCTGAACTTGGTTCTCATTTTATTAAAAAAGGGCGGTGGTTTGCCAACAATTCCAGGAATTAGAAATATGTAGCAAATATTGTCTCATTTGACCCATGCCCTCATGCTAAATGGACTTTATGGAGGAATCAAGATTTGAACATTGGTAAGGGACCCTTTTTTATGGAAGGTGTGGACTGATAATGGGATTGTTACCGTAAATCAGATACATGATGATGACTTTTTATCTTTTTCAATGTTGCAAGAGCAGTTTAAACTATTTCTATCAGCTAAATGGAAATATCTGAAACATTTGTTACAATCCAGATTTTGTCCTGCAGATTTAAGTGCATCCAAAGTTCCCTTAATATTAGAGACATTAATTTAGGCCATCCAAGTATCCAAACCACCAGTATATGTGTGTTTGTGTATGTATGTGTTATATTTAAAATAAATATGACATGAGAGATTTATAGCAGGAATGGAATAGAGAATTGGAATACTCAATTCTGACTAATCAATGGCTATTGGTGTAAACATTTGTAACTAGTATGTCTGTAGCTCTCTGACGTCTTATATGGAGCTTTTTAAATCAGCAAATTATTAGAGATGTAATACTGCTAATTTGGAGTTGTGCCATAGTAGCTACATTTTGGGAGGAAGTAATCACAAAAGTAAATTTGGCATTGGAAAGTTCCCTGATATTGTGATCTGCATGTTCTTTTGGATTATTTACCTTTTTCTTGGAAATTAACAAATGGCCAAAGGAAGTGGGGGGGTTGCACCCTTTTGACTGCTGAAACATTGATATTTCTTTATTAGAAACATTTTTCCTCACCTGGGCTCCAATGGATGGAAGACAATGCTTTGCAACATTTGAAAGAATTACGTATAGATGAAATTTAGAAATGAACTTATATTTGGACAGCTTTTGTAGAAACAATTAATATGGTTATCTTTTTCTCTTTTTGTATTTTTATTTTCCTGCTTTTGTTATACTGGAACATTATTGTGTGTAACTGAGAACCCTTTTGAATATAAATAAAAAATAAAATTGAAGCACAAGAAGGAGCTGGGAGTAATTTCCCTTCCACATGCCATTGTAGAGAAACACAGCCCCATTAGACATTTATGAAGTCATCAGAAGATAATGCCCCATTCTTGTGTTTTCCCCCTCCTTAGATTCCATGTGCAGTAACTGTGAATGCATTAACACTTACATGCTGCCCTAAATGGATGTTCACTGGAAAATGGAGCAGCCCAGATTTGAATATTGTGAACTGAAGCATATGAGCTGGAGGACGCTTCATTTCATTGTCCATACATTCCATTTCTCACAGCTTGCTGAAAATGGCCATACACCATATGGCAGCAAAGAAAGAGGCATACATACAGAAACAGAAAGATTGCAGTTGACATGGTCACAGTTGTCCCTGTGTGTCTGTGTCCATGTGACTGACTAGTGAATCTGTGTGTATGCCATTGTCCCCTCCAGTGTTTCAATTTTTTTTTAGCCTTCGAAAACTGGCTACACCCTGACTGCTCCTTCTTGTTCTGGTGTTGCTTCCACCTTGATTCTATTAACTAGTTTCAACAGTACATCTCACTAATGGACCACTACTTAATTTTACAAGTAAGTGAAAGAGCACAGAGATTTGCATAAAATCTTCACATAGACATCGTTCATAGTCTAGCTATCAATTTTATTGTCACAATAATAGCTACCAATTCGGATAGATTTTAAAAGATACAATGCCATTAATGGCTAGGAGTCAGGGTGGTAGCACAGGCAAGATGCCTTCTTATAGGGGTCACTTGGGAAAGTGAGATACAGGAGGCACTTGCACTCGTATCCTGCTGTGGCCACTGTGAGTATCCTACTGAGAAACCTGAATAGACCTAAACACCACAAAGGCACCAGATCCCATCAGATCCTGGAAGCTAAGCAGGGTCAGCCCTGGTTAATATTTGGATGGAAGACCACCAACAAATACACTTGCTGCAGGCTATGTTTTGGAGGAAGGGAGTGGCAGAACTACCTCTGAGTATTCCTTGCCTAAGAAAACGCTATGGAATTCATGGGGTCTCCACATGTTGACAGGCAACTAGAAGGCATATACACACACTATGTAGAAAACTTGCTGGTTTGTGGAAGGGCTAATGCCACTCAACAGTTACGGTGTTGGAGTGGCTACCACAATTGTGAAGTTATGGCTGTGGGGTGTGCTGACACAATTGCCTAGTTATACTTTCTATTTTTAAACACACACACACACACACACTGTGCCCACACCAAATGTTGCCTGGCTGCTATCAATTGCAAGAGGGAAGGTCTGGTCAAGAATCAGTGCAGGAAGGCAAAAACCAGAAAGCAGTACCATTAAGCTGATATTACACCGCAAGTGCAAAAGGTGCTGTCCTCCCACTACCTTTCCAAGCAGAAAAAAAGCTCTCAACACCAAAGTCACTGCTGAGATAGACAGAAAAGGGGTCAGAGCTGGAGATTTCTTTTTCTTTCTTTTTTTCTTTTTGAGCAGAGTATCAACAGCATGAGCCTCCACTTTATCACAGAATTACATATATGGATCAATTAAACCACATGTCACAATGCAATCCAAAAACCATGGGCTAAAATTCTGATAATCCCCTAGCCAGCATACTCATAGCCATGCTGAATGGGGGAATTCTGGGAGTTGCAATCAAGGAATGTGCCCTTGTCCAAGGAGTTCCCTAAGAAAACTGAGCTAAAACACATTTGCCCAGAAAGCTAGGGGGTTGGGGTGTTAACAAATATTGCTTTCTGCAAAAAGTGTGGGAGGAAGGGAGTCAAAGAGACTGATGGGAAGAACCACAGGGCAGTATGTGCAGCTTGGAAGGGGCCTGGCATGAGGCTTGGATGGACACAGCTGGCAACCTGAGGGACATGGCATCAAGAGAGCACAGTGAAGAATCTATAACAGATGCTGCCTTCTAACAGCCTGCCTGCATTACAGCAGAGAGAGCAGAGATTTAAGGAATAATGAGGTGAATGATTGAGATTCAGCGGGGGGAAATGAGGACTGTGTTCCATAAGGCAGTCAAATGAAGCACAAGAAGTAGAATATAGAAAAGCCATGCTTCCATCTAGAGGAGAAAGTGTGTAGTCCCCTCTCCTGTAAGCATAGGAAATCTCAGAATATTTCACATATAAGATAAAAGAAAAACCAGGCTGTTTTATACTACCCCTAACACTTCGTCTTATTACCACTCTTGCTGCCTTTACAAAGGCTGTGAAGACGGGTCTCTTCCGGCAGGCCTTCCCGGAATAACTGCCCGGCAAACTAGAGGTGATCTCATACTACCCCTTGGCCGCCACTGCATGCTGCTTTATTTTATTTGTATCACTCTGTTTTTAATTCTATTGCAATTTAGTTCAGTTTTAAAGGGTGGGAGGGTTGGGGTGCGGGATAAAGGAATGTTTTTAACTGTTGCTTTTTTAACTGTTGTACGCCGCCCCGATTGCTGAGCAGAGGGGCGGGTTATAAATAAAAATTTATTATTATTATTATTATTATTATTATTATTATCTTATCTAATTTTGGAAACTCAGCAGACTCAGACTGGGCTAATACTTGGACCAGCAGGGAATCCCAGTGATTTCCAGGCAAGGCTAGGAAATAATCCTGCTTGAAACCAAACAGTGCCACTGTTGTTAATTAAGAGGTTACCATATTGGGCTAGATCAGGACCCCAGGCCAGTCCTGCCGCTGCCGCTGCTACTGCCCCCCGCTGCCGCCACCGCCGCCCGCCATGATGATATTGATTATTGTTGTTATTACTTGTTCTTGGGGTTTTCTTGGCAAAATCTCCACGGAGGTTTTGCCATGGCTTTTCTGGGGCTGAGAGAGTGTGCATGCATATTTTTAATTTATTTATTTATTTTTAAAAGTTATTTATTTATTTGTTTGTTTATTTATGGTGCTTCGCCCCCCCCCCCCCATTGTCTGAGGACAGCAACCCGGCCCCCAGATCAAAAAGGTTGCCTCGCCCTGGGCTAGATGAAGCAATCACTCAGTATGAGGCAGGTTTCTTTGTTCTTGTGTCTTCCGATTAGGTGGACAAGGATCTGGGGAGCTCTCCTTGTTTGTCATCAGTGTTATGCAGCTGTCAGGAGATGAGCTCATAGGAGTTTATCACACAGGGACCATATATACCTCCATCCTGATAATGATTATAGTGGCCGCAACCCACAAAAGCATACAATGCACAAATGATTTTCACATAGAGAACACAATAACGCATGAGAAACTCATTACTAAAGCGAGAAAGATGGTAGAACGCACATTTGGTTTTCACACAGATGTATGTAAATCCCGATAATGGTTTGGGAATCACTTTTTTGCATGTGCACACAGAAAAAGTAGCTGCGTCACCAGAAGTCACCGAGAGAAATAAACAATTTTATTTATAAAAATATACTGTACTGTCCCTTACTTTCCAAGAAATGGTATCCAACCTAAGTAAAAAGAACAAAACATTACCCAAAGAAGTAGGAAAGACAGAAAAACAACATAAAAGTTTGCATCCCTTTCAGCAACTGATGTCCCTGCCTTCCCTGAGCAGCTGTTCCTTTAAGAGCCCTGGCTAATGGAGAAGGGCGAGGGAGAAGAGACATTCACACAGACTAGGGAGAAGCAAGCTTTTTCTCTGTGTCCCTCAGCAACTGTTCCTTTAAGAGACCTGGCTACTCGCCCCAAAGAACCATGGGAAATCTGGCAACAAGTACAGAAATGGGGAGAATCCCACAAATGGCTTTCACACTAGAGCATTGTGCAAAAAAAAAAAGCAAATTTGTAAATGAAACAGAAATTAATTTACAGTATTTTCCTGAAAGTGCTTAATTGCTGGTTCATGTCACTTTCCTGCCAGATTCCAAGTGGTTTGCGCACAACGTCATGTGAAAACCATTTGCACAATTGAGCCTAATATGCTGGATAACTGCGGGTTCTGGCCTGTTTAAACTTCCAGTTTCCCCCATGTGATAAACTCCATAGTTGGGAATGAGTATGAGGCATACTCTCCAACTGTCCCAGTTTATCAGGCACAGTGCCAGTTAATTCTTTGTCATCCCACTTTTTCAGCTCTTTTTATAATGTCTCAGTTTCTCTCTCCTTCTCCCATCCCACCCTCATTTTGTCATCAGTGTGCTTGATCTAATGCAAACAGAATTCAAAGTGAAGGACTATTTTGCACTCAGTTCAGCAGGGGAAGAAAACAGGAAGGAGAAGATCTTGCCCTTCCCTGTAGATTCAGACAACAGAAATCTGTGGCAGCCTCTCCTGGCCTATGTGTTGTTTCCCATTAACAACTTTTGCCATCTTAACCACATTGTGATGTTGCTTGGCCACACATGTCTTAGATTTCACCTGTGAAATGTTGAAGTGTGTGCTACAGATGAGCCCCTTGGTAATTCTTTTGGCAAGCTGCTTTTGGGTCCCATGTCCTGAGAAAGACATGATGTAAGATAAATATAGGACGTTATCACACAGGGGAAATCTGTTGGTTAATCCACACAAATCCCAAACAAAAACTGAATTTGTGCCTCACGATTTCACATGACGTCACACAGAAACTGGTCAGAAACTGGACAGAAACTGGTATTATCCGAGATCTTTTTAATTTCGGGAGTTTAGAGGAAATGCATTTGTGAAATTACAGTAATTTTGCATTTACTGTAATGTGAAAAGCAAATATGCACGGACAATTCTCTTTTAAAACCTGGAGGAGGGCCAAGAGGAGGAGGAGGAGGAGGGGCCTCCAGGGAGGGAGAGTCCTGGGCTCCTTCTCAGTGCCAGGGAAGGGAAGGGAAGGGAAAGGAAGGGAAGGCAGCCCAGGAGAAAAAAGTTTGAGACGGAGGAGAAGTTTGGCATTTGGGATAGAGGGAAAAGGAGGGGAAAGAAGGCTTCCCTCGCAGTAGCAGCTGTGGGTGGATGTGGGTGCAAGTGTGGGGTGTGCTTGTGGAGCAACTTGGAGCTCCATCTCACCATGAAGTTCTGCCCTGCAGGTCCTACAAAGGGGAAAGGCTTATGGGGGGGGGCATGGGAGCTACCTCCAGTTTCCCCCTCTCAATCCCTCCCTTGCCTTGCCTTGCCTTGCCTTTCCAGCCTTCTCCTCCTCCTCTGCTCTCTTGAGAGGTCCTAACCCCAACGGAAGGGGGTTAGGACCTGTGCAGGAAGACATGACCCCAAATGTAGGACAGTCTGACATTTCCTCCTGGGAAATGCAGGACCTGCCCTGGAAAAGGAGGAGTCTTGTCACAAAATACACCCATTTCCAGCACATGTACGGGTTCTTTTCACTTGTGTATGAAAGTTAAAAATGTCTTTTTTTTCGCTTTTAACTTAATTCCGTTATTACTGTAATTATGTGTGAAAAGTTTTTGTGTAATTAAGCTCTATTTTCATTTTCTTTTCAGGATGCTTCATTTCCACTTTATTATCTCTTTAACAATGAAACCGGCCCACGTGTGATAACGTCCATAGTCCACGAATGGGGATGGACAACAGTTTTAAAAATGGGAATCCAGCTCTGTGAAATAAAGGGGAAGCAGACTGGCGGCACGGGGCTGCCCTGGGAAGGTGTGCCGCGGGACCGAGGCATCCCCATGCCTTGATCCTGTGGCACACCTTCCCCATCCCTGAAAGGAGCGCTAAAATAGCGCTCCTTTCACAGGTCAGTGAAAGTGCACCGCAAAAGCTTGCGGCGCACTTTCACTGACTGTTCCGCCGCAGCGTGTCTGGACGCTGCAGCGGGAGGTTGCCCTCAGAGCGCCGGCCATGCAGAGGGCCGGCGGCTCTGAGGGCAACCTCGGGAGGAGGAAGGGGCGCCGATCGTGCGGCTGCCCCTCCTCTTCCCTGCCTCCAAGACGGCTTTTTAAGCCATCTGCCGAGGCCCATAGTTCTGGATCTAAGCAACAGTGGATGTCTTGGCTTGTGGCTATTATCTGTTATTGTCCTGTGGCTATTACTTACCTTCCTTGATCCCAGATCTTGTTATCTTGCATAGAAGAACAAAACTAATATAGAAACAAAGGGAATTCAGTTTGATCACATTACATCTGGTGCACAAACAGCAGCCTGTGAACCATTTTATGGAGAAGGCAATCCTATCCTGCAGGGCTGAATGCTAAGGAGAATCACAAATTTGTTCGCCACACAAATAGGGAAGGAAAGTGCTATTTAGATTGGAAAGGCCCATGCAACCAAGCCCATCCATTTGTTCATGTTGTTCATAGATGATTCCATGGAGACGGGATTGTGCCACAGAGAAATGATTCCCACACAGTCAACTGTGGGTGAAGCAGGATGATGCCTGCCCTTAGTTCTCAAAAATTATCCTCCCCCCACCCTCCATTAGCACAAATGTTACTATTGGTCATTTTCAAATGCAGTATTATCTTTAATCACTAATAATATGAAGGAACATAAGGCACTCACCTTTTCCATGTCATCCCAGTTAGTGATAATCCCATGCTCAATGGGATATTTCAGAGTCAGGATCCCCCTTTTACTCTGTGCTTCATCTCCAACATAGCTGTCTTTCTGACCCATCCCTACCATGACCCCCTGGAAAATTAAGAGATCAAATGAAAAGAAAACATAAATATCATTTTGAAAATGTTTACCAAGCATAGCCTTTATTCTCTTCCTCCTCCTCCTCTAGGACTGAGGAAGGAAATTTACCTTTTCCCCTCTCAATTCACGGGGGATCCATTCCAGACCCGACCCCTCCCTCAAAAAAATGGCGGTTCGCAAATATTCAAGTCCCATTGAAAATAATGGTGCACACACCCATGGTGCGCATGGGGGCCATGCACAGGCACACGCTGCCATTATATCCCTCCCGCTTGTCCCTCCCGCAAAGAGTGGGACCACAGACTCAAAGTCCACAAATGGGGAGGGACAACTGTATATGTTTTTGCAATGTGTGCTTTTTCTTTGACAGTTTCATACAGCTACTTTCATAGAAAGGAGGAAAGGAAGGGGATGACAAAAAAGGACTACAGCATCACCTTTAAGACTAACTGGTTTTTATTTTAGCACGGGCTTTCATGGATATAAGCCTACTTCTTCAGATGCAGTACAGCTGTAGGAGTGGTTTAGGAAGCTGGGTATAGCCCTTATGGTCTCTTGCAACTATATGATTGTATGATTTGATCACTCTGTACTGGAGCTGATGAAGTGGGTTTGTATCTGCGAAAGCTCATGCTAAAATAAAAATCAGTTAGTCTTGAAGGTGCTGCCCCATTCCTTTTTGTATCCCACTCCCTTCCTCCTTTTTATGCTGCAAGAGACTAACATAGCGTGATATGAAGCGGTATATAAATAAGCTGCTTTAAGCTGCTTTGCTACTACTTTGAAAACTACTTTCACAGTTTTACTTTACACATGCAGTCAGTTCCCAGCTTCCTGAAATGGCCAGAAACCAAAATAGCAGGAAAATATTTATCCAATATTGATCTATTACCGTATTTTTCGCCATATAAGGCGCTCCGGCATATTAGGCGCACCCAATTTTAAAGGAAGAAAATCCAAGAAAAAAGGATTCCTCCCTTTAGCCAGAGGCCGGTTGTTCAATGGGCTGGTGCTGGGATTGGAGAACTTCTCCGATCCCAGCACCAGCCCATTGAACTGAGGTCGCGGGGGGAAGGAGGGCTCCTTCCCCCCGCGACCTCAGTCTTTAAATGGGCTGGTGCTTGGATCGAAGCGATCCCGGCGCCAGCCCATTGAAAGACTGAGGTTGCGGGGAGAAGGAGCCCTCCTTCCCCCCCGGCCTCAGTCTTGGAATGGGCTGGTGCCGGGATCGAAGCGATCCCGGCACCAGCCCATTGAAAGACTGAGGCCGGGGGGAGAAGGAGCCCTCCTTCCCCCCCCCCCGGCCTCAGTCTTGGAATGGGCTGGTGCCGGGATCGAAGCGATCCCGGCACCAGCCCATTGAAAGACTGAGGCCGGGGGGAGAAGGAGCTCTCCTTCCCCCCCCCCCCCCCCCCCCGGCCTCAGTCTTGGAATGGGCTGGTGCCGGGATCGAAGCGATCCCGGCACCAGCCCATTGAAAGACTGAGGCCGGGGGGAGAAGGAGCCCTCCTCCCCCCCCCCCGCCTCAGTCTTGGAATGGGCTGGTGCCGGGATCGAAGCGATCCCGGCACCAGCCCATTCCAAGACTGAGGCCGGGGGGAGAAGGAGCCCTCCTTCCCCCCCCCCCCGCCTCAGTCTTGGAATGGGCTGGTGCCGGGATCGAAGCGATCCCGGCACCAGCCCATTGAAAGACTGAGGCCAGGGGGAGAAGGAGCCCTCCTTCCCCCCCCCGGCCTCAGTCTTGGAATGGGCTGGTGCCGGGATCGAAGTGATCCCGGCACCAGCCCATTGAAAGACTGAGGCTGGGGGGAGAAGGAGCCCTCCTTCCCCCCCCCGGCCTCAGTCTTGGAATGGGCTGGTGCCGGGATCGAAGCGATCCCGGCACCAGCCCATTCCAAGACTGAGGCCGGGGGGAGAAGGAGCCCTCCTTCCCCCCCCCCCCCCCGGCCTCAGTCTTGGAATGGGCTGGTGCCGGGATCGCTTCGATCCCGGCACCAGCCGATTCCAAGACTGAGGCCGGGGGGAGAAGGAGGGCTCCTTCTCCCCCCAGCCTCAGTCTTTCAATGGGCTGGTGCCGGGATCGCTTCGACACCAGCCGATTCCAAGACTGAGGCCGGGGGGAGAAGGAGGGCTTCTTTGATCCCGCTTCGATCCCGGCACCAGCCGATTCCAAGACTGAGGCCGCGGGGAGAAGGAGCCCTCCTTCTCCCTGTGGCCTCAGTCTTTCAATGGGCTGGCGCCGGGATCGCTTCGATCCCAGCACCAGTCCATTCAAAGACTGAGGTCGCGGGGGGAAGGAGGGCTCCTTCTCCCCGCGGCCTCGGCCCTTCGCCCTATAGGGCGCACTCACTTCCCCACGCACATTTAGGGGAAGAAAAAGTGCGTGTTATAGGGCGAAAAATAAGGTAATATTTATTCAGTAATACTAAAATGAATCTACACATTTCATAGGCTATACTTGGGGGCAAGTGACTGGTATTTAGTGTCTTCTTGACTTTACTACTAACTGGAATGTTCTTATACTCCAAATATGAATTCCATAGGAATGGTACCACAAAAGTAATGCATTTTAAAATACATTTTGCTCTAGTGGGAGCAAATGAAACCCTAAATAGCACTTGCAATTGTTTACTTGGAAGCAAGTCCCATTATATTCTGTTTTGCATCATCACAATCCTATACATACATTCATGGGGGGGGGGGACTCAATTGAATTTAGTGGAATGTTCTTCCAAGTAAGTATGTGCTGCAACTCTCCAATTAAAAGCAATTGGATTTAAAATGCTTAATAATAATAATAATAATAATAATAATAATAATTTATTTCTTATATCCCGCTTTTTGCCTAGGCAATCAAAGCGGCTTACAAATGTAAAATACAAATTAAAAACATACATTACCATAGAACAATAATACAATACCCCCCTTAAAAAACTAAATACAATAATAAAATAAACATATAAGATTAAAAACAACACACATTCCGGAACACAATAGGAGTGTATAGCGGAAGATGTATATTGGGGGAGAAGCACAGGTTCACGCGGAGCAATCTATTCTGGGAAGGGCTGCATTAAAGAATATGACTCCAACTGTTTTCATCAAAAGCCAATTTATCTTCTAATTGTTTGCCCTCTGTTTTCTTTAAGCATTATTGTTTGTAGAAATGCCGAGAGTTTCAACCTTCATTAGCTTCCATTTTAAAAAACACTGTTTCAAATATTTGATGTTGTTAGCATACACTTTGGATTGCTTTCTCTAAGGGGGAATGGCTCATGAGAAACTGTTTAAATGCAAGACTGAAATGCAGTTCAGTGACTGAATGGAGCCTATCAAAATATTTATTTAAAAGTACAGTTTTACATGATTAGTGATCTCTTTCTCTTTTAAACTAGAAAATTTAAGGAACAATATGAAAATAATAAACAATGCAAACAGTAGGTAGAGTGAATTCGATCAATTGGAAGAAGACATTTTAATGACAATGTTTATTTCATTTCCTTAGGGCTGCACTAATTAGCCTATTATAAATGACTCCCACTGTATATATATTTTAGTAGTCACTCATTAATTTCTTGATGAGCTATGTGCTTACTGTGGCCACAGTTCTGGCCACTAATAAGCATCAATCCAAATATGTAAGAGTGGAGAAACAACAGTAGCAGGAGCTAATGTATATCCCTGTGCCCTGCAGTGACAGCCAGTGGGTTGTAGTGATTTGAACATTGGACTACAACTCTGGAGAACATGGTTCAAATTTCCACTCAGCCATAGAAACCCATTGGTGACTTTGAGCAAGTCACACTCTCTCAGCCTTAAGGGAAAGCAAAGGCAAACCTCCTCTGAACAAATCTTGCCAAGAAAACCCTATGATAGAGTCCCCTTAAGGTTGCCATAGGTTGCCAACAACTTGAAGGCACACAACAGCAACAAGCCCCTGTACTGGGCCACATGGACAGATTTTTGGTTCTAAAAAATGCTCAAAAATCAGCCTGGGAGATTTTTACACACATATTTTAGGGGCTGATTTTTTTTTAACCTGTTTTCTGTGGTTTGTTGTGTTTAGCAGTTGGAAGTATTGACAATGAAACTACTGTTCCAGGTGGCATTTTGTGTGTTTCAGGACATGCTTGCCTAGAAATATACCATACATGCTTGCCTAGAAATATACCATGGGCATACCCAAGTTAACAAAGCCTTCGACAAAGAAGATTCCTTTCCCAAAGTCTTATGCCTTTTCAGCCTGTAACATTTCCTTATTCTATGTTTATGAGGAAGGTTTTTTTTAAAAATTAGCATCAAAACTGGAGGATTGTAAGGGAGGCTGGAGAAACACTTCTGGTATTAGTTCTCAGCAATACATCTGTAGTGAACTATGTAATAATGATTGATCCAGTAAAGAGTGGGATTCTACACTCTGTATGCCTGCCTACAACAGGCAGGGTAAACAGCAGTTACCCCCAGAATCCCTTGAGCATGTGTGAACAGAAAAACAGAGAGAAAAGTGGAGGATACATTAGCCTGCCTACCAGCTCCCACCAGCTTGTATGTATGTATGTATGTCTGGTCACCAAAATGGAAATCATAAGAACTCTGAAGGCTGATGAAAGAAAAAGTCATCCCTGGTGTATTTTGGAAGAAGCCTTCAGGTGGTCTCTAACAGGTTAAAAATGTTTACTTGTACAAGGCTTATGTGACCTGATTATTATATTTCACATATGCATGTTGTTGTTGTTGTTGTTGTTGTTGTTGTTGTGTGCCTTCTAGTCAACTCTATCCTAGGGTTTTACTGGCAAGATTTATTAAGAGAAGGTTTGCCATTGTTTTCATCTTAGGCTGAGAAGTGTGACTTGCCCAAGGTCACACTAGTAGGTTTTCATGCCTGAGTGGAGGTTCAAATCCTGGTTTTCCAGAATCCTAGTCCAACACTCAAATCACTACACCATCCTGGCTTGCAGAATGTATTGTTACTTTTGAATAGTGTTTGCTGGTGCAGATTTAAATGTTCTTCTCTTATGAGGCATAGGAACTTATCCCCATTTTTTCCATGTTGTTTCTATCTCTGCTAACAAATTTTCTGTTAAAAACATAGAGGCCTGGAATACATAATTACACTTCAACACTTCATTAACAGAGATATTCCTGTGTCTATGTGTGTATATATGTTGCTGGACATAATGTCTAAAATATTTTATGCATTGTGAAAAATGCTTTACGCACTTTGGATTATAACTATAGAATGGAAGGTAAAATGTTTTAGGGAAATCTAAAATGGTGCTCATATTGTCATCTAGGTCAGATCAGACCTCAATCTGAAACAGTATTTTTTTAAAACAGTAACCAAGCAGATATTTCTGGAAAAGTTGACAGCCGGGCAGCCATGGGCCGCCCCGAGAAGCCGCAGATTGGGGCCGAGGCTGCCCCATGCCTTGGCCCTGATCCACTCTTTTTCCGGCCCTGGAAGGAGTGCTAAAATAGCGCTCCTTCCACAAGGTGCGGAAAGGGCACCACAAGAGGTGGCGCATGCCTCTTCAGCATCTGTTCCAGCTCAGCATGTCTGGACGCTGAGAAGGAAGGACGTCATCGGAGCACCCGTCGTGTGCAACGATGGGCGCTCCAATGACGTCCTCAGGAAGGGATTGAGGCACCTGGAGTCTGGCTGTCCCTCTCCTTCCTGGGATTGAAGACAGCGCTTTTCGCCATCTGCATCCCCCCTTAGATTATGATATTCATGGCTTGAATAAGCTTTCTTTTAGATTAAATGAATGGAGGACTAGGTGGATTAAATAAAATGAGGACTAGGTGGGTAAAAGCAGTGAGTGGAATACCCCTGTTTCTGTAAACAAAATGTATACCATAATAACATAATTACCCCCAATATGATGTATATTTCATTTTACAGAAAACATTGCCAAACTTTTCCCATTCAAGGGAGACTGCTGTTCTTTAAATTCCAGCAGTCCTGTGAAACAAATGAGTACAATTGTGATCATCATGGAATTGTTGGGTAGATGCAATTTGTCATGATGATATAATGATTCAACAGCCACTCCTCCACTTCTGTTGAAATCTGCTCCAGAAGGTTGGAGAGCCTCTGGAGCAGATTTTGGGAGAGTGTTGAGTCTTGCATAGGGGATGCAAGGAGAAGAAAATATTATTGAGTGGAAAACTGTTCTATTTCATCCATTGTACATGCTAGCAATAATTATGCTCAGAAATGGTACATTTGTTTATTCTGATACATTCTTTAACAAATTCTGTTGGTGGGAAATCATCCAACACATTCTGATATTCCTTAATTTAGTGGTTGTGTTTGGATGCAACACCACAGCAGCATTTTCGTTTACATCTCATAAAGTTTATAAAAATAAGTCACACTGAGGCTTATAAATGGCTGCAAAGCATGGCTTTGGAGACACTAGAAGCCCCTGAATTTATTTTAGATTTTATTGTGCCATGTAAACCATAAACAGTTATTAATTTTAACTATGGTTGGTTGAAACAAGGCTGCTTCATAAACTATGGTATGAAGTTGATTTGTCTCGACAAGCCATGTACACAATCAAAACCACAAATTGCCCATGTTTTGATAATAGAAAGCTGTGTTTAAGGTAAAATGGAGGTGAATGCTTCTGGATTCTTCTGCATGGCTACACTGGAAGAAGACAGGGGAGAGTGAAGCATGTGTGCCTGAGGCATGTGAGCCCCTTTGAAGAACAGAAACCTTCTTTCCCCATCATGCCACAAGTAGCAAGCTAGTTTTTAAATTCCAATACTTCAAAAAATTGTTTGCATAGGGGGCCTGTGCTGCATATGTAGACTGAATGCAGTTTTCTGGATGGTTTGACCATTTGATAACAACTGACTCCATCTGATTCCGAGGAAGTTGTCTTGGTAGTGAACCAATGTCTGCTGATGGACTGGATGAGGGCAAACAAATTAAAACCTAATCCAGACAAGACAGAGGGGCTCATGGTCAGTTGAAAGGCAGATCAGGGAATGGGGACTTTGCCTGTGCTGAATGAGTTACACTTCCCCTGAAATCTCAGGCTTACAGCTTGGGTGTACACCTGGATTCAGCTCTGAGCTTGGATGCCCAGGTTTCAGCAATGACAGGATTACATTTGCACAGTTAAAACTATTGCACCAGCTTCACTTGTTCCTTGAGATGTTAGATCTGGCTCCAGTGACACATGCATTCATAGAATCATAGTACATCCCATTTGGACTACTATAACACATTCTATATGGGGCTGCTTTTAGAAACTGTTTGGAAGCTTCAGTGGCTCCAGGATGCTATGGCCAGAATGCTGACCAGGGTCAGTTATAGGGAACATATAACTCCCTCAATAAAACAGCTTCTCTGGCTATTGGTTCATTTTGGGGCATAATTCAAAGTGCTGGTCATGATTTATAAAGTCCTATATGGTTTAGGTCCAGGCTATCTGAAAGACTGTATCTCTCCATACAAACCTCAGTGGTTGCTCCCACCCTCTGGAAGTCCTTTCCGTAGGAGGTTAGGCTGCCCCCCCCCCCGTCCTCCTATCTGGAGGCAAATACTTTTTTGTTTAAGCAGGCTATTAATGAGCAATTGTTTGTGGGGGGCTTCGTATGGGAGGGTAGTGCGCTTCATTTTTTTTTAAAAAAAACCTTTTGTATGTTTTTTATGATTCTATATTGTTTTAACATGTTATTTTAATGTAATGCTTTTAATTGTGTTTTTAAATTGTATTGTATGTACATTTTTGTAAGGTGGCATATAAATGAATGAAATAACAGCAAGCGCTAACCTGATGCCGCGGTCGTCCAACAATGGATGGGAAAACAGCCCGGGGAGCATCATCTCCTGCAAATCCAGCTTTGCAAAGCCCAGATCCATTATCACAGACCAGAGCTGTGGTTTCATCATCATCACACATGGCTCCTTACAGTCCTAGACTAAGAAAGCAAAAAGTAGGCCTGGATTCATTGACAATAATATTAACTATAGAACATAATTGTGTGTGTGTGTGTGTGTGTGTGTGTGTGTATACACATACAGTATAAACACACATGCCATGAAACAGGCATCATAAGACATCTCTTCTGTAAAGTCAGCAAATTTATGAATATATACTGTCCAACATTTTAAAGACGAAAACTGGGGCAAACATGGCAAAGCAATATTAGAGTATGGTCAAGATGGCAAAAGTTATTAAT
The DNA here is from genome assembly GCA_026167975.1 of Phrynosoma blainvillii. Classification (NCBI taxonomy): domain Eukaryota; kingdom Metazoa; phylum Chordata; class Lepidosauria; order Squamata; family Phrynosomatidae; genus Phrynosoma; species Phrynosoma blainvillii. The sequence goes on from JANUYF010000001.1 coordinate 358,163,876, forward strand.
GAGGAATAACACACTATCTAGGAAAGTCTGCAGCAATTTGCTTTTACCTGATCCTACTGAGAAAAGCAAAATTCTGTCCCCCCTCTTCCTTCTGCTGAGTTGAGTGCAAAATAGTTTTGCACTTTCAACTGCGTTTGCATTAGTTTAAGCATGCTGAGGACAGAAGGGGCAGTGGGTGGTACAAAGGGAAAATGGGACATTTTAAAAACAGCTGAAAACTTGTGATGATAGAGGATTAATCAGGACTGTACCTGTCAGATCAGGACAGTTGGCAAGTATGTAAACAAATCCATTGATATTAGAATAATATTGTTATAATTCAGGCTTAGAATTATAGGTAGGTTGAGGGTGCCCCTGTACATTCATGATACATCATGAGAATAAGGGACAGGGATAGACTCTCTTATGCTATTTTGAGTAAATTGCTGGGGATGAGGGGCAGACAAGGTATTGTATACATGGAATGTATTTCCCAAAATAGCTGGTAGCAGGCCTCTAGTAAAGAGAGGATCTTTAAATAATTTCCCAAATAAAATTGATGGAAGAGCTGCATTGCACATTACAGTTTTAAGAATTTCCACAGACACAATCAATTATGCCTATTAAGCTGTAAAACTGCAGTTGAGGGTGTCCTTTAGCTGCAAGTATGCCATCTTCCTTGCTGCCTCTTGGCGCGTGGACTGAGTCCTTCCCAGAATCATCAGTCTCTGGGAGTCCTAGTCTACCCATGAGGAGGTGCAGCAGTATACACTGGAGGCAGTCTCTGCGCACCAGGAGACACCGCCACTCTCTGAGGTGGCACCCAGTGTAAACCGTATTTCCCTTAGAAGCACCTCTGTCTGGGAGCCCAAAATGGCTGCACCATCATCATCTGCATTGCCTTCCCTCTCCCCCCAACCCCCACAATAAGCAACAGCACAGCAGGTCTTCCTAGAGCTTGGCAGTCCCAAAGGGCTAGAGAATAGTTCCCTGTACCAAGGGTGTCATTCAGCCAGTTCACACCAGTTTTTTGTTAAAAGATTAAGAGATTGGAGAGCTGAAAAGAGGAGGCAGGAGTAGCAAAGAGGAGGAGGAGCAGGAGGCCAGAGAGAATGAGCAAGATGGAGAGACAAGAGCAGGGGTAGGCAACCTAATACCCGGGGGCTGGATGCGGCCCCCCGAGGCCTTTGGACCGGCCCCAGGCCGGTCCTGCCGCCACCGCCGCCTGCCATGATGATATTGATTATTGTTGTTATTACTTGTTCTTGGGGTTTCTTGGCAAAATCTCCACAGGGGTTTTGCCATGGCTTTTCTGGGGCTGAGAGAGTGTGCATGCATATTTTTTATTTTTTTAAATTTGAAATTTTTAATATTTATTTATTTATTTATTTATTTATTTTTGGTGCTTTGGCCCCCCAATTGTCTGAGGGACAGCAACCCGGCCCCTGGCTCAAAAAGGTTGCCTACCCCTGGACAAGAGTGTCAGAGAAATGGAAGGACATGATCCTTGGGAGCCATGGGGCACAGCCAGGGACAGGAACCAGTTATTCATTATTTTGAATGACACACTGTCTAAAAGAGGCATGTCTAAGTGTATATCACTGACATGCTACCACCCACAATTTCAAAGCTCTGCTTATCAGTTAGTTAGTGAAATGATACAAATGATGAGCTTACCGAGGGGTTACGTGCATATCATCATGGAATTATAATACTGAAATTATGGGAGGAATTATATATTACACATACAAATCCTATATTTCAAGCATGCACTTTGTTTTACTAAACATGCTGTTGAGAAGTGGCACTCTGAAACATTTTAAAATGTTGAGTTATGACTAGGAAGTACATGCTCATCGTGCCTAACTAGCATTTTAAGAAACACATTTCCTACCCAGAAATGTCTCCATTGCTGCTGTTATGTTATAAACAGTCTTTGGAGGAAAAGTCTAAAAATAGACCTTCTTTGGAAAGCTTCAGAAAGTGTTGGTTAATGTTTTGAAATGGCAGCTGCTCCTGTTAAGTGTTCACTTAAAAGAACTGTGCTATATTTGTGAACTGTGAATTCCTTATCAGAAAGACTGTTATGAGAAGTGCAGTAAGATATGGCTGGCTCCACTGGCTAGAAAAACAACTTGTACATGTGACTTCTGTTTGGGATTCTTTAATTTTGATGTGTATGGGCTTGAGACATCCCTCCACTTATGGACTTAACAAATCCCCCAGAGTACATAGAAAAGGTTAAAATGACTTTGTTATAAACTCTGTTCTCTCAGGAGATTACACCAGGAATTCTTAATTTCCATAGAAACCTCTATCTAGACAGTGTTCATCATGATTCCTGCACAGAATTGGGCTGTAAAGGAATATTCATGTGCATTGAAAGAACAAATGCTTAATCACAGAAAGAACAGTATGTGCATATGTGTGTGTGTGTACTAAATGAAAAACTCAATCCTATTAGTTAATCCAACTAGAACAAAATGCCTTGAATCAATTGAATTTATCTGTGTGTTGACTCACCATTCAACAACTGATGTAGTTGATCTACGCTAACTGGGACTAACCCATATAATTTGGTCCAATATATTTAATCATTCCAAATATTTTCATTTAACAGTTATATGATAATCTGGGAGTCAGTAAATGATGCAGCATCAATTATGGCCCAAAACAGATGGCCCAAATGGCCCAGATGCGGGACCACTGCATTGCTGTTCACACTGGGGCTGCAGTGACTGCATGCACTCAGCTCCAACCTGGGCTGCTGCTGTGGTCCTGAACTAATTGAGTCACTGAAAAGGAGCGGATTTTTCTGCTCCTTTTTGACCCGGTTCTTTTAAGAAGACATGGGATCAGCAAAGTTTCCTCCTGCATTCAGTGCATGCATCCGCTACTCCCCAAATGCACCTGGAAACCACATCATTTGACTTGTCTGTTTCAGGTCTATGGACGTTATCACATGTGGGCCAGAAAGCGAAAATAAAGTGGAAATGAGGCATTCTGAAAATAAATGAGAAATAAACCTTAATTCCGCAAACGTCATTACCTTAATTGCGAATTAACAGTAAGCGCATTTAACGTCCACACACAAGCGAAAAAAGCCCGTAAATGTACTAGAAATGAGCTTCTTGCACATGCGCAGATAGAGGAATGCTCGCTGGAACCATGGCAACAGCAGGGAAATGCTCCCCAATGCGCATTTGGTTATCACATTACGGTAAATGCGAAATTACCTTAATTGCGCATTTGCATTTCCTCCAAACAACCGAATTTCAAAAGATCGCAGTTAACACCAGTTTCTGTCCACTTTCTGTCCAGTTTCTGTGCGACGTCGTGTGAAAACACGTGGCACTAATCCAGTTTCTGTTTGGGTTTTGTGTGGATTAACCAGCAGATTTGCCCCCATGTGATAACGTCCTATGTGTTTCAGTCCACAATTGATTATGTGAACAAATGTATTGCTCTATCTTGTACAAAAGTGACATTATTTGGCTTGCCAATCCCAATTGTTCTTGTGCCTTTAAGTCATTTCTGACTTATGGCAACCCTAACCCAAATCTATCATTGGGATTTCTTGGGAAGATTTGGTCAGAGGGGATTTGTCTTTGCCTTCCTCTGAGGCTGTGAGTATGACTTGCCTGAGGTCACCCAGTGGGTTTCTGTGCCGGCTGAGCAGGAATTTGAACACTGTCTCCCAGATTCCTGGGCCAATATTCAAGCCACATAGGCTCTCTTGTCAATGGCATTCTGAGAACATGCCAGACAAAGATTAACGTGGATCTGCTTATATATAGAAATGTATATTTTTACAAGGCTTTCTGTAGAAATTGGTGAGAGACATTAACAAAGGATATTTCTCATAATTACTCTAAACAATAATAAAAGTACCTTATCAAAAGGACTAGGAACTGCCCAGATGGAGCAAATCAAAATTCTACTAGTCCAAAAATCTAATTCTATTAAAGCCAAAAGCATATATATCTTATGGGTGTTCTTTTTATTCTTAAAGCTAGTCCCAGGTGAAAAGACAATTTTATGTTTATGACACACTAGTGGCTAAGTTGTGCAAATTACATAGGTGTCGTTGCAATTGTAGGAGCATCCTTTCATCAGTCACTTGTTCCCAATGATTTTTAAAGGGAGATAGACATCCCATAGAGCTCAGGAAGCCTGGAGCTCAACATTGCCACTCCGAACTGACACTGTATTTGTAAGAACTGGGAATATGGGAAGACCTGGCACTAGGGATAGAAATAATATTTAAAATTATTTTGTTTTAAAGATGTCCTGGGTTGATGAGAATGATCACATTTGGGGGCTTATTCTGTGCAAAATTCACGTGTGGCTTTTGTTTGGGCTTTTTGCACAGGAAACCAGATTTTCTGCACAGACAATAACCACATGCAAATGTTGTGCAGGATAAATCACCATGTGTTTCATGTGTTAATTTTTTGCAGAATAAGACCCAAACTGCAAATAGTCTTTTCTAAAATTACTTGTTATCTCCTGGGAGAATGAAATTAGCGAAGAATTACATCAGTTCCTGACACTGACATGGATATCGTAAAATACAAATCTTTGTAAAATATAAAGGCTGGGCAATGGATGTTGAGCAATGGTGATCCACCAATATATAAAAAGAAAATCCACCAATATGTAAAATGAAGATCCACTAACATGTAAAAAAGTAGTAATTTGAGGCTGATAGCCAAAGTAGCAAGACAAAACAAACAAACAAACCTGGAGCATATATGGTAGGATGATAGGAGTTTATGGTAATATGTTTAGGATTAGGAGGATGCTGAAAAGAAATAAAGCACTGTTTTTCCTACTAATGGATGTAAAGTGTAACATTGTTTATTGCTACACTTGAACAATGTCATTTCTTTGCAACTATAAGGTTCAAAACACCCTGCAGAAATAATCCAGTTTGAGACTGCTTCTAATTCCCAGAATTTCCTAGCACTGAGCCAGGGCAGTTAAAGCAGTCTCAAACTGGATTATTTCTGCAGTGTGTTTTGAACCCATGTGTATTTTGTAAGATTAGTTTCTTAAGGTGCAAAGAGCTCCAGATTCAAGCAGCTAAACATCCACACCCTTTAGTAGATGATGACTAGATTTAATGTATGGAGACCTATGCATTAAAAAACAAGGTCAATGTGTAATATATTTCCCTAAACTTATACAAAAAGGTTCAGTACCATGAATTCTATAAAGGTCATGCTTTAGGGAGTTGTGATTTGTATAAACCCTAACAACCTAGGCTACATTGGGCCTTTACAGACCGCCAGAAATAATGCAACTTGAGTCCACTTTAACTGCCCTGGCTCAGTGCTAAGGAATCATGGGAATTGTATTTTTTTCTGAGACATTGAGCCTTCTCTGTCAGAGAGCTCTGGTGCCACAGTAAACTACAGTTTCCATGATTCCCTAGCACTGAATCAGGGCAGTTAAAGTTGACTCAAGTTGCATTATTTCTGGTAGTCTGTAAAGGCCCATTGATTTGTTTATAGCCAAGTTACAGAAATGAGGGGGCAACATGCAGCCTTCCAAGTTTTTCTTGACTGTAACCCCCATTAACTTTCTCCATTGACTGTGCTAACTAGGGCTTATGGGGCTTGCAGATCAGAAACATTTGCCCATCTCAGATGTAAAGAAAAACAATCTGATCCTACCAGTGTCACTAAATATTTCCACAATTCACTGTGAACTGCGGTGATATATTTGGTGTCTTTGTGTCTGGCTATTTAGATTGCTTCCCCATCTCTCTTGCTCTCTCTTCCTCTTCACTCATCCAACCCCAACCAAACCTCATTGATCTTTTCAAGCTCAGAGTGACTGTGGCCTGCATTTTATCACATACAGCAAAGCACAAATATACAAGTCAATTTGTTCTTCTACTTTCTGTTGCATGTTTTCACATCCTGAAAGGACACTTGCATTGCTGCACCATCAGATGTGGATTCTAGGTGCCTCTATAGTTGATCCACCTTTCACAGCACGACGAGCATATTTCCTCCTAAGTGTCATGCTATGTGGTGGGAAGTGGCAGCATGAGCATGTTTACGCAAAGGATTTTTGCCATAAGATTTTTTTTAATATGAAAGTTCACTCTCAACTCAGCCTTGCCCTTTCAGTTTCCATGCTAAAAGACAGCAAAATGTTTACATGCAGTGTTCTGAACAAAACACAACTGTGAAGCGTTTATGTCTAGCAGTAACACAAGAGCAACACCCCATCAAATTCTCCTTACTCTTTTTTGTGAAGAAGCCAAAACAGCTATTCTAACTAAACTAGTAATTAGTACAGTGTTTTTAACTAAGGATGGCTCTGTTGAGTATCCTAAGTAGTTCTGACAGTCATCAAATGGTAGCAAGTTCATCTAAAAATCATCATAATTGAGTATGCTGTTCCATTGGAGCATCCTAAATCAAATGCAATAATTTATGTTCTCACAAAGAATTATAAGTAGAATTAAAAAGGCCATACTATTCCCATTCACCTGAACAAAACCTTGTTTCCTAATATATGAAAGGTGAGAAGATAGTAGCATATTACTTACCAAATACCCCAAGAGATGGGGAGGGGGATTCTTATAGCTGTCTGGAACAAATGAAATGATCTCACCTTTTACTATATTTATATCAGCTTGCAGAACGGAGTTCACAGAATATCTAGGTCTGTCATGCCATTTTTGGAAACTTTTTTTTCCCCAGCTTGTGCTTATCAAAGCAACAGCTTGTAGAGCTGGATAAATTAGGGCAGAATTTCTGACACCCTTGGATGCTGGCCTGCTCTGAGTTGTAGGCGCTTCCTCTCTGATTCCCCTACCCTCACAGTCTCCTTTTTCTCTCCTCCTTTTCCTTCCAAGTTTTCAGATATACTGAAAAGATTAGCAGATGTGGATGTAGAACCAAAACGAGCCTTTTTGTTTGTTTTATTCATTCTTAGTTGACTGTCAATAGCTCTGTTCCTACTTTTCTAAAAGGGACAGTTGCCATGTACAATACTGATAGGTGAACTGTACAGGTTCTTATCAGGTTTCTGTAGGAGAGACAGAAAATAGACACCTTATCTCAACAAGGGGTGACTCTGTGTCTCAAAATTGCAGCTGACTCAGCATCTAGTCACTTCCTATGTGATAATTGCAGGTTACTTGAGTTATATCTAATGGACTTTAAGGTTACATGGTGTGCAACATTTGTTTTGTTTTGTTTTGTTTTAAATGATAGCACAACTTTGGCATTGGATCTAGTCTTAATCGGAGAAGACTTGCTGAAAGTGAATTACAGTGGGGCCTTGGTATCTGCTGGGGTTTGGTTCCAGGCCCCCCTGTGGATTTCAAAATCCATGGATGCCCAAGTTCCATTATGTACAATGACATAGTAAATAAAAAACTGAAAAATCAAGGTTTGCTTTTTGGATTATTTATTCAAACCATGGTTGGTTAAATCTGTGGATGCAGAATCTATGGATACGGAAGGCCAGTTATATGTGTTTACACAAATCAGGCTGCAAAAACTGAGTTGTAGTCACAATTCATCTATTAAACCCATACACAAATGGTTGCTAGACGTTCCTACTTGTAAATGGCACTTTTTGAATATCCTATATTGTTACCCATCAGAGAGAAATGGCAATGGCATACACATTACACAATTCTTGCAACTGACTTTTACTTGGCCCAAGAAATAATTGCTTCATAGAGTAAAATGTTGCTTGTTACAAACCACTGTTGGCTGCTCACCCCATCACAATGAATCTCTCACTTCTTGTACTTTTCTGCTCAGAGCTCACTCTCCTTCCTACACTCATATCACCCCCCTCCCAATGCCTGTCTCCCTTGCTTCTTACATGCTACCACCCACCAGTTAACATTGCTTGCCCAGCTCACTTTCTTTCTCTTCCTCTCCCTCTCTGCCTTCCCTTTGTTCCCTCGCAATGCACCCCTCTTGCTTCTCGCAATCTACCACTCCTAGTGCTCACTCCCCTCTCTTACTGGCTCCTTTGTCTCACCTCATGCCCATGCTGTGTGCCTCCTCCCTTGCTTCTTATACACTACTGCCACCACCAATGTCTTTCCCTCCTACTCTCTCACACCACACCCACACAATGTGGCTTGTTCTTGCTTCTTACACACCATTGTTGACTACTCACTCCCTTTCTTCCAGTTATATATGGAAACGGAGGTATGGTTGGTCCACCCACAAGGCACAAATTTCGCCCACACAGCGGGCCGAGGTGATGGCCACTAAGAAAGCTGTTTTCCAGGTCAGCAATCTTAAGTCCATGATGGCCAAAGTCTTGAACAGCTTGGTAGTGAGGTAGGAGAGTACCAAGTCCAAGTTCCACACCAGAGTCGGTACCGAAGATGGAGGGTGAAGGTTGTTGAGACCCTTGAGGAATCTCTTTACCAATGGGTCCACAAAGAAAGGCGTGCCTTTGAGCTGATAGTGTGAACAGATGGCAGACAAATAGCATTTGATGGAGTTCAAGCATAGGCCTGAATCGACCAGAGACATCAGGAATTCCAGGACGGTCGGTACCAAGACACGGGATGGAGGAAGGTCCTTTGTAGACAAGAAGTCCAGGAACTTGCTCCACTTCAGTGCATAGGACTTTAGGTGGAGGGCTTCTGTGCGGCCCAAATTACTGTCTGTACCGAGGTGGATAGTGATGTCAAGGATGGATCCTCTATGCCACCAGGGGAAGGGAGTCCATGTCCGGGTGTTGAACCCATCCATCGTGCACTGAGAGGATGTTGGGACAGAACTCAAGACGGCGATATTGCCCCCGAGCAAGATGGAGCAGAGGAGCAAACCACTGTCTTGACCACCATGAAGTGATGAGGATGGTGTCTGTTCCATCTGTCCTCATCTTGGTGATGACCTTCATGATGAGTGGAAATGGGAGGAAGGTGTAGAACATCCTCCCGGACCACTTGAACCAGAAGGCATCTCTTCATGACCCGGGGGCTTAAATCCGAGAGCAGAACTCTGTACAGCATGTGTTCTCTTGGGTTGCAAATAGGTCAGTCTCCAGACTGCCCCAGATGGAAAAGAGGTCAGAGACAGTGTTCTGGTGGAGACTCGTGACATGGATTGGACGACCTGCTGAGCTCGTCTGCCAGGTCGTCCTCTCCTGGCAGGTGCACCAACTGCAGTAGTATGTTGTTGCTGATGCACCAGTTCCAGATGAAGATTGTGATTTGTAGAAGTGTCTGGGACCATGTATTAGATAGAAGCAAGGGTTACTATTTGAAACCTTCGGTATCGAATATAAGAGTTCAAAACCCTTAAGTCAAGGATGGGTCTGATGCTTCTTGGGAACAGTAAAATAGCATGAAAAGAAACAGTGCTGGGCCCAAGAGAGGTCAACAGGCTCGATGGCACCTTTTCCATTCAAGGCGTGCACTCCATCGAGTAGGGTGTCTGAGGGGCTGGTAGACAGAACAGCTCCAGTGGTAGGGAGTTCTTTGAATTCGAGGGCATAGCCCTTACTAACAATATCTAAAACCCAGGAGTTGGAGGTGATTGAGGCCCAGGTGTTGAAAAAGGCCTTTAATCTGTCACCAAATGGAAGTTCGTCGAAGTGCGCGGCCCCATCTCATAACCTCCTCTTGCCCAAGTCAGAGGGCTTCTTCCTAAAGTCTTGCTGGTACCATAGTTGTGGTTGTTGACATCGGCCTAAGGAAGAAAAGGAGGAATGAGAGGCTTCGCGTTGCCTTGACTGACTTTATGACTGAGGTTGGTGTTCCTGCTGCTGGTACGGGTGTTGGCACAGTTGATACCAAGAGCGTTGTTGGCCCCCATTGCACCACTTGGGTGACTGGAAGGTAGAGGACATGCCATGTTTCCTAGCCGCTGTTTTAATGCGGTATTGGAAATTTAATTTCTCATCCGTCTCCTTGTTAAAGAGACTGGAATCATCAAAGGGCATGTCCTCTATTGCAGTTCTTGCTTGAGGGGTCAAGTCCGATGTCCTCAGCCAGGCATGGCGACAAAGGGCCACAGATCCAGACAAAATCTTGGCTGCGCAGTCAGTGGAGTTGCACGCCAAGATGATTTGCTGGCCACCCAGGGCATGTGTTTCAGCCTGGACGGCCATTGCCAAGCCTTTGTCTTTATATGGGACTGCAGTCAGAAGGGGTTCCAACTTCTCCATCAGATGTTGAACATACGCGCACATGCAAGCAGCGTAGTTCGCCACCTTAAGATCCAAGACAGCTGCAGCGTAGATCTTTTTGGCTACGGCATCGAGTTTCTTACTTTCTCTGTCGGTAGAAGAAGAGGAGGTCCTAGGTATAAATGCCAACTGTGAACCCTCAACTATTGCTGAGTTCTGTTGAGGGTGCTCGAAGAATCAGGATGAAACCCTGTAAAGGTTTTCAATCCTCCTGGAGGTTGAGGGCAAAGTAGCTGGGGCCACCCAGGATCTCTTCGCAATCTTCTCCAGAGAGGGAAGATAAGGGATAGCTGGTGGGGTCGGCACCTTTCCATGGACCCATCTCTCTATTGCAGGGGTAGGCAACCTTTCCCCTTTAAGGGCCGAGGGACTTCAGCTCCCAGAATCCCAGGAGCTATTGGCCAACATGGGACTATTGGCCAACATGGCTGAGGCTTCTGGGGGCTGAAGTCCCTCGGCCCTTAAAGGGGAAAGGTTGCCTACCCCTGCTCTATCAGGTCGAGAGCCTCCTCCTTGGTCTTCGCAACATCCAGTTTGAGGGCGTTCGCCATTTTTATCACATGGTCCGAGAAAGACCTGACATTGTCGGTGGGGGATGATGATGCCAAACTGACCATAGGTGTAGGACTGGGTGACCTCTCAGCCCTAGACTCAGGTGTTGGAGATTGGGATCACGCCACAGAATGGCTCGAAAGCAGTGAGTCCTCCAGAGATCTCAGGAGCAGCCTGCCAGCTAGTAGGGAGGCATGACGAGGTGGAACCGGTGGAGGTGGTGGTGACACCTCTCAGGACGGATGGGCCTCTGTACGGTACCAATGATGACTCAGCTGGTCAGGTTGCACAGGAAGATAATAGCACCCAGTTTGGGCATTGTAGATCATTGTAGATCAAATCAGGGTATTGCTGCAGGAAGGGATCAACTTGCATTTGCCTGTGTCGAGGATGAGGGAGGTAGTCTCTCTATGCCTATGAACTGGAGGGCTCTCACGGGCTCAAGAAGTACTCGGTACCAGCTGGTCTGGTTGATGGGAAGTCAGAGATGGTGGTTCTTGCTCCTGTATCTTGCCTTCCGACTCCAAGTTGACATGGATAGAGGGAGTTGAAGGTTTCAGTACCTGGGTGGAGAGGACCAGCTCAGAACCAAAAGAGGCTGGTGGGGTCTTGGCCGAAGGTCCCGTTTTTGACTGCCTCTTCTGGGAGGTTGATCAGGCTCTTTTGGAGGTAGAACAATCCGGAGATTTATCCTTACCCAATTTGAGGTGCTTCCTCAGTGCTTGTTGGCCTTGGAAGTCTTCTTTTCTCTAGAAGACTTATCTCTGGCCCTATTCTTGGTCCTATCTCTCTCCTCCTTTTCAACAACAGAAGTCAAGGCTTCTTCGACCAGGGAAGTACGGGCGGGTGCAGAGGCAGGTCTGAGAGCTTGTTCCCACAGGATGGCCTTCAGCTTCAGGTCCCTGTTTTTTAAGGCCTGAGTTGTCATGCCCTTGCAAAGTGAGCAAGCCTTCGGGTCATGTGTCTCGCCAAGGCAGAGTACACATTGGTCATGGCGGTTCAAAGTGGGAATCTTCACACTGCATTTAGAGCAGCGCTTGAAGGATGCCATCTTTTCCATCTAATAGCCAAATCAGAAGGCGAAAACAATGTTGTAACACAGTCTGGGTCAAACGATTTGCTAACGGTCACCAGAAACGCAATCCAAGAGAGTAGTCAAGCCAGAAATTCAGTCAAAAGCTGTAGGTCAAGGTTTTCCACAGTGGAAATGAGCGACTCTAACCAGTGAAGTTCCTTGCTAGCTGCTAATATGGCGGATGAAAAGAACTGAGGAAAGAGCGGGAACGCCAGGAGCTTTATAAGAGTGGGTGGAGCTACCATCAAAAAGTTGCAATCGAAGATTTGCCCAGTGATATTAGAACTTTCCAAGCTAGCTGTGCAGGCGCAGACATAACCCATTTGTGTGATTCGCAGAGACCACAAAGAAGAAATTATTATTATTATTATTATTATTATTATTATTGAATTTTGTGAGGCTGAAAGTTTGTTCATCAGAAACACATTCTTCAGGTAACCAAAGAGACAACTGTATTTGTGGAATCACTTGATGGCCAATAAAGAAATCAAATAGACTACATAATTGGAAGCAGATGATGAACCTAATATCAAAGATGAACAGCTAATATAAAAAATTAGAATAAAGCTATAGAAGTACACTAAGGGGCTCTACAGATGGCCTGAAAGGGGCAGCTCTGTGCCACCCCTGAGAACACTGAATTAGGGCTGCGGCAACTGCATGCCACGGCCCCGATCTGGCACTTTGCTGCTCCAAAAAGAGCTGGCAAATGCTGCTTCTTTTTGGAGCAGCAAAAAGCCTCTCTTGCCACTGCAGTGGCGGCTTTTCTGTGCTCCTTTGGCACAACACATCTGAACACTGCACCAAGGGAGCACCCTGATGCTGCCACCACACCCGGACTCCACCCCCAAGCCAGCCTTTTTGGCCGGTCTGTATAGGGCCTAAATCACTGTGCCAAAACACAACCTAAAGACTATCCCTGTAGAATTTAAAGACTATGTAAAGAACAGACTTGCATTATTAAGCCTAATAGACTGGAAGCCATAAGAACTCTGAACCAGAACCAGGAACACTGGCAGGGAAGAATGCAAAAAGATACTACAGTATCTGCACCCAAGAAAAGCCTTATTGGATGACAGAGGAAATTCTTTAACAGTTAAAAAAAAAGCAAAACCCTTCACATGCACAGCCTTCAGCCTCTCTCCCCCAGGCAGCTGTCAACACTAAGAGGGCCATTTACTGGAGGAGCCAAGTGTGAAGGTAGATGAGGGACAACAAGGCAGTCCCTGACTGCAGATATGGAAAGAGAACCGAGGTTATTCTCCCAAATCTGTTCATTGCAGATCCAGAAGAGCGACTTAATTCCTCTTCCTTTGCAACCGGTCACTACTTCATCTTCTGCTCCCCTGACCAGTAAATTATCATGGAAACACCTCCTGGATTGGCAGATGCCAGTGTGTTTTTTGGGGGGATGTTATGTGAGCAGCTAGTGAATAGATTCATGGAATGTCTAAAAAAAAGTGTTTGTGAGATACTTGATTATACTCATGTATGTCACCAACAGGATCCATCATAATACACACATCGCATAAGAAATGCATATGCCTACTAGATAACAAGAAGGTATCTCACCCTAATTTACTAATTATTTATTAAATTTACCAGATAAGGTGGTGTTTTGTTGATTTACTGTGAGGTCTATTCTTGACATCTTAGTGTTTCCTTTGGTGGTAGCACCATTACAGAGAAGATGGGGTATATTTGCTCTCCAGAGGGAAAGACTAGAACCAGTAGGGAAGCAGATTCTGGATTTAAATAGGGATAAATTTCCAGGTCCTAACTTGGCAGAAGTTAGTTATTTAAATATTAAACAACACAGTTAACTATTTAACCATGCAACAGATTGCCTCAAGTACTGGGCTGCACCCCCATATTTTAGGGATGTGGGCATTGTGTCCTGCATTTTGCATCTTGCATTGAGCAAGTGGCTTAACTACCAGGGACTCCAAGTCCCCTTCCAATTCTGGTTCTGACTTTAAAAGCAAATAAGAACTTGGCAAGAACTCTACTGGAAAGGGTGCTACAATGCACACATATATAATCCTCTCCTACCCAAGTTATTTTATTCTGTTGAGAAACAAAAGTTGAAAACTTTAAAGTAAGCACTGAACATAGATGTTTTCTTCTGCACGTTCATATCTAACTACTTAATGGAACACTAGTTCAGTTAGAAGCAGCTTCCTTCCACCTGCAGCAGACAATTCATTTCATTTAATGTGACATATATTCTAACAATCAGCTTTCTAGCTGTCACATCCCTTTAGACATTAGACACTTCCTATTTCAATAATCACCATGTGTTCCCTTGTCTTCCCCTCAGGTTTGCTTTTTAGGTGTTAATTTGCCATGTGTGGGCTCAATACGCAGAGAAGGAAAGCTGTTTGTGCATGCATGTCTCTTTTCAGTGCCAGCTTCTGATAATGTGATGAGCCATTTTTGATCTCTGAGAAACTGCCAATGTTCTAAAAAGTCACTCATCAAAACAATGTATTACTGTAATATCAGAGATGATGCTAGACAATTGCACCATGATCACTAATTTCTGTATGGGACAGAGTTCTACATTATTTGTGTGATCATAAGGACAGGTTGCGTACCTGTAATTGTAGTTCTTTGAGCGGCCAGCTGTGAAATCACACAATCCTTTGTCTGTGCAGTGCATCATTCAGAACTCTCTAGAAATATTACATAAGCATTCTGGCAGTAGGCCTGCCTACTCTCCGAATGACCTACCAACTCGCTTCCCACCTAATCCCTCAGTTCAATGGATGCCAAAGAAGCAGCCCAGGATCTAAGGAAAGGCAGGTCATGACAAGGGAAGGATGGGTCGGGTTGTGTGATTTCACAGATGACCACCTGAAGAACTAAGCAACTTGCAATTTCTTCTTTGTGGTCTCTGTGAATCACACAAATGGGAGACTAGTAGGTTACTAACCATAGGAAGGAGTGTCATGCCCACACAGAAGAAAGGTACAGCCCTCCCAAACTCAGTCTCTATCTGTGACCCTGAGTCCAGGGGATAATGAGATACAAAAATGAGCAGTGTGGACCATGTGGCAGCTCTGCAGATGTTATGCAGAGGAATCTCCTTCAGAAATGTAGGCAAAGCTGCAGTCACTCTGATTGAATAACTTTTCACTTGGGCAGGAAGTGTCTTGCATACTAGGTCATATGCCAGATGGATAGTTGCCACAATCCACTAATAGAGATGCTGTGTAGACACAGACCATCCTTCGTCATAAACAAGTGATGGAGGAAATAACCCTGAAGGCTAGCACCCTACGAACATCCCAGCAGTTACTGGAGTACTAGAACAAAAATGTCCTGATTGAGATGGATAGGAGACTAAACTATCAGTAAGAAGGAAATGTCCAGTTTAATGAAGGTGAGGTTGATCCCCTCACAAAGTGCATAGCGTCATAATTATTCTGGCCATGGTGATTGCCAACAGAAAAGCTATCCACCAGATAAGTAATCCTAAATTTAAGGAAGTCATTTCTTCTACATGTTTATTGGCCCATTAAAAAAGGCCCCATTCAAGGAGGGTCTTAAGTCCTGTAACCATTCAAGAACTCCGCCAGTGGATTATATAAATAAGGATTACCAAGCTGTCGGAAGTGCCATGATATGCTTGCAAAATAATGCTTAACCTAATACAGGGACAACAACTAGATAAGGACACTAGAAAAGTCCAACACATGACTGTGGCATCTTTTAGAGAGATCTTTTGAAGCTGAAAGTATTCAAAGAACTCAATCCACCTATAGGCACTGAAAGAAAAGCCTTTGATCTCAGGAATAATTTAGCCAACTAAGACCAGTAAAGGAAACCAGAGAGCTTCCACACTGTGGGCTTGATTGTACAAAGGTCTAGACAGCTCACTCACTCGATGGAGAGCATTAACAAGTTTGGATTTGGCAGGAGTCTACAATACTGACCACAGGAATTATGCAGGAGAGAGGTAACCATGATCACTTAGCCATCCTGGATGATCAAAATGTCCTTGCTCTTGTTCTCTCCAATTGTTGTCAATACCTGGTTATAAGACAGAAACAGCAGGAAGGTGTACACTATGTAACCTTTCTAGCAAAAGAGGATAGGAATCACTGAGATAGCCCATTTTTCTGAGGCTCTTGAACAGAAAAACATGCATTTCCGGTTCTGAAGTGACATGAACAAGTGTATAGTTTGTCTGTCTTATTTCTGGAAAATGATCTGAAGATGTTGCTGCACATGACACAATAGGTGCTCAGCTCCAGGTGTATGCAAGAGTGTTTACTACTCCAGGCAGGCAGATGGAATATGTCAGGACACCTTATGGGATACATCGATCCCACAACTTTATCAAGAGACAGAGAGGGGTGTTTGAGCGTGTGTAAAATATCACAGTGAAGATTTCTGCAACTATCAGGACCACCTCACTGTAGAGATGTAACTCAAGAAAATGAAAGGATTTCACAATTGCCAAAACTAAAGAACAATGATGTGGAGAGCCCTTTTGTCCTGTGAACAATGACCTGTGACAGGGAGACCAAGGGAATTTGCACCCATTAGCTAGTGGCATGTCGGTAATGATTATTGCTGCAAGTTGGGGAAGTGAAAATGCCATCCTGGATAACAATAAGAGGTGTTGGAAGTCATTTAAGATGAGAATCAGCCAGAGGGCCAAAGCAAAACAGGAAGGAGGTCTGAAGGGGCTATCTCCAAACCTTGGCAAAGAATATGAATGACATGGTAGAGGCTGTAAAACTCAGTGCCAGCTGAATATCTCTAACAGACAATCTCATGATGCATGTACAGTGAAGAATGGTTGTTTGAAGAATGCAGTACATGTTGTCTAGTAGGAGAAAATGGACTGAACACAAGAATCTAGTATAGTCCCTTTGAACATTATGATTGAGGACAGAGGTGGGATTCACAATACATGCTTATCCCTCCAAAATTTTTGGAAGAGCCAAGTACAATAAATGACTGAGAATAGTGGCTTACATGTGATAGGCACAAACAGTCTATGTATTGAAAGAAAAGAAAAGAATTAATGGCCAATGAAGCCATGCAACCAACACAATAATGGTGAACACAGAAACAATGTATGTGTCTTCCCACCATGGATCAAAGGAGACTTCTTTGGGATGGCCACATCATGATGGAAAAATACATTTCTTTCAAGTCCACCATTGCGAACCAATCACAGTTCTGCATCACAGGAGAGATGGAACCTAGAGTGACTATCCTGCAGCGCCTGGATTGGACGTAAAGTTAACAACTCAAAAGATCCAGCACAAGGCTCAACATCCTTAAACAATATCAAATAGTGGTAACTAAACACTCAATGGAAGTAAAAGTGAGGCAGGTTCATGACAGTGGTATAGGATCAATAGTATCCCTGTAAAGAATGGATGTCACTTCACTTAACATGGCCTGAGAAAGCGTACTTTCTTGCAGAACCAGTAAATAATGCAGGGGGAAATTGTTAACATAGAGACTGTATCAGTGACAACACATTGACGTGCACATGTTCAGGAAAAAAATTGGAATGGGACGAGAACTGCTACTGAACTAAAAAACTATGCAAAAGGAAAACAGGCATGCATGGGGCAGGGGGGGTCACAATAGCTCTAGCAATGGCTATCCCTGAGCAACTTTAGTATCAGAATTTGGTGGCTTGTAAGAGCACAAGGCTTCCCTTTAGGGGCAGAAACACAAACAGGTTATCAAAACATGGAGAAAGCTTCCTTCATGGAGAAACTTTCTCCTATAGAGTTCTGATAACTGTCCATATATCTGTTGTATTCAACAACACGGGAACTACTTGCTTAACCTTGAGATTAATTAGAGTGGAGTAAATCCTTTGATAGGTCCTAGACAGGGCAGCTTTCACAATAATTAAATTGGGTTTCAGGAGCATGACCTCATACCAAACTTCAATTTTTTTCATAAGTGGATGGTACTGAGGGTTGCCTGCTGCCAGTCAGTGCTGAAAACCACGAAAGAGTAAGAGAACCCAAATGAGTTGCTGATATTCAAACTACTACTTGAGTACAGTTGGATGGAACAGTGGAGCTCATGGCCTGTTTCTTCCATAAGGCATTAAAAGATGGCACCTATGATAAACCAGTATGGAGGTATGGAAACATTTGGTATGGAGAGAGAGAACAACTTTCTCCTTTTTTATTTATTAAAATCAGAGGTGGGAAAGAGAAAATGGTACCAATAATTGACCCTTATAAAGGCACCAAGTTATATTTCTCCTGCATAGAGCGTGACAATAGTACCAACAATAAGCCCTCAGCATGGAGGAACCAACCACTTCCTCTGATCCTGCTGTATGGAGCGAGAAGATGGGATCGATGATCAACCCTCAGTACAGAGAGACCGACTCGTTACATCTCCCCTGTAGAGAGAGTGGTATCAATGATTTGTCCTTCGTATGGAGGGATCAACAACCTCTTCTGTTTCCTCCATATAAACTGAGAAAATGGTACTGATAACCAGCTCTCAGTATGGAGACTGTCCTGTTACGTCTCCTCTGTATGGAGCGAGAGGATGATACCAGCAATGGGCCCTCGGTATGGAGGGATGAACCACTTCTGTTTCTTCTGTATGGACTGAGAAAATGGTACCAACTGGCCCTCTGTATGGAAGAATGAACCACATCTTCATTTTCCTTCATATGGAGTGAGAAGATGGCACCAATGATCAGCCCTTGGTATGGAAGGATTGACCTGATTTGTTTGCTCAGTATGAAGTAACACAATAGTACCAATGATTAGCCCTCAGTATGGCAGGACTTCTTCCTCCTTATGGAATGAGAAAATCATACTGACAATTGCCCCTTGTTATAATTCCTGTGAATGAAGTGAGGAGATGGTATTGACCCTTTGTAAGAGAGCAACCACATGTTTCTTCTATATAGAGTGAGAACTTGAAGATAGTACCAACAATCTGTCCTTGGTATGGAGGGACTGATTTCATCTTATTCCTCCAAATGGAGTGAGATGGTACTGATGATAGGCCCCTTTTATGGATGACTGATCTCATAGGTCTTCTCCAACAAAATTGTCAGTATGAAGCCACTGGTGGCCTGGCTTCTACCTCTTAACTGATATAGAAGTAGGTTCCACATAAGACCACATAAGGGCCAATCTGGCTAATGAGTCAAAGAAAATCAAGGTGGAGTGGGGAACAAGAAACTGATAATCCATCAGATGAGACTGGTTCCCAACCACCTGAGAAGCCTAAGACAGACTCATACAGTAGAGTTAACCTCCACCCCTGTATTACAACTATGCAAAGTACAAAAAGCACACCATGTGGCCATTTAATTCTGATATGTCACTGGAACACTTGGCATGCTTTTAAAAGTACCTGAAGAGCCATGATCGTTGACAAATGAAGAAACACCACCAAAATGAAAGGCATTGTGAGTCAAACACAAAAATCAAAGTATGCTCTGAATTGTTTCTGAGATGCTGCTGCAGCAGCAGACAAAAAGGAAGTGAGGGCTTAGGCAGGAAGAAAGCTGGTAGGTCATTCGGAGAGTGGGTGGGACTACTGCCAAAATGCTTATGTAACAGCTCTAGAAGGTTCCAAATGATGCACTGCACAGGATAACTCATTTGGATGATTCACAGAGATCACAAAGAGGAAGCTTTTTTAGTTTTACAAGCTCCCTCCCCTCCCCCCCCGAGCTATGACAAAATATTTTTCTAGTATGTGGTTCTTGCATGTCCCCAGTGGGTTTAATTTAGCAATGATGTTTTGATTAATGCTTTATTACATTAGGTAACACTAAACCAAACCTTTACATAGACCAAATCATTTCCGCCTTCCAGGTTATGCTGGCAAGTGCAAATGAACAAAGACAACTTGGCTTTACTAGCATCAATCAATGGGCAGTGATTTATGGTCATAGATTTGTTGCCAGAAATATAAGAATATATTTCTGTCATATACAGACCTAATACGAGTCAGGTTTTTCTTAGTTGGCTGTCACAGGGTGATCCAACAGATATAAACGTTTCTGTAGTGTTGGTGTTATATATTAGAAAAATGATGTGGCTGAAATTTCCATATTGATGATATTGTTAAGAAAACCTGAATATGAACCAGGAAACACTTTCCTGTTTTATCTTACTATTCTTTGACATTTTTTACAAGGTGACAATGACCAATGATATCAACAGGCTCACAGGCAGACTATGATAAATATCCAACATTTTACACACAAAAGAAAGGGGCAAATTATACTCAGTTCTTAATATTTTATTTAAAGTTGTGAAACTCATAATTCCAGCTTCCCCGCCCCCCTGTATTGCACTCTGTATGCTTCTTGTTATAGCCCAGAAGCCAAGAAACCCAACAGTTGAGAAGTTTCCTCCCAAATTTATAGTTTAACTCTGTTAAAATAAATTTATATATATAGAAAAGATATAATTTACAACCCATTCAACAGTATTCAGTCATTATATATTCCCAAATATTACACATCCCAATTGTAGCAGCTTCTTATTGATAAGACAATCTTTTTTTCTTAGCAAATATAATATCCGATTGTTAAAGAGCAACTCAGGTCAACTTTGGAGCAAGTGTGATGTACATTTAAAACTTTTCATGAAGGAAGAAGTTGAAAAAACACACATTATACAGAAAATATATACAACTGTGCCCAGTGCATAGCATTAACAGCAGCTTGTGAAAGGTTTACTATCCCAAATTGGCACACCACTATTTTGAAGGAAAATAATTCACACAGCAAGTTCAGCGCATTTATAGGATGCCTGTTAGGCACAAGAAAACAAGAAGATGTAGAATCACCAAATAAGTCAAAAAGAGGTATCGTGATTTTGCCCTCGAGGTCAGCAACTTGGAGCAGTAAAGGCTTCGCCCTCTAATCCATCTCTTGAGAGAAAGAGCACCTCCTTTTACCTGTTCAGAAAAGAAACATAAAAGTATACTAAAAACTATAAAAACCTAGTACCAGATACATATTTTTCCTCCAAAGTCTCAAAAATGAAGGCCTAAACTTAATTTGCTATTAAGAAGATTCTGTTAGATTTTCATGAATATATTTACACTAACAGACATTGCCAGCCAGTAACAGTCTATGTAGTAATTAACTGTTGACCATATGCAGTTGTCCATTAACATTCCTTCTTGATATGACTGAACCTTTAGTATGTTGAATTAACAGCTGACAGTCCTAATAGATGTTCTATTGCTCACTAATTCAACTGGCAGGAACTAATGTATTGTTCGCCGTTTTTAAAAGGTTAAATCAGTATTTCAGAAAGATGCTTTTGAAAAGAAATAAGCTTTCAGACCTTTGCAATTTCCCAGCCATGAAAAATAACATCTCAGATTTAGACTTAAGATTTAAAGGCTTACCTTCCGTATTATAATATGTTCACTCGTATTGATGATTAGAGCCTCCCTTTCCTCATCAGAATCCATCTGAACAGTATATTCTCTCGGTGCTGACCTGTAAGTACTTATTTCAAGCCTTAAAAGCAAATGTAAAATTGAAAAAGTGTTACCACATTACATTAATTCTAAGCTACCATTTATCTATCTATCTATCCTGAACTTTCTTTCAATTGCTTTGGATGTCAATTCCTTTTAGATGAACTACAGTTTTTTAAAATGTATTAGACTTCTAATTTCTCTTCAAACAGGGCAGGCAATTTCATCATAGTTTTATTACAATTTATCAAATAATGTAAGGAAAAACAGCAGAGCAATCTTCCATAGAAAAATAGTATCTTCCTGAGCAAATAAATGGTTTTCAGTCTGTGTTCCAGTCACTGCTTTGACACTTATTGGTGTGATTCAAGGAATAATGGCACAAAGGCCATCTTGCCCACAGTTACTAATCCTTTCCTGAAATGTGAAGCCCCAGTAAAAAATTTAGGATGCATGCAAAAAGCATGGAAAAGTTGCTGTTTTGGACTATAACCCCAGCCAACATGACTGCCAGAGGATTCTGGGGGGTATAATCCAAAAAAGTAGTACCTTCACACTCTGGCACAGGGCAACAGTAAAGCTTTGCTATGTGTAGATTCACTACAAGTGACACATCAACACTGAAAAGGGATTTGAGAGCTGCAATAAACAATACAGTTGAGTAAATGGTTTGCAAACACAAAGTGAAAAGAAATCAAAAATGTTATGCTTGGATCCACAGCACTGGACTTAGTGACCAATACTGAATGCTACATTTGTCAATAAATTCTAGATGGGTACCTGTTACAACAAGAGGCTGATTCATGAATTGTTCCAACAAAATAAAGATTTGACTGTCAAGATCAAGACATATTTAGATCAGACAGAAATATGTTCACCCATACTGCTACCTTTTAATTTGTTCCTCAGAGAGTCCCAAGGCCTCTTCTGCAGCCAGTCGCCTGTTCCTCTCTTCTGACAGTGTTTCTGTTAGCTGCAATACAGTCTGTTGTGCTGAATCATGTTGTATTTCCATCTCTGCAAGCCTAAAGTAAACCCATATGTTCAGTGACACATGCAAACAAAACCAGCCAACATCCTTGGCTTTATATATAAATTTAGGGGACTATATCAAACTTACTTTAGCAATCATAAAACCTGTTAGTTTTTAAATATACAAGAATCTTTTCCAAAGGCCTAGGATTGTTATCATGATAAAGTTACTGTAGGTTATATCCCAGTCCACAAAGCATAGTTTACAACATAAATGGAGAACCTCTGGCCCACAGGGGAGATGCAGCCTGTGGGGAATCTGCATTGGCTGAAACTGTTTTCTTTCCTTATTACTAATAATTCTGCAGACTGGGAAGGTTTTACAATGGCACTTACTCTTAAGAAGACATCATAGAGAGACTTAAGCTGCACTTTGCATGCTTAGTTGGAAAATGTCCACACTGGTAAGACTTGCACATCGAATGTCCCACTTCACTTTGGCCTTGTACCATGCTCGTTGTCCAGTCCGCTGCTGGAGTAGGCTTCCCAAATCCCTCCTACATTGGAATTTAGCCTCCAGGACAAACAAAACTACCTCCCCTGCTTTACAACAAATTAGAAGTACTGCTGACCTTTTCCTGAGTTCGCTAAGTTCCATATTGTCTATTTCAACAACAACTGCAGCTCTTTCCTGGGGAGCTCCTGGAGGAACTTCTGTTTGAGGTTCACCCTAAAGACAGCAATATTTTTTTATTTTTTTAAAAAAAAAGTTTATTCATTTAAAAAATCGTAACATACAATATAAATCATTCATATTCTAATTACATAGTACATCGATAGCTTTTAAAGAAATAGAGAAATAAAAAAGAAGAACAAACAGATATGATATATAATGTGAAGTCGTAGGCTTTCATGGCCGGCATCCATAGTTTTTTGTGGGTTTTTTGGGCTGTGTGGCCATGTTCTAGAAGAGTTTCTTTCTGACGTTTCGCCAGCATCTGTGGCTTTTTCTCTGAAGATGCTAGCCACAGATGCTGGCAAAACGTCAGAAAGAAACTCTTCTAGAACATGGCCACACAGCCCAAAAAACCCACAAAAAACTATGATATATAATACTTATCTAGATTCTCCTAATTTTGTAGTGTTCGTGTTTTTTCTACTCATTAAGAACGTTGCTTAACATTGAGTTTCCGTAAAGACTGTTACTAAAGTTAGTTATCATCCTACTGCCCTTCACTCATCTCAATCTACACTCTTTTATTCACCACTTCTTTATTTCTTCCCTTCATTGGTCCTTTCATTCTTCCTCTTTTCATTTTATCCTTCTACATATACTCCTTCTAACATCTCCCCATACCTTCATCCTATCTTCTATCTACATTCCTGCCTCGTCTTACCTACTTCCAACTTACCTACTTACTCTTACCCTCTCACATTCTCTTACTTTCTATCACCTACTCTCACCTTCTACACAACCTTCTCTCTCACTGTTCCATTCCAGCTTCCTTTCCATTGATTAACAGTTTGCTATTTAATTTTGTTGACTTTCTATTACAGTATTTTTCTTTGAAACTTGTCCTCTTTTCCAACTTTTTAAATTTCACATACATTCCATTCTAGCTTGCTCTATCTTCATTTTCATTACTTCTTTTTCTGTACATTTTGCCTGTTTCATTGTAGTTTCTTTATAGTTACAGTATTTTATGGTGTATAAGACTACTTTTTAACCCAGGAAAATCTTCTCCAAAGTTGGGGGTCGTCTTTTACGCCAGGTGGAGGAGGAGGAAGAAGGGGTGGCACGGCACAAGGCGGGAGGAGGAAGAAGAGAGAAAGTCAGGTTAGAGGAGGAGGAGGGAGGAAGAAGGGGTGGCGTGAGGGGGGAGGAAGAAGCAGCAGCGGATAAGAGGTGAACCCCTATCCTGGGGTTTTCTTGGCAAGACTGGTTCAGAGGAGGTCTGCCATTGCCTTCCTCTGAAGCTGAGAGTGTGTGACTTGTCCAAGTTCATTCATGGCAGAGTGGGGAATCAAATCCAGGTCTCCAGAGTGGTAGTCCAACACTCAAACCACTACACCATGCTGGCTCCTAATCCCATGTACTACCTATGAAACAACTGCAGACTTTTTTGTTGTTCTTGTGTGTCTTCAAGTCCTTTCTGACTTATGGTAACCCTAAGGCAATCTTATCATGGGGTTTTCTTGACATGTTTCTTCAAATGGGGGTTGCCATTACCATCCCCTGAGGGTGAGAGTGTGTGACATGCCCAGGGTCACTTACTTGGCCGCAAATTGTACATACCCCAGAATGCATCACCTAGTATATTGGCAGTCCTTTCCCCCCCCAACACTTTCTCATTTTCTCCCATTGGAAGAGGGGTCATCTTATATGGCGAGTATATCCCAAACTCTATATTTTGACTGGAAAAGTTGGGGGTCGTCTTATATGCCGGAAAATACGGGTAAATTTCTTTTTTAATATTGAGTATCTGTTCCTAAAGACAGCAATACTGATACACTATTCAGGCAAACACTGTTCAAAATGTCAACAGAAACATCCAGTCTTGAATCACAACTTGGTGAAAGAATGTATAGGTTTTTATCTAAAGCATAGGCAGGCTTTGTTGACTTTGTTTTCTGGGAAAAATTAAAAGTGCTGTTTATGACCTATAAAGTCTTACACACCTCAGGTCCAAGTGATTTGAAGGACTGTATTCTTCCATACCAATTTGCTCATATTTTGAGACCTGTTGTAGAAGCCCTTCCCTCTGTCCCACCACCCTTGCAGGAGGAAACACAGAAGAGGGCCTTCTCATTGACTTTTTCTAGGCTCTGGAACTGTCTTTCCATAAAGATCAGACTGGCACGCCCTTGCTATCTTTTTGCAAGCAGGTTAAAAATCTATTTATCTTTCAGCAGACCTTGGAAGATCAATTAATCAAGGGGACTGGGGTTGCATAATGTGCTGCATTTTCTATTTGCTGTTTGCTTTTTAATAGGCTATGTTTATAACAGGCTTTACTCTTTTGATAGTTTAATGAAAGTTTTAACTTTTGTATGCTGTGAATTTTTAGCTAAGTTTGTTTCAACTGTTGTAAGACGCCTTGAGTTCCAAAGTGGAAAACAGCAGAAAATAAAGAAATAAAACCTAAGATTGAGTGTTCCAGTCCAAAATGTATTTTCTTAAACTTCTTTCCCTTGAAAAGTTGAACAGGCACAGAAAGTTTTTTCCAGAGCCACAGTCCCGGTAAGAAGGCTCTAATCTTGCACATCAGGGAAGGCTCTACTGCACACAACATGTGCTTGCAATAGGGACTTGTTAGTACAACAGTGGGTCTAAACCTTGTAGTGTGTATTGCCTGAGCAAGCCAATTAAATAACATAATAAACAAAAGGCATACTCTGCACTGGCTAACCGCATTACAACATTGTAATAAAACAGTATCTTCCCCTATCTAATGTCCTCTGTCCTTCCTGGCTCCCTGTAAAGGTGAAGGCCAGAAGGGGTTTTTGGAGCATTACCTGCTGTTCCTTCTGTCTATATGCATTCTGTGTCTATTCTTGGATTTGAACCCATTCCCGGAACTAGAACTAAAGCACAGCCAAGACATACATTCCCATCATCTATGAGATGTAATACCATTCATAATTTGATCCATGTCTTTTTCCATTTGTGTAAAACATAGGGCCTGAACAGACTGCCAGAAATAATCCAGCTTGAGGTCACTTTAACTGTCCTGGCTCAATGCTAGGGAATCATGGGAATTGCAGTTTTTTTCTGAGACATTAAGCCTTCTCTGTCAAAGAGCTCTGGTGACATAATAAACTACAGCTCCCATGATTCATTAGCACTGAGCCAGGGCAGTTAAAGTAGTCTCAAGATGGATTATTTCTGGCAGTCTGTTCAGGCCTATAGTTTGTGCTATAGATTGCAGCATAATACAGACAGCTGTGAGTATCCAAAACTAAGAAGGTCAAAGCTCTATTCAGCTTTTAATTATTAAACTAAAAGGTAAACAGAGTTTGCTTCAAAAAGTTTTCCTCTTAACAGCTTCTAATATTCTCCCCAAGTATACAAAAGTGTAGGAAATCCGAAAGTATAAAAAACCGAGAGCAGCTGATCAAATCAGTGCTAACTGGCTGACATCCAGAAGGCATTGTGATTATTTTTTATCATCTTTTAGTTGCTTGGTTACTACCGTATTTTCCAGCGTATAAGAGGACTTTTAACCCAGGAAAATCTGGGGTTAAAGTCAGGGGTTGTCTTATATGCCGGGTATAAGCAGGAGGTGGAGGATGAGGATGAGGAGGGAGCCGCGAGGTGCCAGGCAGCGGGGAGAAGCCAGGCAAGAGGATGGGGATGAAGATGAAGATGAAGATGAGGATGAGGAGGGAGCCACGAGGTGCCAGGCAGCAGAGAGAAGCCAGGTCAGAGGATGGGGATGAGGAAGCGGAAGAGGACAGAGGCGCGAGGTGGGAAGAAGCCAGGCAAGAGGAGAAGGAAGAGGAAGAGGAAAGAGGGGCGAGGTGTGAGGCAGGAAGAAGCCACGCAAAAGGAGGAGGACGAGGAGGACAGAGGCGCGAGGTGCGAGGCAGGAAGAAGCCAGGCAAGAGGAGGAGGAGGAAGAGAGGAACCCTAAGGCAATCCTCTCCTGGGGTTTTCTTGGTAAGACTGGTTCAGAGGAGGTTTGCCATTGCCTTCTCCTGAGGCTGAGAGTGTGTGACTTGTTCAAGTTCACTCAGTGGGTTTCATGGCAGAGTGGGGAATCAAACCCAGGTCTACAGAGTGGTAGTCCAACACTCAAACCACTACACCATGCTGGCTCCTATTCCCATGTACTACCTTTGAAACAGTTGCAGACTTTTTTGTTGTTCTTGTGGGTCTTCAAGTCCTTTCTGACTTATGGCGACCCCAAGGCAACCTTATCATGGGGTTTTCTTGGCATGTTTCTTCAAATTGGTGTTGCCATTACCATCCTTTGAGGCTGAGAGTGTGTGACATGCCCAGGGTCACTTACTTGGCCGCAAATTGTACATACCCCAGAATGAATCAGCTAGTATATTGGCAGTCCTTCCTCCCAACACTTTCTCATTTCCCCCCAACCATCTCATAGCTGAGAGATGGAAATTATTTTTAAAGCAGCATTTAAATCTGGATTATTTTTTAAAAGGTAAGGGCCAAAACATATTGCAGAAATAATAAAGTCCAAAACACACTGCAAAAATGCTAGGGAACATGGGAGCTGTAGTTTGTTGTTTATAAGTGACAGTACCTGCATGTCATAAGCATTTGAATTAAAATTACCATATTGAAATCAAATGTGATTTTTTTTTAATTTTTATTTGGTGTGTGTTGGAAGAGGGGTCATCTTATCCAGCGAGTATATCCCAAACTCTATATTTTAACTGGGGGTCGACTTGTACTCCCAGCCATCTTATACACCGGAAAATACTTGGAAAACTATGTCTCCTCTGAAGACAGTATTACACTGAAATGTGCTTTATCATTGCACATCTAATGTGGATTGGTTGTACAACAAAATCTTAGTAGTTATGCTCATGATCATTTTATTTCCAGTGTGATTGTGTTAACATAATACTTTTAGAGCTAGAGATTTCAGTGTAGAATGTACCTAAGATGACTTCCCATAACAAGAATGAATGAACTGTAAATAAATGGTGTGTTTTCTTACCTGAGAAGTACCTTGCACAGAAGCAATTTGCACTTGATATTCCCTTTCAAGCCGCAAGTAACGATTCTGCAGGTCAGTGTAACGCAGCTGATTATCCCGCAAAGTCTGGGATACAACTTTCAGCTGGGTTGACAAAACACCATTTTCTTCTACTGACTGCATTACCTGTAATGATATGGACTGGTAAAGTGCCAAGCAACTATTTTTCTCAAGATGATTATCCAACCTTTTTGTTCAATACATGTACATAGCAGAAGGGTAAAATATTTAAGTAATAGGTAAGTTCTAGGCTTAGTCTACATTATATAAATTCAGTATGAAAACAGCAGAGATTTTCCACTTTAATTTTCTCTTTCTGGTCCCACATCCCAGGGGACCGAAATGGTTTCAACCCCTCCTGCAAAACTGTAGGGAGAGCAGAAGAGCAAAGCAGCTTCATTTATATACTGCTTCATATTGCACTATGGGATGTCTAAGCAGTTTACAACTGTAAGCTCATTGCCCCCCAACAGTTGGGTACTCATTTTAGCAACCTTGGAAGGATGCAGGCCTGAGTCTAGCCTGAGCCCTGGCTAGTACTGAACTCGTGACCTTGTGGTCTATAAGTGAGAGGCTAAAAGTCAGTCCGCTTTTAATTTTGACTGAACATTAGGAAGAATTAACTATCAGCAGTGGAATGGGCTAACTGAGAAGGTAGCAAACTTCCCTTTGGTGGATGTGCTGGCATTATAGAAGTTGAATAGCCACCTGCAAGGCATTCTACAGCCATGGATTTCCTGCAATGGCAGGGGTTGGATTAGATTGAGCCATCGGGTCCTTTTAATTCTATAACTTTATGATGATCCAGCTACTTTTCTTTTGTCTACTGACTGGCAGTGTTTTCTACTGACTTAGACCACAAGATGGTCAAGGACCAGCTAACCCAAGATTAGGGGGGGTTGCAGACTGCCAGAAATAGTGCAAATTGAGTCCACTTTTAGGGTTAGGGTTAGGGAATCATGGGAACTGTATTTTATTGTGGCACCAGAGCTCTCTGACAGAGAAGGCTCAATGTCTCAGAAAAAAAAACAATTCCCATGATTCCCTAGCACTAACCCTAACCCTAAAAGTGGACTCAATTTGCACTATTTCTGGCAGTCTGCAACCCCCCTAGGGTTGGAAATTATATAGCACTACTGTCAGCTTTGCCTGCTTTAGTGTATTCACTGTCCCTGGAAGTTTGTGTTTGATGTTTACTCAGCTCCTCCCTCAGCCTGCCCCTTCTCTGATTCCTTTTTAACTCTTTTGCTGGCAGATCTTAGCAACATCAGCATATTGCTCTGTAAGAAAATCTCTCAGATCAGCTGACTGAAGAAGGTTTTGTTAGAATAGACTAGAGCCTAATTCTGATCTGATATTGCCAACACGGCATTCATTTAGGATTGCATTGTTGGCATTCCTGAATATTTCCAGGCAATGTATTTCCCAACATGTGCTACCTGATCATCTTAACTGGAGATGCCAAGGACTGGTAGTATGGTGCAATGGTTTGAATGTTGGACTAAGACCCTAGGAAAACAGAGTTTGAATCCCTGCTTGGCCATGGAAACCCACTGGGTGATCCTGAATAAGCCACACTTTCTCAGTCTTAGATAAATGAATACATCTTGCCAGTGGTTACATAAGATCATCATAAGTCATGGAGGTAACTTTAAGATGAATAACAACAACAGTCAAGGACTGAACTCTAGACTTTGACGTGCTAAGTATGTGTTCTACCACCAAGCTACAGGTGTTCTCAAAATATGCAGTAGGTGTGCTTTCCTCTGGAAGGCCTACTGGAACTCCATTTGCACATGGAACAGAGCATTCTTTTGTTGGCTAGCTCCACCAAGAAAACCAAGTAAATATGAGCAAGTCAGCTTCTTCTGTAATATTTATGATCCTTTTGTATTGTTTCTGTACTTTTTATAATCCTTTCGTGTTGTTATAAAATTCTAAAATGCTTCTTCAAAGCTAGCAGGATGCTGCTATATACATAGCAAGGCACTTTGGAAAACCTAATTTTTGCTATTCTCAAGGAAACTGCTATTAAAACTGAACCTGCTTTCAACTGCCTGAACATCAAGTTTACTTGAATGACATAAAAAAAGTTCAACTGATTCAACAGCTATTCTCTAGGTGGGACTAACAACTGTAAAATTGTTTAATTGTATTTTAGCATTACAGCTTTTTGTACCTCTTGAACCATAACACCCAGTCTGGGGGGGGGGGGGAAAGGTGGGGTAGGCAACTTTGGGAGGCTAAAGGGCTAATATAGTTTTTCTCTCTGGTTCATAAAAGAAGAAAGGAGCAATATAGTGACACACTTTCCATGAACTTAAAGCATTCATATGCTAGGCATATGGGGAAAAAGCAGAGGTTGGAAAGTGGTCACTGACTATTCAGCTGGAGGATTCTAAGAGTTGCAGTACAAAAATATAATTTTTCCAACCACTGGGGGAAAAAGCCAAATATGTACTGAGCACAATGTTTATCCAGCCATTGCCTACTTCTTTACCTTTGAATTTATCTGCTGAAATCGCAGCTCTCTCTGGTGCATCTCCTGAAGGCAACGCTGAAGTTCATTCTGAAGCTGGTTTCTCTCAGCCAGCAGCTGATTTACCTGATCAGGGACTTCTGTGCTCCCAACAAGAGCAACAGTTTCTAATCCCTTGGACAAAGATTTTAAAAGTTTAGTAAGTAGCAAAGTTTCAAAGTTTCTATATTTACATTACAATGTTCATTTAAAATGGTAATTTAATCCCAGATAACAAAACAGATTAACTTGATTGCATACTGTGTAGCATATATCATTGTTACCTAATATATATTGTTACCTGCCACATATCTATCATGCAACCTCTAAGCACCTTCAAGTTTAAACCTGTAGCCTCAAGCATACAGATCTGTCTTAGCACACCTACATAGGATTCATAAAGCATGGATATGAATGTGGATAATTTTGAGAACCCATATTATTGGATACCACACCACACTATAGTAATCTGACACATCTGTAAGCCTTTAGAAGTCTTACAAACAGTATATTTGAATGGAATAATTAAGGATGTTTGTAGGATTCAGTTTACTGCCCTTTGCTGCCACCTGATGGTGTGAGATATAAGGGCTTTATTCCTCACTAGCTGTTACAGCTCAGAGGTTCTGAAGTGCTTTAGTCACAGGTGAAGCTGTGTGGCAGGAAGACCAGCTTCTAGACTCTGGACAAAACTCTTGACTCTTTCTGGTTCTGAGTAGTGGGCACTTTCCCTCTGCTGGGTAAAGAACATTGGCAACTGCCTTCTACTGAATAAGACCACTGCTTCATCCAGCCCAGTGCTGTCAACTCTGAACAAGCAGAATTCTGTCCTAGTCTTATCTAGAGATCTCTTGTATTTCCTTGTGATCTCTCATCTAAGTTCCAACCAAACCTGACCCTGCTTAACCTCAAAAATCATTTACACCTGGATGTGTTCATGACACTGTGACAATGGGGCCTCATCACAGATGCACAAAAGGCTCTTCTGTTTCCAGTTTAGTTTCTACTAGATAAAACCTTAGCAGGAATTCCAAATTCTTGCAACCCCACATTAGTACCAATGACTGGGAGGACTGTTATCTTGGACAGTTGACTCAAATAGGCTTCACTGTTGTGTCAGAAGCTTTAGCTCAAAGGTGTTTTATTGGAAGAGCCAAAAAGGAAGGAAAACAAAAACACACAAGAAAGAAGAGAAGAAAAGAAACGGCTATGCGAGGATCAGAAGCAAAAGTAAGATTTGAGTGTATTTTCCTTGGGTGACAGAAAATAAATCTGCTCTTTGACCAAGAAAAGAAACCGACAGGGGCAGAGCTTACTCTGAAGGACAAAAGAAAAGAAAAAAGGGGGGAGGGAACCTAGCTCTGTGATCGCTATTGAGCTTGATAAAACAGTAGAAGCCAATCTGGATAAACTCCCAAATCAAGAAAAAAATGTACAGTTGGTCTTCCATATCCACAAATTCTGCATCCACAGATTCAACCATCAATGGCTTGAAAATATTTGGGGGAGGGGGATTTCTAAAAAGCAAATCATGAATTTGCCATTTTACTATGCCACTGTATATAATGGGACTTGAGCATCCATGGATTTTGGTATCTGTGGGGGGTTCTGCAAATAAACTCCAGCGTATAATCTGGGCTGGTATGTTCAGCAGGTTGTTTTTAAAAAAATAAAGAATAATATATCTACTTTAAGAATCAGTTACAGTAATTCTGTTTATTTCTCATTAAAGGATTTTTAGGACAACAGCTTCAGGATTTTTGTTACTAACATTAAACTGTTAGCATAAGATGCAGCATGTTGTACATTCTGGACAAGTTTAAACAGTTATTTAACAAGGTTATGTTATAGGTTGTTTTACCTTGCTTGGGTAGTTGCTATTAGCAGCTATTGATCCCTGAAATACTACTTCACGATGAACCTTCTGTAGTTCTGCAATCTGACGCTCCTTTTCTACAAGAGTTTCCTGGAATTGATTCTGGAGTGCCTGAGATTCTGCCAGAAGATTATTTTTTTCCATTCTAGACATAAAATATGAAGACACCATCAAAATATTACATGACTAGAGCATGTATCCTTTTCATTTCCAAATTGGAAATGTTGCTAATTCTGTGCAGTTAGGCAATATAGTAATGTACAATGATCCAGAATAAGAGTGTCTGCCATTCACAAAAGCCTTTTCAGGGCTGTCAAGTTGGGGCAGAAGCACTTCCAGCAGAGAAGGACTTTACCAGCCGGTTCAAGTCTTCCACAGAAGTACCTAAAATGCCCATAGAAAGACTCTGTCAGTAGTGGTGGCTGCAACAGCAATGGACACCAAAACTGGGCTCTGTGGGATAGGAGATGATGTTGGTTCTCTGTTCTCCCCACTTAAGACTCCCTTAGGCAAGCTCAGAGCAATGCAGGTATTCCTCCTTCAATGGAAGCAACAGGAGATAAAATGAAAGAGGCCACCAGCGAAGATACCCCTTACTCACACCTTGGAGAGCATGAGCTAACAGGGCTTTGGAAGATACCCCTTACTCAAACCTTGGAGAGCATGAGCTAACAGGGCTTTGGAACATTTGGAATGTTCACCCCTCCCATTTAGCAATACAGTACATGATGTACATGCGTATGTCACTGGTGATAGCGCAATGTCAATACATGATAAATTATGTTTGCTTCCCCAAATAAATAAGCATTCATGTCAGCCACAACTGAAAGTGTAAGCTAAAAATGGCAGCATTACCAGAATGCATTCTCTCTTCAATCTTTCCTTCTTATGCATTGTTAACATTAAGTTATTCATTTATGACTTTTTTTAACTACTTTAAGGAATTTTGAGCAGAATAAATGCTCTCTCTTCAAATTATTCTCACAACAACCCTGCAAAATAGGTCAGGGTTGTTGTTACCATCTTTATTGATCTCCTGTCTTTTCCCCAAAGCCAAGACTCAAGGCAACTTACACAAGTTAAAGCACATATAACACAGTTAAAAATACAAAAGATCAGCACTAAAATAGAATTAAACTATTAACAATAAAAATTTAAATTTAAAACATGCAATTAAAACAGTAAAACACACTCTTAACAACCATTCCTATAAAAACCTTCAGTGGTCAAAAGCTTGTTGGAATAAAGAAGTCTTTGATGGAAGGACAGCAAAGAGAGGGCCATTCTAGTTGCTCTAGGAATGGAGTTCTAAGCTCCCATGATTCTCATTTTGGGAGAAAGAGGGGATATAAATTAACCAAACAAACAAACAAACAAACAAATAAATAAGGGCAGTCACTGAGATGACCCTATTAGATGTCCCCAATAATCATGCCTATGAAGGGGATGTGATTCAAACACCAGCATCTCCTGGGAATCTCTAAAACAGAATCAGTAAACATAGTAGTTTAACTCCTTTTTAAACTGTCATGTTTCTAAGTTTTTAATTGTACTGTGCTTTTAGACTATAAGCCACTTTGAATCCTAATTTTGGGGGCAAATCAGAGTACAAATAAAATTTCATCTCATCTCATTGAAAGTTCTTTGTACATCCACCCTAGTTTCTTTAGACATCTCTCACTTTACTTCTGTATAGGAATTGTTTGTAACTGAACCTTCAATATCTCACCTTTAACACCTATGCATTATGAATTTCCTTTTCTTCGAGCCTTTTTTACCATGTGATCTCACTCAGTATTTCCCTACTCTTACTGAAATCAGCTTTCTTAAAATTCCAGATTGAATGTTTGATTATGACTGGCTTCTCCTTTTCTCTATATAACAAATGTCAAGACGACATGGTCACTCCTATTCAACAATCCCGTTACTTCATGAAACTGACCAGTGCATCTCTCTTGGTTAGGATTAAATCCAGAATAGCTGATTTTATAGCAATAGCAAGTACATTTCTATACTGCTTATTAGTGCACTTAAGCACTCCCTAAGTGATTCGTGGTGGCTTAGTGATTAAGACACCAATTCTGATGATTGGAAGATCAGAAGATTGGCAGTATGAGGCCCGAGTGCTGCATGATGGAGTGAGTTCCTGTCGCTAGTCGCAGCTTCTGCCAACCTAGCAGTTCAAAAGCATGCAAATGCAAGTAGATAAATAGGTACCACTTCAGTAGAAAGGTAACAGCATTCGGTGCAGTCATGTTGGCCACATGACCCCCGTATTCATCTTCGAACAATGCTGGCTCTTCGGCTTAGTGAGCACCACCCCCTAAAATTGGTTACAACTAGACATTCAAGTCAAGGGACTACCTTCACCTTTCAGCAGTTTACAGTGTGTAAACTAATTGCCCCCAACAAGCTGAGTACTCATTTTAGCATCCTACTGAAGGATTCAAGGCTGAGTTGACCCTGAGCCCCTGGCTGGTATTGAATTCCCAGCCTTGTGGTTTGTGAGTGAGTGGCTGCAATTCAGGCATTTATTTAATCACTGCACCACCTTTTGTTACCTCCTCCATGTTTTGTACAATGAAATGGTCTGTAAGTCTTGTGAGGAATTTGTTGGACCTTACATTATTGGTCAAGCTGACTTCCAACAAATATCAGGATGGCTGAAGTCTCTTGTTACTACTATAAATTCTGTTCGTAACCTGATCCCATCCTTCCTGATCACCAATGTTGCATCTTAGGATTTCTAGCATATAACATTTTTCATGGACATCAATGCTCTCATATCTGTGCCCCATTAGTTAACAGAAAAATGTCACACACACACAAATATTCTTTACCTATAATGAATAAGTATAGTACAATCTTATCCCTCCACATCATTTATAAGGAACATTCATAAAGCTTTTTACAGCTCAAGTTGATAATCCACATTACCTCAAGCCAGTTAGTTCATTTTGGTATGAGGTTCTTTCTTTCTCAGCTTCTTCTTGGAAAGTTTTTTTCTGGTGCAAGTCTCTCTCAAGGTTATCCACTTTGGCTTTTAATTTTGCTATCTCAGCTGCTGCAGCATTAGCACCTTCTTTTACCTATGGAAAAGGAAGTGTTAATTAAAATCAGGCTCGTTTAGCCTAAAGATGATGTCTATGGGTTCCTAATTTTTATGATAATATACATGGATATAATTCTGGTTTTGTTTATTCAGATAGTAACTTTAAACCTATCCAATCTGAAAAAAGGGAAATACACAAATAATGTAATCCTATACAAAGATGTAAGCCCCAATGTTTGAAAGGGCATACTCCCCAGTAAGTATACACAGAACTGTAGCTGTTCCCTTTGTATATTTTCATTTGTAACTGTTAAAGATATCTCACCTAATAGAACTTACCAGTCTGTCCCTATCCACCTGAAGAGTCTCCAAATTATGCTTAAGAGAACTAATCTCACTTGTGTAGTCAGAGGATACGGAAATCGAACTTGTGCCCTGTTTAGATTCATGAACTACTCTCAGCTTGCAGAGTTCCTGAAGAAGTATTTCTCTGTCATTTTGAAGACTAGCCATAGCCTTAGAGAAGGCATCCATCTGCTGAGCATAATTCTCACATTCAGAGGAGAGTCTACTAATTTCAAGATCTCGAGTGTTTAATAGCTTGCATAGGTTTTCAAGTTCATGAGTAAGCTGATCAAGAGTGATTTTGCTTTTAGCTTCTGGTTTACCTTGATTCCAAAGAGCATTTTCTTTGAGCACACTGAATAAATTTGATTTGATCTTACTGAGCTCAATTTCAAGTTTGTTGGCTCTTCTTTTTTCCAATCCGAGCTCAGAAATATATTTACTCTGAAGTATCTTGAAGTCTTCTATTAATCTCTCCCTATCATCCTGCAGAGCAGTCATAGCTTTTCCAAAAGACTCTGTTTGGGATTGTAGTTCTTTATTCTGAAACTGAACTTCCAACAGTTTCTTTTGTGTTGATTCAATAGTGTTGTTCTCCGGTAACTTAGGATCCAGCTCTGTATCTTTTGTATCTCTGCCAACCATTTGCTGGAGCTCTTGTAATCTTCTTTCCAGCTTTTCTTCAAGCTGGTGGTTGACAGAAAATCCTTTCTGCTGATCAAGTCTTTCTCCCTCCTGGTGGGGGAACTTCTGTCTGGATTCAGAAGCTAACCTCTCTTTGTTTATGGAAGCAATCACAATCTCCAAGTCATGAGATTTTGATGATAATTTTACATTTTCCAGTCTCAGAGATTCTATGTTCTCATCCTGTAATTTCAAGGTCAGCTGTATCTCTTTCAGTTTTTTCTGAAGTTCTAGTTTTTCCTGTTCAAGGATCTTAATGCTTTCCAATTTCTGTGTAAGTAATTCTTTCAACTGATTATCTTTTAGTGACAGAACTTGATTCAGATCCTCCCTGTATTTTATAAGCTGTGCAGTGAGCATTGCATTTTCAGAATGAAGATCATCTATTTCGTTCCGTAGCTTCCTTAATTCTTGCTTTAATATTCTGTTTTCATTAGCACTGTCTGCTACAAGTCTCTCTTTCTCATATAAAGCAAGTCTGTGCTCACATTCCAGATTTTTATGTTTCAAAATCAGAGAATCCCTGTCATTTTGAAGAGAGGACATTGCCTTTTTAAAGGCATCCATTGCACTGGCAATCTCAGCCTTATCTTGAACTGCTTTCTCAGCTTTTCTCTGAAGATTTTTCAACTCATTTTTCATCTTTTGGCAAGTTTCATCAGATTGCCCTTTAGCCACCTGCAGAGACTTTATCTGCTGCTCATAATCTGAAACTTGCTGTCTATGCTGAGCTTGTATCTGACCAAGATAGCCTGAAATTTCTGTATCTTTTGAGGAAATCAGAAGCGAAATCTCTGTATCTTTCTTATTCAGCATGGCTTTCATATGATCAGAAAGAGCAACTTGTTTTTCCAACTCAGCCTGGATCTCACTTTTTTCCAAAAGGAGCTGCTGCACTTCCTGTTCTTTTCTTGCCAAATTATTTGTCAGTGCCTCCATATCATTTTCTGTAGGTTTATTTTTTATCAGATGGTTAAGAGATTTTTTCTCTTTGATCAGTGTCTGCAAAGAATCTTCTTTTAATTTCAGAGCAGTAGCCAGTTCATGCTGCCTGTTCTGCAGAATGACATTCTCTGCCT
The DNA here is from genome assembly GCA_026167975.1 of Phrynosoma blainvillii. NCBI lineage: Eukaryota > Metazoa > Chordata > Lepidosauria > Squamata > Phrynosomatidae > Phrynosoma > Phrynosoma blainvillii. The sequence goes on from JANUYF010000001.1 coordinate 358,201,384, forward strand.
TTATTCTGGAAAGCTCATTGAAATTGTGCGAGTCAACAGAGGTTTGCTTTGTGTTCTTAGGTTCTTCTAGCACAGTACTTTTGAGCTCTAGTTCTTGAATTCGAGATATGTGTACCTTTATTTCTTCTCGTAAAGATGCTATTGTTAGATTACGGGCCTCTATCTGTTGCTGCTTATTTTCAATCACCTCTTTGAACTGTTTTTCCCAAATTTTCATTTCACCAATGACTCTGTCTCTGTCATTTTGAAGGGATGACATACACTTGGCAAAAGCGCCCAATCTGGCTAAGGCATCATCCAGTTCACTTTGAAGGTTCTTATTCTGAGTCTCCCGTATTCCAATTTCCTCTTGCAACTGACAGTTTTCACCAAAAATTCTTTCTTTCTCTCTTTGAAGGGCATTGCATTTTTCTTCTAAGCTGAGCCATTCTTTTCGCCAGGTTACTTTAAGCTGCTGAAGGTCAGATTCCAGTTGACTTTCATATTCTTTTTTCTGATTTAATACTTGGTTTTCTTTCTCTTTAAGTTCTTTTTTACTATTTAGGTTCTCAATTGTTAATTGCTCTATTTCAGCTTTAGACTGATGCAACAAATCTTTTTGCAAAGACAGCTTTTCAGTTAGTTTCTGTATTTCTTCATTTGATTTGTTAAGTTTCTCTTCTGCATTGTTTAAATCTTTCTCACATTTTTCACTCTTTGTTTGTGACAATTTCACAGATTTTTCTAAGTCCAAAATCATCTCCTGGTATTTAATAGAATCCTTTTGCAACTGGTTGATCTCTTGTTGTTTTTCCTTTAGAAGTTCTTGCAGTTCTTTTGTTTTGTTTTTTGTTCCATTATTGTCCCTTTGAGCAGACTTCACTTTTTCTTCAAATACTCTGACAAGATGTAGTTGTTGTTCTTCTTTCTCTCTAATTGTACTGCATTTCTCATTTTTTAAATCATCCAACTGCTGTGTGAGCAAGTTGATTTGAATTTGCTTGGCTTTCAATTTGTCTGTTGTTTGATCCAATTTTTTAATGTGATTGAGCAACTCTGTCTCCAAAAATTCTCGCTCGCTTTTCACTTTATAAGACGTTTCTTGAACATTTTCTAATTCTTCCTGTAAAAGGCATTTGTCATCTTCTAATATCTTAATTCTTTCACCCAGGCTTATTATTTCCTCATTAAAACTTTTACAATTATTTTCTAACTTTGATAATGACTTCTCTTTCTGACACAGAGATTCTTCAGCATCTCTTAACTTTTCTGACATATTTTTATTCTCTTGTTTTAAGGTCTGTACAGCTTTCTCCTTTTCTGAGATCCCTTCATTTAACAAATGAATGTGATTTAATAATGACTCCCTCTCATTAAGAGAATCATTGATCTTAGACTGTGCATCAAGCTTGGCCAATTCCAACTGTGTTTGGAGGTCCCTCAAAGCAGATTTTGTTACAGTGAAATCTTTAGAAAGGACCTCACTTTCCTTCTGGTTTTTCTCTAGGGTCTGTTTTAAGGTCTCAGAAATGTCTCTTAATTGCTTATTTTCCTCTGTTAGTTGTTTGATCTGAAGCATAGATTGGTCAATATTTTTCTGATATTCCTCCAAGCACAAACTGTGCTCAGAAGCCTGCTTTTCTGCTCCAATCTGCAACTCCTTGATTTCCTTCTGTTTTGATTCCGCTAACTGCTTTAGCTGTTCTTTCACATGTATGTTTTCATCAGTTGCTTTCTGAAGCAGCTTCTCAGCTTCCTCTTTCTCAACTTCTCTCTCTTTCACCCTTTGGAGCGCATCCTGCTTTTCTTTTCTAGTGACATCAATAAAGTGCCTCATCTCTGCTATTTTACTACTAATATTTTCATAGGCCTGAAGCAGTGACTCATACTCCTGCTTTAGTTCACTGTGTTTAGCTTTCCAACTTGTTAATTCAACTGTCTGAGAATCTTTTAAGGAATTCAACTGAAAAGAAAATGCTTCCTTCTCCTGAACTATTGTTTCCATAGTAGATTTTAGACTTTCACATGCAGCAGTTAAGTTTTCATTTTCAATTAATAATCTAGCATTTTCTGCCATGAGTGTCTCCTCTTCATACAATGTGGTATTCCATTGTTGTTTTTCTCTGTTCAGCTGAGATACCAGAAGTTCAAGATCTTGGGCCTTTTCAACCAGTTCTTTGTTTTCCTGTATTAGTGATTCAATTTTCTCTTTTAGAATTTTGTTTTCTTTCAGAGCTTCTTTACGTGATATTAAAGCTGCTTGGAGCTTCCTTTGAAGTCGCTCCTTACTCTTTTCTTCAGCATCATCTTTCTGTCCTCTGTTTTCTTTCTTCCCCATCTGTGCAAGAGTCATTGCTGCTGGTGCTTGGTCTGTCATTTCTGTTAAAGTCATCCTCCCAGTACAAGTGGCATCTAGTGATTCTTTTTCTATAGGAGAGACATCTACCAATGGAGCGACGTCTTCTGTGTCTTGAACTCTGCTCTGAAATGCATTATCTGAATGCAGCCACAAACCAGTGTTCTCTTCACTGTCTTTTGCACATACTGCCAACTTTTTGTCTGAATTAGAAACTGGCAAAACCTTCTCACGCAGCATGTTTAGCTCTATCAGTAGTTCCTTGTTTTCCTCACTGGCATGTCTTAGCTCTTCTTTTATACTGAGTAAATCTGCATTTGACATTTCAAGGTTGTTTATGAACTCCTCTCTCTCTTGCCTCATTTTTTCAAAGGCTATTTTAAAATGTGTTGCCTCTTCTCGACTATCCTCTAAACTTTGTTGCAGCTGTGAAATTTCTTTCATTATTTCCTTTCCATGATCAAACTTGCCTTTGAGCTCCGTAAGGGAACAATTCAAATTCATGATCTCTTCATCTTTTTCTGACATCTGTGTATTGGCCTGTTGAATATCATGCTTCAAGTTTTCAATTTCTTCCAGAGTGAACAGCTTATCTTCTTCTGTTTTCTTAAGGAGAGTATTTTTTTCATTATTTACACTGTCAACCACAGCCTTAACATTTATCAGTTCATTTTTATATATTTCCAATTGTTGCTGAAGCTGACTTCTCTCAAGCAGCATATCTTCTTTGTCTTTCTCATATTGCTGCTCCAGTTGTTCAACAGAGATCTTCAGTTTTGCTGCCTCTTGTTCCTTCCTATCAAGTTCAAGTGAGTTCTTTAACTCTTCTTGAAACTTTTTTCCCTTCAACTTCATGCAGTTATCACATTTCGCCATCTCATCCTCCTCTTTGACCACCATTTTACTTGTCATATTATCTGATTCTTCTATCCTAGCATGACCCTTTTTATTTAGCTCCTCTGACTCCATGGCATTCTTTTGAGCATTTTCACTGTGATGCAGAGCTTCAGAAGATTCCATTTTCTGAAGAGAGCGTAAAAGCAACAGATTTGAATCAAACTCCTCACATTTTTTCTGATGAACTGCCTGGAGTGCTTTATATTCTGTTTGTATGATTTCAAAGTCTTTTGTTATTTTGTCAACATTTGCTAATAGTGCATCATGTTCTTCCTTTAGTTTTTGAAATTTTTTAGTGCTTTCTTTACGGGCCACAAGCAGTGCCTGAAGTTTCTTTTGTAAGATTTCCTTTTCTTTCTGCAAGTGATTTGTTTCACTAAGGAGATGTGTACAGTCACTGCAAGAGCCTCCAGCATTTAAAGTATCTTCTGACTCTTTCATTTGCTTAAATGTTTCTTCCTTCTTTGCTATATCAGCTTTGAGATTTTCGATGGTTAAAAAAAGCTGAGAACATTCTTCTCTATAACTTCTCTCTCTCTCAGTGAACTCAGACTGCTTTTGCTGAAGAAGAAAATCTTTCTCCTGTAGACATATTAAATTCTCATCTAACATGATCTTTTGCTCAGCAAGGGCAACTTTTAATTCTGTAACATCCTTCTGTAACTCCTCCATGTATACTGTCTTCGTGGATAACACTTCACTTATGTCATGTATTTTGGCATCTTTTTCTAACAATTGTTCCTTCAGCCCTTCAAACTGGGATTCAAGATTTCTGTTGAGAGCTTCAGCACTTTTAACCTGCTTTGTTAATTCATGAATCTGCTCCAGTAAGCCTTGTGTTTTCTTACACTCTCTTTCTGTGGACTCCTGATAAGTTTTTCCAAGGTTCTCAATTTTCTGCATTAAATCCTTTCTTATTATCAAAGCTGCCTGAAGCTTCTTTTTCAGATTATCTTTTTCCCGACTTAATTTTTCCAAACTAACATTTATTTGTGCCTTCTCATCCAGTAAATCTTTAATAGTACCTTCTTTGTTGGTTAATATAATTTGATTGAGATCACGTTCTTTTTTACATTGTTCTACTTGCTGTGATAATAAGTTTGCCTCTTCTGTCATCCTGGTTTGAATAGCTTCTAGTTGCTGTAGTTTGACAGTAAGCACATTTTTTTCTTCAGAAAATTTTACCATCTCATTAGATAAAGATTCCATGACTTGAGTAACTGCACAATCCTTTTCTTTCAGCTGCTGGCTTAGGGTAGAAATTAAATCCTTCTGTTGGTTAGTTTGAGAAATTAAATTTTCTACCATCTGGCTTTTGTACTGTAATTCTTCTGAAAATTTTGCTTCTTTTTGACATTGGGTGTTTGATACTGTGCAATTGTTTTCAAGTTGTTTTTCCAGTTTATCACACTTTTCTTGGAGAACACTAACCTTTTTCTTCATCTCTGTTAATGCAATGTTCCTTTCTTCACAAAGAGACTGTTGCTTATATAATGCTTCCTTAGCATTACTCAGTTCATTTGATAAATAGTCCAGCTTTGATTGGTCAGTATCTCTGACCATCTCCAAGTAATTCTGTATCTGCTTGTTCTCCTCCCTCAGGGACTGCATATTTTCTAGCTGATTATTCAAGTGCTGTATCTCTCTCTCTCTTTCTAGAAGGGCTTGTTGTAGTGCCATTGTTTCAGCTTCTTTGTTAAGAATATTATCTATCAAGGTAGATAATTTTTCCAATATAGTCTTACTTTCAGTTACTTGCTGACCAGCTTCACTATCACTTTCTTTGATGAAATACCTACTATGTGATAATGCACACAGGTACCTGGTAAGTTCTTTTTTAACCATGTCCTGTTCTTGTTGCAAAGACTGAATCTGAGCATCTTTGGATTTCAGTTCCCTTTCTGAATTGCTCAGTTGCTTAAGATTAATTTCATTTTGTTGTGTTGCCCTGTCAAGTTCTGTCACCCATCTCTTTTCTGACTCAAGACGACTTTGTTCTAGCTTTTCAACCTTAAGCTTTAATTCATCAACTTCTTCACCCTTCACACTAACCTTCATTTGCAACTGCTCTCTCTCATTCTCCAGCTGCAAAGTGATGGCATGTAGGTGCATTCGTGATTCATTCTCACTGCTTTTAAATTTTTCACAAAGTTCTTCTAGTCCTTTTGTTTTCTGCTGCAATTGGTTCTGGTTCGTTACCAGTTGTTTGTTTTCCACACTTAACTGATCAAAGTTCTCCTGTAAAAGAGTTTTCTCTTTCCTTAAAGACTCTACCTGTTTTTCAAGCTTCTCTATTAAAAGTATATGGTCATGGCATTCTTGAGATTTAGAATTTACCGCGCTGAGTTCAGAATTTAAGTATTCAATATGCTTAGCCTGCTTGGTGCATTTTTCCTGCAAAACTTGTAGCTCCTTCTCTTTGTGTTGAACATTTTGCTGCCACAGTTCAACTTGTTCCAATGTTTTCTGGTACTCTGATTTGACAGATTCCAGTTCAGTTGATGAAGAGTCAAGTTTCTTTTGACTAATGGCAATATTTTCATTCTTTTCTTGCAAAAGTTTTTTAAGTGTAACCGAGTTTTTTTCTAGCTCTTCCCTAAGTTGCTCGATCTCATTAGTAAGACTCTGAACACTGCTTTCTGCTTGTTGCACACTCAAATTTTTCTGATCTAAAGAATGAAGCAATTCAGAAATAAATTCCTCCTTTTTATTCAAAGTAGCACTGAGTTCATTTATTTGTTCATACTGAGCACCAAATTTGTCCTGGAGTGACAAGAAAGCATTCTCTTTTTCCTGTGCTAATTCTTTCGACTTTTGGATTTCTTGGGTCATTTCATTTATCTGACCATGAAGCTGAGAAATTACCTGCAATCTTTCTTCATTTGTTTTTAGTTCCTCTCTTAGTTTTTCCACAAGACAGGCATTATCCAAAAGATTAGCTTCTTTTTCTGCCAGGGCCTGTTTAATATTGTTTATGACATGTGTCTGATCACTTATTTCTTTTTTTAGATTCAAGTTTGATTCTTCTAAGTCTCTAACTTGCTTCCTCAACATCTCACATTCAGTTTCTTTGTCCTGAAGTTTAGCCTTCAATTTATTATTAAGCAATAAACTATTATTCACCACTGACTCCTTCTCAAAAACGACTGCTCTTAACTGTTCTGCTTCTGCGATCAATGACTGTACATGCTTCTGCTGCATAGAGGAAGACTCAGAAATACAGGCTTGCAAATTAACACATTCCTTCTCCTTTTCTTTTAAAAAGTTATCTTTCTGTGTAATTGACTTACTTAACTCTTCAGACTTTTTGGTCATATTTTCAATCTGACTCTGAAGGTCAGAAATTATTTCCATATTCTCAGACAGTTGAACTCTAAGCAAATCAGATTCTTCACATTTATTTTTAAGCAATTTTAGCTCTTGAGTTTGCTTTTTCAATTCATTTTCTTTTTCTTGCACTTCTTGCCTAAGCTTATCAACCTCACAATCTAAAGTCTGTACTTGGCTTTGCAAATCTGAAACCATCTGCAAATATTTCTTTTCACTTGCATCTTTATATTCTTTCATTTGCTGAATCACAGATTCCTTTTGAGAAATGAGAGTCTCTTTAGCATGAAAACTGCTTTTTAAAGTTTTTATTTCACTGACTAAGGTATCAATTTGGTCTGTAAAAGCTAAAGCACTGTGGCCTTGCTGAGACAAATGTTCATTCAGGGGAACTACACCCTCACACTTTTGAATCAGTGTAGCATTTATTGTGTCAATATCCACTTTCAGCTTTTCATTTTCTAATTTCAACATGTGGGTTTCGTGTTTTGTAGACACAATTTCACTTTCATGTTGTGTTAACTGATGCTGGAAAACATCACATTCACTTGATTTTGCACTGCAAATAGCCAAAGCATTGTCCTTTTCACACTTCAAAACATCTACTTCTTTGACTAATAGCACTATCTGATCACTTAATGCTGTGCACTCTTCCATTTTCTTGGCAAGCTGCCTCTGAAGTTCCTCAAGCTCTAGTCTTTGAGATAACATAACAAAGTCTTTTTCTTCAAGCTGACGAGACAACTGGGTGCCATCACCTCGAAGTCTTTCTACCTCTCTCTCTAATTCTATCATACTGAGTTGTTTTTCTTCTATTTGTTTAAGTAAAGTATCATTATCCCTGTTTTTTTCATCTAGAGATTTGCTTTTTACCCCAAGCTCCATTTCTATATCCTGAACTTGTTTCTGTAGTGATGATACTTTTTCTTCCTTCTGACTAAGCTGTTGAACCACTTTATTATTCTCTGACTCTTTCTGGCTCAATATTCTTTCTTTTTCCAAAATTCTGTTTCTAGCATCTTGCAGCTGAATGCTAAATGATTGCATTTCTTCATGTAACCGTTCTGCCAGCTCTCTGCTTTTAGAAAGCTGATCAGCTAACATACCACACTCCTTTTGTTTCTCCAGTAACTGCTCTGTGACTGAATTTTCTTTTTGTTTCACAAGGCATGAAAGTTCTTCAACCTTGTTTCTTAGTGTCTCTTTATCATGATTAACTTCTGAAAGTGTTTTTTGGTGCTCAATGGCAGTCGCAGACATCTTACTCTCCATTTCAGCCATAGACTGAGCACGCTTCAACAGTTCACATTCTTTCACATCCAGTAATTTAGATAAACTCTCATTCTCACTTATTAACTGCTGCTTCTCCCTCTCCATGATATGCACCTCACTACTGAGATCTTCAATAGCTTTAAGCTGACCTGAAAAATCTTTTTCTTTCTGCTCAAGAGCTGCTTGCAACTGGCTGTTAGTCAGAATGCTAGTTTGTCTTTCTGCTTCCATCTTACTAATTATTTCACATTTCTCATGCAGCTTACTATTAACTTCTGTTAACTTCACTTCCTTATTACCCAGCTCCTCAGCTAACTTGAATTTTTCCTTCTCACTTTGCTGCTCTACAGTTTTAAGCTTATCTTTTAATGAAATTATAATCTCTTTTTTTTCCTGTAAAGACTTTTTGGCAATTTCTAGATGCTCGGTATGTTCAGCAAGCTGTCTGGATAAGTTAGATAACTCTTCATCCTTTTTAGCATTTTCTAAAGTTAGTTGATTGTACAAATCTTTTACTGATTTCAGTTCATTCACAAAACTTTGTTCTTTGTTTTCTCTCTCTTTTAGCAAAGTATTCAGTTTTTCCTTGGCAGAGATATGTTCATCAAGTTGGGATTTAAAATGCTCCATTTCCTCCTTATATTTTCTCTCTGTTTCATGCAACCTCTCAGTTAATTTACTTATTTGTTCTTTAAGCAATTTAATTTGTGACTCGCACTCTGTGAGTTTGTTGGTATAAGTAATATCATGGGCCTTGATTTCCAAATTAAGTTCTTTGATTGTTTTGCTGGACTCTTTGATTTGCCTAACCAATTCTTCATTTTCTTTGGTTTTGGCTTCATTTTCAATTTTCTCCTTTGCCAACTCTGATTCCATTGTACTTAATTGATCAGAAAGTCCGGAAATCTTTGTGCTTGCATCTTTCACATCAGCAGTTTGTACATCTTTCAACAACTGTGCTTCTCTTTCAGCCCTGGACAGAGCTTCTTCTATCTCCCTTATTTCATCCTCTTTGCACTTGATCTGACATTTCAGAATATTAATCTGTTCAGAATACTCAGTCATACTGGAAGAAAGAGCAGAAATTTCTTTGTCTTTTTCAGCTAGAACTTCTTTGAGGTTGTCAATTTCTCGTTCCCGTCTCTGGAGGTCCTGAATAAGTTGAGATCTCTCTTCTAAGTGGTTTGTGTTTAATCTGTCAAGTTCTTCATTTGTCTGTTCAAGCTCTAGTCGCATTAGTTCTATTGCAGCATCTTGCTTTGTAATCTGGAAACAAAAATAAATGGCACAATTTAAGCATTCACTGAATAATGTGGCCTATGGCTGGAACACAAAAAAAATACTTAAGCTACCCACAGCACATGGTGTAAAGAGGACTTTTCCTTCCACCCTTGAATAACTGACTCCCCACCTCCCCATGTCATATACTGCTTCTTAAATAATAGTTTCTTGGAGGTGGATAGGGCTATTGTAAAAACACTTCTACAAGATTCTAAACTTAGCACTGTGAGGGTGCAGAACAACCTATCTGTGTGAGTCACAGAGACCACAAAGAAGAACTGAGTTTTCTCACTGTCCCACTAAGCATATTATATTTTACAGTCATTTGATGGTTTATATATTGTTGAACAACCATGAAATAATGAAACCACACACAGTTAAAGTTGTATTAAACAAGGGTCATTTTACTGACTTATAACCTATTTAAGCTTTTTAAAGCCTGGGAATAAACAAACTGACAAAACAAGGGGGGGAGCAACCTGGTGTGGATCCAGCTGAGGCCCAGATGTCAACTTCAGACACCTCCCCAGCTATCCCTTGGGCAAAACACCAGACCTTGAGAGCAAGCCAAAGAAATTAGTTGCCATTTCGGACCATCATATTTGGAAAGCCAAACCTGGAGTGCTCCCTCTCCAAGTCTGTGACTTTGTAAGACAGTCAACCCATCCGGTCTCTTGTCCCATGGAAGAAGCTCCAGAGACCAACTCTCCACCACAATGGAGTGCCAAAGTGTACACCTATCTAACATCTCCTCCTCCCATTAGCTACCAAGCGAAACTATTTATTCACATCACAACAAGCCCTTTGTCCCAACAGGAACAGTATGGGGTAGGTGAAAAAAGCCCAGTAAGGGGACAAAATTTCAACCCAGCCCCTTGGTGGCCAGCAAACCTCATACTGGGCTGGGTGGAGGTGGGGATGTGACAGGCTTAAATATCCTTCTAGATCACCCATATGACCCCCATCTGGCCAACCAGGCCAAGCAGATTGTCCTCTAGACCCCATTCACAGAGTCCAACAAAGAGGTTCCCTCACCCACAGCAACCTTGCTGCACAATTCAGAGACCAATTACGTATATGATTAGAACAGCAATTATACTTGAATTCACATATACATTTTCCACTTGTTTTTTACCTTTTCTTTAAAGATAGCCACTTTTTCTGTTAGATCACTGATCGTGGCTTTTTGTTCAGTACATTCCAGGCCATAAGCACTACACTTCTTCAAGGCATCATCCAGCTAGGTTGGAAAAAAAATATTTAAATGCTTTATACAATTAGTATTAATGGACCAAATGGCTGATTATAAACTATGCTAATCTCTAAGCCTGGGTAACCCAGATAAATTTCCTTCACAATTAAACACATATTTAATCTCAGATGGATGCAATTTTTAATGCACAGTAACATCTACTAAAAAGACCCAACCATATACAGTTATCTTGCGTTAGTGATGGTGATGTTCACCTGTTCAGCTCAGTTTGGATGAGACTATGCACTTAGGTGCATCCCACATGATTGTAAAATTCACCCGTTTCCTCCAACTTCCACCACTGTGAGTTAAGATCCCCCTTCCCTAGTTAGGAATTGATTTACTGTGAAACTTGAACAGGCAAAGCCACAGTTATTCTGGCTACAGTACGCTGTGAGATCAGAAACTGAAACCAGGACTCTTATCATCTAACAGCAAACTATGGTTTACTGTAACTGTAGCTATGCTACTTCAAACATCTAGTTATTGCTAACCAAGAACAGAGGGAGAACATGATGTACAAGCTCTAGCAAAATTCTGATCGCCAAACGATGATTTGTCAATTTGGACAATATGAATCTGAAGAGTACATTTATGAAATAATCTTGCACATTAACTAATCTATTGCAGCAAAAAAAGGAGGCTGGAATAATTTGCCTTCTTCTCTGAAGATGCCAGCCACAGATGCAAGTGAAACGTCAGAAATAAATTATTCTAGAAAATGGCCTCACAGCCCGAAAAACCTATGGATGCCAGCTGTAAAAACCTTCAACTTCACAATTTCCCTTCATCTTTATAAGAAAGCACATCAGGTGAGGGGAAAATGTAAGAATAGAGCAGTACCCCTTTTTTAGCTCACCCAGCCAAATCCAGCACCGTTTTGCAAGACTTTTATTTACAGGAGTGAACCAGATTATAAACAACAAATGTAATTTATTAACCAAAATAAATAAATCATTACTAATAATTTTTACTAAAGTTAAACTGTGCAAACAGAATCTGCCTATTGTTTGCTGTTGTTATCATTGAGTATTTTCAAGTTGTTTCTGACTTATGGTGACTCTAAGGCGACTTAGACTTATGGCGACCCCTATCATGGGGTTTCCTTGGCAAGATTTGTTCAGAGGGGGTTTGCCTTTGTCTCCCTCTGCAGCTGAGCAAGTGTGATTTGTCTAAGGTCATCCAGTGGGTTTCCATGGCTGAGCAGGGATTCAAACACATGGTTAAAATAAACTCCTCTTGAATGCAACTATCAGTGTAGGAAATCAGTCTGAAATTCATTTACCTGGGTTTAAGCACAAAAAAATCACTGGAATTATATGGGTATACTATTGTGGTGCAGGACTACAATCATACACAATTACTAGCTAATAAAACCAACTGAATTCAGTTAGATTTCTGATTATACTAGAAAACAACTGCACTCTCATTTCCCTTTCACCAAGGCTTCCCTAGAGGGCTAAAACATTATAGGAAGAAGTAACTGGAAACTTCTCGGTTCAGTTCCAAACTAAACTGTATTTATATGGTGGTAGCAAGCCACTGATATTCAATTCACCAATCCATCCCACCCCCTTTCAGTAATATAGCAATGATATTGGGCACAATTCTGCCCATGCTGATGTAAGAGGCATGTAGTAACAGGGACAGCAGTAGGGTGGTACAACAGGGAAAATCTTCATTGTTATAAGAGAAAACTGTTCTGCCAAGCTCAGGAGCTGCTGCTCAGGAGCTGGTAGGAGAGTTTCTCTAGCAACAATTTGTTTATTTATTGAATGTATACCCTGCCTTTCTTCAGGGACAGGATCCAAGACACCCTTTCTCAACCATACCCTTCTGCTACTACACAATATTGCAGACCGTTATGCTGATATAACACACCAACAGGATACCAGCCATTACAGGTGATTCAAGCAGGAAAGTATGAAGAATTCCTAAAGACATATCAGTTCTGAGTCACTAAAGCAGTACAACTCACCTTCTGTTCAGTCTGCAAAAGCTTTTCACCCAGTTCCTTATTTAGAAGATCTCTCTCTTGAAGTGAGCTTCTCATATAGTCTATCTGTTCTAGCTTTTCTGTTGTACTTGAAATCTTTTGATCCTTTTCCCCAAGCAAAGTTTCAAGGAAACCATTTCTTTCATTCAGTCTGCCAAAATAGATAAGTTTTGAATTAATCAAAAATGTTAAGGTAAATAGTATTTGTATACTCAAAGTCCTTGACATTGAATTAACTCTCACAATGGGACAAGTCTAAATGTTTTAAAATACGTAAAAATATTTTGATATACATGTAAAATAGAATTTAAATTGATTAAATTAACTAAAATTAATTATTCATGAAGTATTAAATTTGCTAAAATCTCATGTCAATATTAACAAATAAAATCCCTCTATAAATATATATTTATATGTTAGTGAACCTTAAATGCATTTAAACTGAAGTACACACTCCAGCATGGTTACAATGTGTCTCCTGGTGAACACCTCCTACATAAAACACTCCTTTTAAGTGCCGATGCCCCTCACAATACAATTATTTCTCCAAGCTGATGAAAAGAAGGGAAAGCAGCAGAGATGCATCCTGTTATTTTCTTTTAACTGGACACATGATGAAAGACACCTTCAAGAATCTCCCAAGAGGTCCCTGATGGTGATGTTATTCTGTGCATCCAGCTAAAAGACAATAGTTGGATTTCTCTCTACCTTCTCTGTCTCTCTACCATCAGGAGAATGGCCATCTTGGGGGGCTGCCACATTCAAAAGGTGGATGGGGGGATGGTCAGAATAAAATTCAGAACTTTACAATGACCAAAAAAGTGAGTTAGGGTGGCATAAATTAGACTTATTCTGTCAGAACCCACTGAGCAGATTATCGCATTACACTCTTAAAATGCTGCTAATCCACTTTAACTGCTCTGACTGCCTCCTTCTGCATTTTGGGGTTTGTAGTTCAGCAAGGTCTAACACTTTCTGGCTGAATATTCTAAATGCCCCTTTGAAAACTACAAGTCCCAGAATGCAACATGAGGCAGCCAGATCAGTTAAAGTGGATTAGCAGCATTTTAAGAGTGTAGTGTGATAATCTCCTAAAAGGAAGGCAGCCATAATACATTAGAAAAGGAGTATCCTTCCATTACTTGCTACATTGAAAAAAATACAGTAATGATTTGATCCAAGTAAAGTCTGGTGGCTTTTAAAAATGTTTTATTTTACCCTTTAAGTTGTTCATTCAAACTGGAAACAAGAGCTTGATGTTTCTCTGCATCACGTGCATGCTGGTTACGCAGCTGTGTAAGCTGGGACTGCAAACGATCATTCTCATTCTGCAAGAAATTAACACATATAACCAGCACTTCCATTGGGTAGAAGAGTGTTATCATTAGAAGTGGTGAGTTAGAGTCTATCTTATATAGCTCATTAACCAAGAGAAGTATCATCAAGGGTATTAGCCCAGGACACACTGAAACTCCTTTTGAAAGGTTCCTCCCATGGTGATCTTATTATGTGATGACCACAATGGAAAAACCCTACAGCACACCATGCTCAGCTCAACTGTGTGGGAGCTGCTTAATTCTAACATGGAATTGGCTAAAAAAAACAAGACATGGTTTTCTTTTTTAAAAGCCCAAGAATTTATTTAATGCCAGCAGCAGTGTAATTTGAAAATGATTCAGAATCAATTCCTCATCCTGTCTTTCTTGTATTTATCAAAAAGCAATCAATGATTAGCAGTACATGCCATAAAGCAAGCTCCACTGACACAGTCCATTTGTTATGCAATCTAAATATTGTTAGTCTACCCAGCTTCACAAAACTAGTGTGTAAAATAAAACTGCAAACAAACACCAACCAAAAAAGAAGCTCAGACAAATCCAAAATCACTGTTAAATGCTGGGAAGGTTAGATAAAATACCAGATATCACATCTAAGAAAAAAAAAGCTATCATTTTGGAATGGGCAGAACACACCTGTACAGCCCTGAAAAGCTGCCCTTCTTCCTCTACACCAAATGCCACCTGTATTGAAACGCTTTGTTACAATGCAAATATACACTGATATATTGCTGTTTCTGAAAAATGTGGTAATCCATCATTACAAACATGCATTTTAGTATGTTAAGAGATCTATTAGTCACACACTTAGATTAAGAGATTGAATAAACAACACTGTATGCTGTTTACATAGAGCTTAGACAAGCTTTTGTGTGCTTCAGTTGTTGTACCATGAGCAACTGTGAAATTTCACCAGTGTGTTTTGGGGCTGTAGTACGTTGTTCATAATATCGCATAGTTGTACCCATGCACTCCTAGCCCCTCTTTGTTATAACAGTGCTGCCTTCTCACTTCTTTGCATTTCTTGTGTTAACCCCAAGACTTTGTGTTGTATTTGTAGTTTAACCCCTTTGATGTCAGAACATTATGAGCATTCCGTGTCTACACAGTACTTCAGTGAAGAGCAGGCAGCAGGGCTGGCGGGGGGGAGGCTCATACCAATAAAGTGAAATAATTGCACTTGCAAACACAGAGAAGCAAAAAGAGCAGGCACCAGTAAATCAGATCTAATTTACAGGAATTATTCCTTCCAGTAACAGAACCTGAATTAGGAGCTAATCCCAGTCTGCAAATCTGTGACGATCTGTTTTGCCAATTAATCCACATCCCTAGATCACAAATGTTCTTGTCTAACTTTATTTGAAGATGTTTCTTAACCAAAACTCCAATTTAGCAAACAAAAGCATGAATAAAAATATTCACATGCAGATCTACACAATATAATTAAAACTACAAAATAAAATACAACAACCAATTGAGAAGAGTAAAAAAACAATAACTAAAGCATTTTTAAAAGGGGAATTTTCCTCTTATGTTCCTGGACAAATAGGAAGGAATGGAAAAGACTGTTAATTGAGCCTCTGAGAACGGCATTCTAGAACTACCACTGAACAAGTAATCTTGTAAATACAGTCGGACCTCCATATCTGCAGGCTTGCTATCTGCAGATCTGAGCATCTGTGGATGGCAAGCCCCATTGTCCCTAATGGCCATGTGTACACATGGTTGTGGTAGTGGGTGCACGAATGGCACATCACTATTAAGGAGAATAATTGTCCTAAAATGAGGTCCTACATTTTTTTGTATCTGCACAGCGGGGGTGGGCCGGAGTGGATCTTTCATGGACATGAAGGTCTGACTGTACCTAACTCCTCTCTGCTAAAGAATGTACATACAGAAGTAATCAGAGAAGTACCTTTACAGAAATTCTTAAGAATTCTGTGGTAGCATCCGAACTCAGGAAAGCAAAAAATGCTTTACAGTAGAAAATGGTACAAAATCATAATCACATCAAATGGCTGGTGACACAGAGGTGATACTTAATAGTTACTGTTAGAACAAAGAGAACTTATAAGACAAATTAATGTCAAACAGTAGCCCCACATATCCACATATCTGCCCAACTCCTATATGAAGCAATGGGAAGAAGAGGTCTGCTCTTTACATTAAAAGGACTATGTGAGGAGGAGGAATGAATCCAGCCCTCCAGGTTCACTTCATCTTTCTGCACTGTATTATTTTAACCATTTTAGCCTGCAGTCCAATTCACTTCAATATTAGAGCTAGACAGAGAAAACTGCTCAAAACAACTGAGTGGGATAGATAACCGTCACTTCTAACATGTACCTGTAGAGCTTCCATTCTGCCTTGGAGCTGCAGTCGATCTTCTAAGTCCTGACAGCGTTCCTCCAAAAAGAGAATTTGTTCTTGCAACTGATTTCTTTCCAATTCTAACTCTTCCACTACGGTCCGTAATCCTAGTTAATTCAAAAGACATTTTTATTAGCAGTGTCTGGTCCAGTCATACCATGACTTGTAAACAATTAACCAATTGACTAAATTTGCATATATTTGCAGAAAACCATAATTCTGAATAACTATATATTATATAAATTATCACATGTTTCATCAAGCCTAACTAATGAAATGAAGGGGTGAGGAATAACTGTGCTATGGTGACATCTCATCACTTTTTAGTTTTTTGTTGCTACTTCTAGTAAAGTAATTTTTTTAAAAAAATCTCATTAATCACGGGAATTTCTCTTACTCAATTAAGATCAATAACTGACAGAATATTGCATCCCGTTTTAAAATACATTATACATTTCATACAGAATGTTTTTGGCAATCAATCCATTTTGTTTTAAACACCATTTAAACTTCATTTCCTACAACAATTATGCAGGCATTCAAAATTCTACATACACAAAAGCCATGGGACTGTGTCACCGCCTTCCACTATGCCAGGAAGTTTGATGGGAGATCATAACCACATTCAGTTGAACACTACTGCCCCTCTCCCTGATGCTTGATAAGTGCTGTATTTCTGACTGCAGAAAGGGTGGGTTGTTAATCATGTTCAGCTGAATATGATTACGGCCTCCCCTTCTGACCTTCCTGTCCAATGCAAGAAAATTAGAGGGGATTCAGCCCTAGAATCTCTCCTTGCTTTACGAGTTCTAATTCCCTGAACAGGGTTTATATGTTATGTATTCAATTTTAATCTGCTGATAAGAATTTATATTCTTTGGGTTTTCATAATACTTGACCATTATATTTTTGCAGGATCTGTCCCTTTCCATTCGAGAAATTCAGTGACCTTTTGAACAAGAAAGATGCTACAATAATTTTATTTTTAAAATAATTTTATTTACCTATGTTTTAGAGGTTTTGGCATATGTTACAAAATTACAAAATATTCATCAAATTTAAAGTATCTGAAATTTATAAAATTAATAGCTATGGATTATTAGTTTTTCCTTTTTAAACATGTCAAGTGAGATTTACTACACTATACAATTTGAAAAGGAAGAACTTAGTGGTTTTTTTTAAATAGAAAAAGTAGACATGTGCCACTCCAATTTTGCTGGACTACAACTACCATCACTGCACAATACTGACTATACTGTCCACTGCTGATGCGAATTACAGTCCAATATCTGAAGGGCACAGGCTGTCCATTTCTGTATTGGAGTTATTAAAATATAATTAAGATTTTCCATTGAAACATCCAGAATTTAACTTATACTTCAATGTAAGAGTACACTATTATGGCATCAAAGCACACTTTATTTTCACATCCCAGTATGTAAAAAAATTCAGATGGAAGTGTTTGTTAGTTGTTGGGAATTCTACCAAATATGCTTGCTTATTATCCAAACATTGAGGCTTTGACTTACATGACTCATTCTTAGCTTAACAAAGATCACAAAGCTATTGCAGGGATAAAATGGAAGTGGTGGCAGGGAACTGTGTATGCTGCCTTGAATTCCTTGAAGGACAAAATAAAAGTGTAATAAATATAATTTTCCAAAATGTTCTATTTTATTAACTTCATGAAACCAAAGTAGCCTCAAATATAAATAAATGTGGCCTTAATTTACAATTTCATTTAATTAAAGTCTTAAGTCTCATGGAGAATGAAGTAATATCACACTGATTAAGTAAAACCTGACTAATCTGATAAAGCGTAAATATATTTATATGGAGACTATCACACAGGGGAAAAGTCGGAATTTAAGCCAGTATTAAAAAGGCATTTCCCTGGCATTTCCCCGAGATTGTGGCAAAGATTTTCACATACGTCACAATTAAGGAAGACTTATCCTGGGAAGAACCAGGAATGCTCCAGCAACAAACCATTCACGGAGCATTCCTGGTTCTTCCCAGGATAAGTCTTCTTTACTCATGATGTCATCTGAAAATCTTCGTCATGATCTTGGGAAAATGCTTTTTTAATACTGGCTTTCCCCAGCTTTTCCCCCATGTGATAAAATCGTAAGACAGTTGCTTGTGGGGGGGAGGGCAAGAAAGGAGGGATTTTCTTAGTATAAAGATAGTTTTTGCTTAATCGTTCCAGAAGACATTTGCCTGTCAAGACAACTTTCAAATAAATGCTCTCTTTTTAAAATTTGTCTTTTACTTTAAGTCAAGAGTTACTTTAAGTGAAGAGTAATTTCTGCACTATTTTGGAAAGGTATAGTCAGTGAAAGACGTAACTCACAATACATCCTTAGTAAACCTATGCAAAACAGACCTAATACATTCATGAAATTTGTCAAACTCTAGAGGAACTGATGTACATACTATCTATAAAACAATAAAAATAAATACAAGTATATCTTATCTTAAATAGGACATGAAACACAAGTTGAAAACAATGTTTGGCTACGGTGATGTTTTCAAAAGAACACTACTAGAACTTAAAAAAGCTTACCATGAATGACAATACTCTTTATTCACAACTGAGATTCCAAGGTGTTAAACCACGACTACATTCTAGTTTTGAACCAAAACTAGACAGTTCATCCAGCACGCACATGCTTCAAATTGCAACAAAAATGCAAGCCAAAAAAAAAGAAAGAAATCAACAGATACAAACACAACACAACATGGTTTGTTAGTTGAATTTGTAAAACAAAAATAAGACAAAAGAGACGCTGGTGCATGCTTTAATAAACTGTCTAGTGGTTGCCACACCTGTGCTAGGAGAAGTGTACTCTGGCCACCAACCTCCCATGTTCTCTCCTTCAGGTGAATCAGTGCTATCCAAAGTCACATTCAGCTCTTCAAAGCCCTGCTTTCCATCGAAGCCATAATCTTCCTAAATGTTATATAGGGAGAGAAACTTTAAATTAACAGACTACAAAATCCACAACATTTGAGGATAACAATACTCTGTTCTTGAAACTATCCTTAGATTAATGAATACAACACTGCAATAGCACTGGTAACAAATTCCCCATAACAACACATATTAAGACGCCACACAGAATGCAGTAAGAATGCACTTGCTACTTATGATGACATCAACAAAAATATGGATTTTTCAGTGCAACTGACTTACCTGGAGTTTCCTGCTGGACTGGGAAATCTTTCTTCTCTCCGGCTGTATTCTGCCAATCCCTTGACCTGTAGCCAGTTCCTCCTCCAGCTCCTGCTGCCCTGAGACTATGGCTGGATCAGAGCAGCCAGGAAAGAACCAGTCATCCTCAATCAGTTTTGTGCCACAGGAAAACAATCACACATCAGACAAACATGTTGTAGACATTCAAAAGGGGTCAGTGATTCAGACAGGGGTTTATGAAGAGCTGGCAGGAATAGATTATGGACACACTCCGTATCATTATCCATCTTGTGATTTCCCCCTCATAGATATGGAAACAATCCATATGTGATTTTTTTTAAAAAGCCACAGAGGGTATAAGTCTCACAGGCATTTCTTTCTAAATAAAGAATGATCTGTATATGGATATTGACAAAGAGGGCAGCCACTTATATATTCAAATTAAGCTCACATTAAGTCAATTATATATAAATGTAGCTGATCTGCGTGATAAATACATCACCTCAGATAATTCAGTTGGCCATTTTTTTTATGAAGCTATAACAGCCCTTCCTTAGATTTTTAATATTAAAGGGTGCCCTTATTGTGGTAATACAAGGAAGTCACAAGCCTGTATCACACACTTCAACCTGGCATCAATCCATATATAACATTAGATTTAAAACAATACAGACTCATTTGTCAATAACACACAATAACCTCAAAATTCAGCAGCTTAAATAAATGCAGTCCATTGTGAGAAATGATTATTGTTTATTTTAAAGACATTCCCATCTGTTTTGTGTGATCAACAAAGCATGTCTATTTGAAAGATGTTTCATGTAAAGCAGATAAGCAGCATGAAGAAATGAAGACGAAGTTGGCTCCATACTTTATTCACTGCTAAAGCAGTAATTGAACTTCAACTATTCAACCTCAACAAATCAATTTTCTCATTCAAAAATTTATACCTAAATTAATGAGGTAAAAACCGGCATGTACAAGTCTAGACTTTACATACTATAAGAGCTAGACTTTGTAACTCATGCTGGTTTAGTTAAGAAGCCAGGTTCTGTGAACCTTCTGTAATTTTTCTAAAGTCTCTTTGAAATTTTGTGTATGTGTGTGTGTACATCTACGATTGTGAGGTGAATGTGACCAACACAACGGTATTTCAATCAGATGTGATTTCCTGATAGATAAATACTTTACCCAGTAATGGGGCAACCTTAATTTTTTGTGCAGTATGTGAAATGGTATGTTGTTTCCTTGGGTACAGAAGGCATCCTCAGTCTATTATCATACAAGTGTATTAAATATTTCAAGAACTGAAGTAGAAAGTAATGACTTGAAGTAGAAAGAATTCTAACAGTTGACCTATTTTCTATCTCTAGAATTTATTTCTAATACGTCCGCAACTTTGGTCAGACACAGAGGAGTTCCCATATAGGCAAACTTACTCACCTAACTTAAATGACATGGTTAGATCTGTTTTTTAAAAAAACGTTTCCCAATAATGAGCTCTTTTTATAATTGTGACCCACCAGGGGGACCCTAATAAGGAAGGATGGAGTATAAACTGAATAATTTGTGATTCTCAAATTGTGGGGTGGGATCCCTGGGGCGGAGGGGCTCAAGAGCTACTCAAAAGGGGTACAAGACCTTGACGCCCTGGTCCCCCTTATTCCTCCTCCTCTTCCCAAACTATTTCTGTTTGGGAAAACAGTGGGTAAGACAAAGGTAAAGAGAACGCTTGAGGAGGAGAGTGAGGAAACTCATGGGAGCATGGCCTCTGCCATCCTGAGTCACCACTTCTCCCCTCCCCCATACACACACACTCAGTCACACTCTTTATCTTTATTTTACATACCTGCATATGCACTTGTGTATACTTGCATATACACAAGAGAATGAATGTTTCTGTGCATAAGGGAATAAATAAATATGTATGTGAGTGAAAGAAAGAATAAAAGAGAATGACTGAGTGTGTACATGTCAGCATTGTGAGTATGGCTGTGTATGAAACAATACATGTAAAACTGACACGTTCAGTAAAGAATTTTTTAAAATAAAACTGTTCTAATTTGAAAAATGTTATTTCCTTATAAAATGTAAAAATATGAATATACATGAATGTGCAAATAAAAATACTTAAAACTAAACTAATAGAATATTTTTATTTGTATACAACATCAGGAGGTACAGTGTCCGCATATAGATGTAAAGCATGGATAAAGCATTTGAGAACCACTGCAACAGATGAATAAACACCACCTACCATTCCATTCTTCCTTCAATTATTTGTGTTTGATTTGCAAACCACTGAAAAAAGCTCTCTCCTTTACTATACATCCAGATTTACACCCAACCAGAAAGATATACATTTAATTAACTAATGTATATGCTACTTCTGCACAGCTCAAGACAACCAACATAAAGCAAAATTTTAAAATTAGGAACACAATAAAATAGAAGGAGCTATTTTTTGTTTCTTGGTCTAAAGCAGGGGTAGGCAACCTTTTCCCTTTAAGGGCCGAGGGACTTCAGCTCCCAGAAGCCTCAGCCATGTTGGCCAATAGTCCCACATTGGCCAATAGCTCCTGGGATTCTGGGAGCTGAAGTCCCTCAGCCCTTAAAGGGGAAAGGTTGCCTACCCCTGGTCTAAAGTATCAAATCAGCCAGGAATCCTGAACACAATGGCTTGGATCTAAGGAAGTCCAAACAAAGCTCCATCCTTACAAATAGATTTTCTTAATCACTCACACCTTCCTATTCCAGTCCCTCCCCATCCCTCCTTAAAAGCTAATCCTGAAGATGGTAGACCTTTCAGAATGGCCCAATATGAGTGCCAGGCTCCAGTAGGAAGGGAGAATAGATGAAATCTGTTGAACCACATCATGGAAATCCTGTGAATGCCTCTGAACAACCATGTAGTTCTGGACTGGGATGATTTATTGTAATACAAAGATCCATTTGTGAACAAGGTTCACACTGGTAATTATGGCAGAGAGAGCTCTGGCAGCCATTCCTGGTACCAAGCATGACAGCAGGAGGCCAAGACCTGTATCCATGTGAGTTCATGACTGGATTGCACTGTCCATTAAAACAATTTAAGAAGCCCCTATTATTACCACATTATTTTGATTTGGATCCAGAGTTAATCCTGGAAATGGAAAGATTGGTGGGAGCTATTGGGCTGCACTTCCAGCTAGAAAAAACAAAGTGGTGATTTGCATCAATTCCCCACTTTTCCCCTGCAGTCCCCAGGACCATCATGTGCACTACTCTCCATGGTCCTCTAAACTGTATACAGCATATTTATGGGGTAACAGTGAGCTACAAGGGAAAAGAGAGATCGAATGGCAAAAATCACCTGTTTCAAAAAGTTCACTACACACATCTCTAGATCCAAAAAGCAATAGCAATAGCATTTACATTTCTATACCGCTTCACAGTGAACTCAGCACTCTCTAAGGGTTTACAATCTGTAAGCCAATTGCCCCCAACAAGCTGGATACCAACCTACGAAATGATGGAAGGCTCAGTCAACTTGGAGCCCTCTGGGATCGAACTCACACAATGTTGTGGCTACAGTACCAGCATTTAACCACTGCGCCAGCAGGACTACATAGTAACACAATATGTTACAAAGGTTTATTCTGGATATTTGATACAAACATGCTTTGCATCTTTGATACTTTGTGACCCATCCAACAGCATAGGTTTTCCTTATTTCCTAATATTATACTATGTTTCAATATCTGATCTGCAAATCAAACCCAAACACACTCAAGAAAAATGGAACACTTTACTGATATGGAGGTATGCCACCATCAGCCTCATTCTTGGGGAAAGTGTCTTTTTTAAAGATTTTCCCCTCAAGTTATGACCTTTCAAACTGTCAGATGTAAAAGCTGATCACTCCAAATAGACTAAACCAGTTTGGTCACTAATGCATGATCTTTTTCTAGGACTAGGAGCCAACAAGGATGGTCAAACACTGCAGTGTGATATATGAAACATGAATATCATGGCTTATTACATGTTGGGGCCCATGATGGACAGATGCAATTAACACTTTTAAAAAATAAATTATAACAAGCAGCAGTTTATGTTTATACACTTTACCTGTGATCCAGTAAAATGGGAGCACTTTCAGGTTTT
This sequence comes from Phrynosoma blainvillii, assembly GCA_026167975.1. Lineage (NCBI taxonomy): Eukaryota > Metazoa > Chordata > Lepidosauria > Squamata > Phrynosomatidae > Phrynosoma > Phrynosoma blainvillii. The sequence goes on from JANUYF010000001.1 coordinate 358,224,790, forward strand.
ATTGAATTCATTATGAATGCTAAATTAGGTTGGAGACTGAAATCTGCAATAATCATCCCTTCCAACCAACTTTAACTCTCTGGAAACCTCCCTCACTTTTTGGCTTCAAACATCTATCCCTATGTTTAAAACTCTTTGAAATGAAATGAATGGGATTTTTAAAATATTTAACATTGATGGGATCGTGCTCTTTAATGCTACCGGTCTACCATGAGACCCAACAAGAGAGGCATTTAGACGTATGCAAAGCTCAGTCTACAGCACCTTGCAGAGGGGCTCATACCAGTGAATTTCTGTAAAGGGCCATGTTCTCAAAAGAAAGTGAGACTTGTTTGCATAATTTCACACACACATACACAAAGATGACTGCACTTATGGTCTGCATATTTCATTAGAGGCTCATTTTTTAAGGCTATCTAAAGAAAGCCTGATCATATAATTTTTAATACTAATAGTATAATATTATAAATTGTGAAGTTTGCAAGGTAAATATGGAGCCAGCTACAAGTAAAAAAAATATGAAGAAGGTTCTGTTAACATAAATGAAGATATAGGCATGGCAAGGGGGGGGGGGGAATCAAGTTAAAAAACAGCATTTGTTATTTATGTTAATAAAAAGGGGGGGAGAAAAACCATACAATACCACAAACAGCAATTATAATACACTATTGAAGATTTCCCACAAAATAATGTCTAAGGAAAATCAACAACAGTACACCATAGGCTGCTGTGGGTGCAAAATCCTGCATGCACAAAACTGATGGGAAACTATGTTCTCAGTGGCTGACCAAATCACAGTGTAGGCTAGGAGTGGAGGGGGAAGGGATGCCAAGTGCTCATCAGGTTTAACCGCAAAGGGGGGAAAAACAAAACAGAAAGGTCATGCGTAGCCCAAGGGAAAAATGCAAAATTAAATACTGACCAGACATACAGGAAGATAAACATTTGACCTTATTGATACAGAAGGGCTTGAATAAAACATAGCATGTTTTAGCCCAAAGCTAACTTAAACCATGTCTTTCATCTGGACTCAAAGGCTCAATACTCAGAATGTAGTAACTGGAAGATTAGTCATGAAATTCAATGGACCAAACGTGTGATATTTTGGAATTTGCACCCAATAAGAATGATATAATGTCCAGTTGAGGGCTTCTGGATCTATGTAATGGACACTATACACATGTAATGAAGGTACACATTTAACACAATTTGGCACACAATCAAGGAAATATAATTATATTTTGTCCTCATAAAATACTGGAGTTGCAGAATCCCTATGGATGACAAGATTAGCCCTCAGTTAACTTGTTCATACAGAGCCACCTTTAAAAGTACTTAATATTCAAATGATAGATTTAAGAATTATGAAACTATCAGTTGCTGGAAAAGTCCATGTTTCTCTGATTTAAGTCTGCCATATATCTTTTCATATATCTGCCTGGTTAAGAGAAGCATTTGATGAGAAACCAGGATAAACTTGAAAAGTCTCCTTTTTCCATTACTAGTATATTACAGCTCTTCATACTATCACTTCCATTTCAATAAATATGTACAGTCCAAACAGTATTGCAAATGCTTAAAAATCCAGGCTCCTGTTTCCTTGGTAACTCAGCTATCAACAGAAAGTCTTTAACAGAATTTCAAACACTTAACCTAACCAGAAAAATTAAATTTAAAAATGACTAAGTTAATGACTAAAAACCAAGGAGCGTGGACAAAAGTCAACAGACACTCCTCTGAATGTTCCTAATGCCAGAAGATTATATCCTACATTCTCACATGGTGATCGTGTAACACCTTTGACAGTGACAGAAAGAGAGAAGTTGGTAAATAAGTATTCATAGACTTAAGTCTACTTCCTCAGATGCACACTACCACTTCTTTCTCTCAGTCAGTCTCAAAGGTGGTACAAGAGCCTATACCAGGGGTAGGCAACCTTTCCCCTTTAAGGGCCAAGGGACTTCAGCTCCCAGAATCCCAGGAGCTATTGGCCAACATGGGACTATTGACCAACGTGGCTGAGGCTTCTGGGAGCTGAAGTCCCTCGGCCCTTAAAGGGGAAAGGTTGCCTACCCCTGGCCTATGCAACTGATCCAGACTAACACGGCTATGACTTTGAATTCTAGTCTCGCATAGGAAAAGATTAGCAGTATCTCTCTTAAAGATGTCATATAATGCAGTAGTTCTCAAACAGTGGGGCAGGATTCCCAGGGGGGAAATGAGAGTTGCTCAAGAGAGTGCAAGACTTGGAGGTTTTGATCCCTCCTCCTCCCAAAACCTTTTTATGTATAAAATTTAAACATGCGTTGAGTTGGATACTGAATGTACTTCATAAAATTGTTCTAATTTGAATTATTTTATTTCCTTATACAATTTTAAAATGCAAATATTAAAAAATGTGTGACTGAAAATATGCACGCTAAATAAAATATTTTTATTCATATACTATGTGAAGTGAGGGGGGGTGCAACACCCACATGTAGAAGTAAAGGGAGGCTGTAGGGTAAAACATTTGAGTACCACTGATATAACAGACTTACTGAAAGCAGAGCTTTACTAGAATGGGCTTGGAAGAACTGAATGCCAGGATTCTAAGGTTAGGCTTGCTTTCTGCCTTATTTTTGTTCACTTTAGGAGAGTATCACTTCTTCATTACGGCAGTGCAAGCAGACTGAATGGTTCTGCTCAACATACCATGCCTCAGATGTCATTTTAGCCATAGTTATAGGCAATACTAGATCTTCATCTACTTTTTATGATCAGGCTGCACAATACACCTGGCAACAGCAGGAGCCAGATGCTATCCACCAGTATGTGACTGCAATCTGCTTTTAATGTCTGACAGCCTAACAAAATGGCCTAACACGATCTCAAACAGACTAACTCACCTTCTCTCTCTTCTTCGATTTGTGCCATTCTTAGAGCCATTGCAGATTTTTCCTCTCTAATTTGATTGTGTACATCTTCAGATTCAGTTACAATTTCTTGCCATTCCAAAAGCCGACTCTGTAGTTCATCCACACTGCCCGATTCACTGGGCTACAACAAGTAAAGTTGGGACATGGACATAACATAAAGAGTTCAAAACAAATCATAAACTAAATAACCTGATAATCAGAAATTCCATCTAAGAGTGTAAGAATAGTCATGCTAGATCAGCCCCCAAACCTCTCAGTGTTCCCACACTAGGCAACTAGAGTCCATGGGAAACATATGTAGCACAGGAGTACAACTGCACATTTTGTTTATTATCATATTTATTTCTTACCCACCCCTCCCTATGGACTGAGGCAGAGAACAAAACATTAAACACCTAACACAGTTAAAAGAGCATATAAACACGTTAAAAGAGTATAAAAGTACTTATATATATTTAAAAATAATCAATATAAACTTTAATATTCATATTTTAAAAATCATCTAGGTAAGTCTGTCAGAAGAAAATGGTTTTTAATGCTGTTTTAAATTCAGGCAGCGTATTCTACTGTCAATACTCCCTCTCCTGGCAGGTCATTCCAGTTTGGAAGAGGCTGAAGAAAATGCGCTGTGGGTGACAGTTGCCAACCTAATCCTAGATGACTAAAGGAAGTGCCCCTTAGAGGAGCTGAGTTTACAGAGTGGATTATAAGAGATGATAACCAGAATCCAAACCATGTAGGGCTTTACGAGTAACAACCAACATTTTGCACCTTAGCCAGAAACTATTTGACAGCCAGTAAAATGACTGTTGTAATACAATAATGCTCTACAGCGATAAGTATCAGAGAGAATATATACCCATAATGACTAGCAACCATTATAGCTGCATCCTCCATGAATGTGTAATTCCCTTTGAAGCCATTAAAATTGATGGCCATCGTTCTATCTTGCAGTAACTATGTATAAGTGCACTGTGAGAAGAAGTACTTATTTTTATTTGCACCACTCAGCTTCATCAGATGGCTCAGGTTCTAGTATTATTGGAGTGGAAGAAAATTTTCTCTCTGCTGAATTATGTTCTTATGCACATAACTTCATGACCTCTGTCATGTCCATCTCCATTACTTGGTCATATTTTTCTTAAGCTAAACAGCCCCAAACATTGTACCTTTTCATCACAGATGAGTTCGCTCAGTCCCTTGATCATTTTGACTGTTTTTTGTTTTTGTTGTTGTTGTTTTTTGCACCTTTTCCATCTCTACAATATCCTTTTGGAGGTGTAGCCTTCAAACCAGGAATGTACTGAGTATTCCAAAAATGGTCATACCATGGATTTGTATTAAATCAGATTTCCAGTCTCACACACACACCACGCATAGATACACACACACATAAAGCAAAGCAAAGCAGCTTCATTTATATACTGCTTCATATTGCGCTATGGGATGTCTAAGCGGTTTACAACTGTAAGCTCATTGCCCCCCAATAGTTGGGTACTCATTTTAGCAACCTCAGAAGGATGCAGGCCTGAGTCTAGCCTGAGCCCTGGCTAGTATTGAACTTGCAACCTTGTGGTCTATGAGTGAGTGGCTGCAGTACAGGCATTTAACCACTGCACCACCAGGGCTCATACACACATACAGAGGATTAAACAGAATAATTTAAATAATTATGTAATGTATGGAGAAAAGAACTGGAACATCATATTGTAAAGTTGGCTTTTCACCCTTTTATATACAGTGAACTGAGGGGTAGGAGCACAAAGGAGCTGGTAGCAAAGCATCTTTAGCTCCATGTCTTCTCCATCATTTAACCATTGTTTCAGCTTTTCTTTCCCTCTCTCCCCCCCCCCCACCTTTTTTGCCAGTCTAAGAGGCAGGCCTAGCCAGCTTAGACTCTGACTCTCTGTTGCTCTCCTGGGCAAGAGCTGAGATCGGTTTTTTGTTTTAAAATGGGCTTTCATCTGATCCAGATGTTGTGTAATTGGCAAGATTATATAAATATGGTCAGTATAAGCCTACAGAATCTTAAGACTGTGTAACTATTAACAATTCACCAGATTTTTGGCATAGCAAATTTTAAATGGGTACTCTATTCTATATTTATTACAGGTTAAGTCTCCTTTATCCAAAATATTCCAAAATCCAAAATTGTCCACATAGATGGCTGAGATAGTGACACCTTTGCTTTCTGATAGCTTAATGTATAAAAACTTTGTTTCATGCACAAAATTATTTAAATATATTGCCCATAAAATTGCCTTCAGGCTATGTGTATAAGGTGTACATGAAACATAAATGAATTTTTTATTTATACTTGGGTTTCTTCTCCAAGATATTTCATAATGTATATGCAATTATTCCAAAACCCAAAAAACTCCAAAATCCAAAACACTTCTGGTCCCAAGCATTTTGAAGACTCAACCTGTAATTAACTACAGGGCAAGGGAGATTTGGAATGATAAATGTATATTTCTGTAGTAACTGACAATTCAGCTAAACTCCATTAACCCCAACAGCAGCAGACCTGTGAAGCTGCCCTCTTCGTAACTTGTTCAAGATCTGCTTGTAATTTTCGCTGCTGCTCTTCATAAACTTCTAGCTTAGCCAGCAATTCTTCTGTAAAGATAATTATCTATATTAATTAAAAATTCCAAAGAAACTATTCAGATGCGCAAATGTCAGTTCAGGCTGCATCACAGAAACAAATATAGGAATGATCTCCAATAGATTAAACAATATAGCACTGGAAAGTATATCCAACTACATTTATGTGAATTACAGTAAATAATCAGTATGATCCTGGTTACCCCTCCCAACCCAATGGAACTCATAAAGCAGGGGTAGGCAACCTTTCCCCTTTAAGGGCCGAGGGACTTCAGCTCCCAGAATCCCAGAAGCTATTGGCCAACATGGGACTATTGGCCAACAATGCTGAGGCTTCTGGGAGATGAATCCTTCGGCCCTTAAAGGGGAAAGGTTGCCTACCCCTGTCATAAAGGGTATCTACACACAGATGGTTTTTAATCTTTTGCTAAGCACAGGGCATCTTGTGTTACAAACTGCTTTTAAACTTTGGAAATTTTAAACCTCGGGTTATGTGTGATTGCCTTGTTTGGGATTTTCTAAGAGGAAAAGATGAGACTGAGATTGTGATCAGGTTTACTTGAATGGAAGTCCCAATGGTTTGGATCACACTACTAAGAAAAAATTACCAAAGGATTACAAGCAAGTTAACTGAATGAGAAAGAATGGTCCTTCTGAAACAGATGCCACTGTCAGACACTGTTACAGGCTTTCCAATTTTCCTTATAGATGATGTACTTCCAGCAATCCTATCATACAGGTATACCTCAGTTAACAAAGCATCTGACAAAGAAGTTCCTGTTTACAGTCATTTAATGTCCTCTTTTGCTTTTCATCCTCTGACTAGCTGGGATTTTTAGCAGCATTGGCATTGGGAAGATGTTAAAGAAAGGCTAAAGAATCAGAGACATTTGGAGTTTTTTTTTGTAGCAACATGGCTGCAGTAAACATTGCATTAAAGCTTGAGGCAGGAGACACTGAAATTCTACTTTTATCACTTCTACACGTGTGCCTGCCTACCATGGGCAAGGTAAATAACAGCTGCCTCAAGAATCCCTTTCTATATAGTTATAAATTTATGGCATGTAAGTATGTTTATGTGATATGGATGAAGGGTGTATGAGGTGTAAGTATAAGTGGGAGAATGTATGTTCTATTTAATTATATGTTAGAGAAAGAGAGAGAGAGAAACCCTTTCTGAGCATGCATGAACAGCAAAACAGTGAGACAAGGGAAAGCAGAGACACTTGCCTCACCAGATATCCCTAGCATGTTTAAAAAGGCATGGAAATCTTAAGAAAAGCAAAGGCTAGTGAAAGGAGGTAGGGGGAATAATCCCTGGATGCAGGATCAAGTACCCGGTACTATGCAATATCTTTATCAATGACTTGGATGAAACAATAGATAGCATGCTTATCAAATTTGCAGATGATACCAAATTAGTAGTAGTAGTAAATACCTCACAGGAGAGGATCAAAATTCAGATTAGAAAGCTGGACCAAAACTAACAAAATGAATTTCAACAGGGAGAAATGTAAGGTACTACACTTGGGCAGAAAAAGTGAAAGAATAGAATAGAGGGCACCTGGCTTAACAAGACTATATGTGAAAAAGATATAGGAGTCCTTGAAGACCACGTTGAACATGAGTCAACAGTGTGATGCAACAGCTAAAAAGGCCAATGAAATTCTAGGCTGCATCAATAGAGGTATAGTGTCTAGATCAAGAAAAGTATCAGTGCCACTGTATTCTGCTTTGGTCAAACCTCACCTGGAATACTGTGTCTAGTTTTGGGCACCACAATTAAAAAAGATGTTGACAAATTAGAGCGTGTCCAGAGGAGGCCAACCAAAATGGTGAAGGGTGTGGAAACCATGCCTTACAAGGAGAGACTTAGGGAGTTAGGTACGTTTAGCCTGGACAAGAGATGGTTAAGAGGTGATATGATAGCCCTGTTTAAGTATTTAAAGGGGCGTCATATTGAAGATGGAGCAATCTTGTTTTCTGCTGCTCCAAAGCCTAGAACAAGGAAAATGGATGCAAGCTACAGGAAAAAAGATTCTACCTCAACATTAGGAGGAACTGCCTGACAGTAAGAACACACCCCCTCAGAGAGTGGTGGAGTCTCCTTCTTTGGAGGTCTTTAAACAGAGGCTGGATAGCCATCGGTCGGGGATGCTTTGATTTTGAGTTCCTGCATGGCAGGGGTTGGACTCAATGATTCGATGATTCGATGAAAAAGCTAAATATTAAACCTTTGCTTAATCTACCAAGCCACAAGGGAGATCCTACAATATTGGGCAATTAATCAGTTGCCATGATCAGATAGAATACCATTCATAGCTGCTAGGAACCATAATTAATTTAGATCTCTGAGGGGCCTGATGTAATTATCAAAAGAAGTGTGAAAACAACAGAAGGCTCACACTGGGCAGTTCTCGAGATCTAATGCATGGGTACCACGCTGATTCAGCTCCATATATCTAGTGGACATTTACTGCTTACTGATAAGAGTACCTCATTATTGTTTACAGCTTATTAAACGGTACTAGGAACAATTAAATTTTAACCTTCAGTATTCTCTTCCTTCAGACAAATGTAATCATTACTTACCATTCTGAGTTTTAAGTTCAGTAAATGATTGCAGTGTTGACTGGAGATCTTCCTTTTCCTGTTCTAATTCTGAAATCCGGTCATGTAAGGCAGTTACACTATTATTCACTGATGTAACCTATAAAAGATGCATTCTGTCATTAATTTCTTCCAAAATTTAGGAACACCAAAAACACTGCTTTTTTAATCATCTCAGACCCATTTGGTAAAATCTGTCACATTGTTATGGAAAGAGGCAAGTCAGCTCCATTGGTCAAAGTAAAAAGAAGACACCCCCCCCCAATCCATCATCATCCGGCTTAAAGAGGAGAGAGAGGCAGGCCAGTTCCATCGGCCAAAGTGAAAAGAACCCCCCCCCCTTCCAATCCACCATCATCTGGCCTAAGAAGGAGAGAGAGGCAGGCCAGTTCCATTGGCTAAAGAAAGAAAAAGGCCCCCCTCCTTCCAATCCACCACCATCTGGGCTCAAAGGGGAGAGAGGCAGGCCAGCTTCATTGGCCAAAGTAAGAAGAAGCCCCCCGCACACACTCCTGCCCATCCACCATCATCTGGCTTAAGGAGGAGAGAGAGGCAGGCCAGCTCCTTTGGCCAAAGTAAGAAGAGCCCTTCCTCCAGTGCAGGGGTCGGCAACCTACGCCCCCCGAGCCGGTTCCGGCCCAGGTCGCCGGACTTACCAGCCCAGGCCGATCCCTGCCGCCGCCTCCGTGCAGCCGCAACGCATTTGCGCATGCACAGGAATACTATGCACGTGCAAACGAGTGGTGGCCGCCATTTTGTTCTCCCAAATGACAGACGCGACTCGTTTGCGCATGCACAGTATTCCTGCGCATGCGCAAACGTGCCGTGACTGCCATTTTGATTTTCAAAATGGTGGCCACGTGCACCGCGGCGGCATTGGCGGCGGCAGTGCATGCGGGGGAGTTGCGTGCACGGCGGTAGCGGGGGGTGCGCGCGCATGAGCGTGCGCCACCATTCCCCCCCCCCGCCCCAGCAGAGACAAGGACTTCGGGGGACCGGCCCAGGACCAAAAAAGGTTGCCTACCCCTGCTCCAGTGCATCTGCCATGGCCATGGCTCCAGAGGGAGAGAAGAACCAATGAACTTAATCCCTTCCCCTCCACCATTCCCTTCTCCTTTTGTGTCATGTCTTTTTAAATTGTAAGCCTGAGGGCAGGGAACTATCTAATTAAAAAAAATTGCAAGCCGCTCTGAGAGCTTTTGTGGCTAAAGAGCAGGGTATAAATGCTCCAAATAAATAAATAATATTTTTATCATTATGGAGTAGAACTGGTCACAGAATAATTACTTTATGCCAGGGGTAGGCAACCTTTTCCCTTTAAGGGCCGAGGGACTTCAGCTCCCAGAAGCCTCAGCCATGTTGGCCAATAGTCCCATGTTGGCCAATAGCTCCTGGGATTCTGGGAGCTGATGTCCCTCGGCCCTTAAAGGGGAAAGGTTGCCTACCCCTGCTTTATGCATTTCAGTGACATAAAAATGGTTGCTATACTCACACACTTTTCAACTATAAATATATTCCATGGTTTCTTCATGTGCAATATTTTAGACAGGCATTTTTTAGTTATTTAAATCTATGCCCCAGAATCAAGCACACTGAAGTAAGGTTTATTTTAAAATGTTACATACATTTTTAAGCTCATCTTCAAGCTGTCTGATTCTGGATTTGGACCAAGCTTTCATCTTAAGGAACCTTGCTTCAGATTTGCTGGCCTCTTCTGTTTTCAGTTTTGCTTGTGCTTAAACAAAGAGGTACTTCAGTCATTATTCAGAACTGTAGCAGAAATTCTATTATAAAATTTGTTGCACTGCACATGTGCTATTTACATATTAATAATGTAAGTCTGAAAGAAACATTATTAGGGCATATGCAGATGTGACATACTAAAATTACTATGAGACTCTTGGGTGGTTTAATGCTGCATGGTTATATGTTGTAAATGCATTGATTAAACACACAGCGGTACAGTAAAGTCAAATTGGGATATCACCCATCCTTCACAGCCACACAGAACTGCTATCTAAGATAAATGAGGCCTACATAAACTGATATGTAATTACAATACTCATTCCTTCACTCTACCACATAATCAGTCCTTCCTGAGTCCTGTGTAAAGGAATGATCACAAAGATGGCTCTCCTGGCCATTTATCTTTATGAAAAACTGACCAGTGTCAGCAAAATTACTGAAACTTATATGAACTGAATGTATTAAGTGAGGAATTGTAAGAAATACTGTTCAGTAATATGATACCTTCAAGTTGTTCCAGCTTTAGTTTAATTACAGCGTCGATATCAACAGCTTGCTCCAAATTATTTTGTCCACTGAAACTTAATTTGTCCAATTGTTTCTGAAGTTGAAGCAGGATTTGGTCTTTTTCCTGCAGCTCAGTTTCATGCTTTTCTTGGAGCTCTTGGATTTCAGCATTACGACTCTCTCTAACTTCTTTCATTTCATTCTCATGTTTCTTCATCAAGTCTCTCAGCTGAGCTCGCATGACATGCTTTTCAGCATTCAGTTTAGACTGGAGGTTATCTTTCTCTGACTGAAGGTGGTTCAGGTGTTCATTAATTTCCTGAATTGGAAAATGATATTTTAAATAAGCAGAAATGTGTGTGTATATGCCTTCAAGGCACCTGTCGATTTATGGTGACCTCAATTTCACAGGGTTTTCTTAGGCAAGGAATACTCAAAAGGTGGCTTTGTCAATTCCCTTCTCTGAAATAGAGCCTAAAGTATCTGGTAATTGTTGGCAGTCTACTATCTAAGTACTAGCTTGCTTAACTTCCAAGATCCAATAGTGGCTTTAGGATATTTAATACAAACTCTTATTTATGTGGAAAACACTTCCAGCGAACATAGTTTCAAAAGGTTGGATCCCTCCAAACAGAAGGGCTCCTTCTAACCATGGAAGCAGAAATGGGATATTTACTTTTACAGAAAATGATTGAATTGTCATGCTGAAGTAATCCATAACTGAGCAGTGGTAGGATGATACCCTGGATAGCAAAGCATCAGTTCAGTTATGGTGGCTTCAGAATGTCACTATAGATTTTTCTCTTGAAAGTAACTTTCTAAATACTGAAATGGAATTTCTGATCCAGTGAAGAGATCCTTGCAGGAGATCTTGAAGAAGGGAGAGATCTGCTTTATCACAGCAGCCTTTGTCTTCCTCATTGCTGCAGAAGGTACCCCAATGCTTTGCTACAGATTTTCAAAGTGTGCAAGGGAGGAGTGGGAAATCAATAAGCCTGCCCCAAAACCCCATAGGAACACCATCTGAGTAAAGCATCACTGAGTGAAGCATCACAAGGGGTTAATCTCAACTCTGACATCCCAATTAATATCTAGTCATTCTATCATTAAAGTATCCAAGTTTATTTTTTCCCATGGACAGTTACTCTTAGGAATGCCATAAAACTTCATTCCAGCAAAATCTGAGGCTCAAACTCCAGATGCTGGCCAGTGTGGAATAATTTCCTCAGTACAAGATTCTGGTTCCATGGCAGCAGGTTCTATTCCAGAAATAACTGGAGTCCTCCAGCACAGGCAGTGGGATGTCTCCAGGTCACTCAAGATCTCTATCAATCTCAAATGCTTCTAATGTGGAAGGGAGCTGCCACTTTTCTATTACTGTGTCAGAGATCTGTGAGCATTCACATAGTTGCCTCTGTGAAAAATGAAAAGAACTGTGAAATTCCCAACAAATCTACCATCTGCACTGGCATTTTCCGGAAGAGAGACATGGAACATCCTACTGTCTGCCAAAATATTTCTAAAGTAATGCATTGTTTTGTACATCTTGGAAAATTTCCAGATGAGCAATAATAACCCCCGGGGGGGGGGGGGGGGTTGCACCACACCAGTGATTTTCTAATGGAATTCCAGTGATGCAATATGCTGTCCCTATGTATCATGAGGAGAGGAATAAGGTCAACATGCTTTTAATGCATTTTTTCAATGTTTATGTTGTTTTTTGACCCAGTGATCCCCAAAGTGCCATGGGGTACAAGCAAAATATAAATACAACATAAAATATACAAGGGTATTCATCAACTATAAATAATTACAATCAAATTAACTCTGAACTTAATGTTGTATTTTGTAACAGCCTAAGAGTATCAATAATTACTTCTAAGTCATTGCACCTCAGCCTTACTTTTAGCTGCTGGTCTTTAGCATCCAGTTCTTGTTGCAACATAACTATAACTTGTGTCCTTCCTAGCATGACCTCCTCCTTTTCATGTAGCTTCTGTTTCAAGGCTTTCAATAACTGTTCAGGATAGAAGATTTTCATTTTATGAAATGGAAAAAGAGGCACCTCTCAAAGTTTCCATTAACCTGGATTCATTCATTCCTGACACACTTCATCCCACCTAAGTCCCACATTTCTAGGATATAAGTAAAACCATTACTTTTATTCAAAAAGTCATCTAGCCAGGAAATATAAATTATAAAAGCCAATCGTTTCCAGTTCTCAAGGGTGGGGAAGCTCCACTCTGATATCGCAAAGGTCTCTTCCCATTCCTATTAATTTCCTTCTACCTCATTATAATTCAGGCAAAAGTTTCATCTTGAAGCACAGACAAATATTTGTGGATTTTTCTGAAAAAACTGCATGGGTTCTTGGTAATCAAAATCAGCAGAATATAGGGGGGATTGGTTATTACAGAACGAATATCAGGGCTATGACAAAATGCTACTGAAAAGAGCCTACTTCTTAAACTATGGTCCAAAACACACTGCAGAAATAATCCAGTTTGACACTGCTTTCACTGCCCTGGCTCAGTGCTAGAGAATCCTAGGAATTACAGTTTATTGTGGCACCAGAGCTCTCTGACAGAGAAGGCTAAACGTGCCACAAAACTACAGTTCCTAGAATTCCCTAGCATTGAACCAGGGGAGTGAAAGCAGTCTCAAACTGGATTATTTCTGCAGTGTGTTTGGACCTATGATTCAAATCTGGAAGAAATAATGTGCAAGCCTTTTTTGAAATACAAGCTTTTGGTCATGTTAAATTTGCAAGGTGGCAACAAACAGAGTACTTGAGGATTTAACTGGGGTTCTAGTAATCAAACTCTGGGTTCCATCCACTCTACTATTGATTTACAGTACATTTTCCATTACCTGTTCTAGATCAGCACTAGCATCAGATTTGGCAGCCATCTTAAAGAGTTCTTGCTCATGTTTCTGCGCCAGTCCCATCAGCTCTTTTTCCTTTTCCTGTATAATATTCTGAAACATACGAATCTACAAAAACAACAAATAAATCTCTATAAAACTGTTCACAGCAACACCACTAATAATTTAAATTTCAACTATGCACATGTGCCACTTTAAAACTATTATTAAACAATGTAATGTTGCTGAAAAGTTGGTTCAGTGAGGTACACAAAAGGAACACTATTTCAGTAACATCCACCTTATACTAGAATGGATTATTATACAATGACATCTTACAGACTAACCAATGAAAGCTACCAGACAACAGCTGCTGTACAAGACCACAGATGAGGAAAAGTGAGGAAGTAGACTGAAGTCTACGAAAGCTCATGCTGCCAACTTCTTTCTTTCAGTTAGTCTCAAAGGTGCTACAAGATCTCTCTACCTACACTGAAGACAGACACCTGCATTGACTTTGCAAGTATACAACAAAACCCCAAATGTCTGAGACTTTTCTTTTTCAGAATCCTTCAAAATTACAAATTCTACCATTTAATATACTTAGAAAAATACTCCTGTTTGTTGGCTTTGCTAACCAAATCAATTTAGGGATACATCTATTTTACATTTTCCTTATTATTAAATCTAAACACTAATCCATTTTACTAAAGACTTACATTTTGTGTATACATGGCTTCTCTTTCCTGGAAATGCTCTTTCTCTTTACTCTGAAGGCTTTTAAGGTTTTCAATTTGTTCCTCGAGGAGGCTACATCTTTCTTCACTGTCTCCTACTTTCTTTGTTAGGTTCTGAACTAGGATTTGTATACTCTGTAATGAAGCCTCCTTTGTGGCAAGCTGATTCTTTGAAATTCACAAGGAAAAAGAATTAGAAGATTAGAATAGGAATAAGCCACACGATTAATATTTGTCAATATAACTGGAAAAGCAACAGAAAAGAAATTGCTTTATTCAGACAATATTTTATACTAACAGCAATCAAAAACATTTGTGTTTTCGGGCATGCCACTCAGCATATCGAGGAGAATATCACATATGCACATGAACACCGCTTGACAAAATGGCATTTTTACAGATCAGAGTTTAAAAATACCTTTAATTCACAGTTATGTACCAGTACTTCTTTGGTATCATTAGTTGATCCACAGGCTAATTGTAAATCAATTATATAGGCTTCTTTTTCATCCAGCTTTTTTTGCTTCTCAGCAAGCATGGCATCCATTTCAGCCCCCCGCTGATGTGCAGCATCCAATTCAGCAACCTGGAAACATAAATTGTTTCAGCAGAAATGTACTATTTATTTCTGTCTTCTTCAAATTTCAATACTAAATATACCAATCACATCAACATTATCTTCATTTATAACCATTACTTTCAATACTCTGGTAAGCATGAATTTATCTTATCAAGTTTTTCCCAACTCGTTAGATAAAGGTTCTTTCCATAGGACAGCTAAATTGGTCAAGATGACTAGGCACACAAAATGCCATTTTTATGAAGTCTTTACCAGCAATTCTCACTTATTCATATCGCTTCACAAAGCTGGCTAGAAAAAAAAATTATACAAAGCCTAAAAAGCTTAATTTTGGGGATTACAACTCCCAGCCCTAGCCAGTGTTAATAACGTAAGTTGAATATTGTTTAATGAATCTTATATTTTGATATAAGTAGGCCTGTTATTAGATGAACTCTGATCTTCCCTGGGATTTTTAAACTATCAACATATCAGGAATTCTTCCTATTCTATATTCATTTAAAACATCTACACAAAACTTACTTAAAATACCTTAAAAACCTAACATTCTAATGCTGCAGTCCTGTGCATTTTCTTTAAGAAGGGACATTTTTTAAAGTAAATAAAGTAAATACATGTCAGACTGGGCCATCAATGTCAAGCTCTCATTTCTGTACGCTATTACAAAAACCATACAACTGTCCAGAAAAAAGACAAAAATAAAGCAACTTGTAGACAAAATAGAAAGAATAACTATAGTATTTTACTCTATTTCTGATAAACTCTTCATCAACAGCACTAGCTAGTTTGAAAATATTTGGACAGGCTTTACCAAAACTGGTGATCAATCTTTGTAAGTATTTACCTGTTGAGGTTTTATTTATTTATTAAATTAGTAGACAAACTTTCCATTAAAAATAGTGCTCACAACAGCTCTATCTGCTGAGAGCATTGATTCTATCAAGGAATAGGAAGGTAAAAACATTCTTCCCTCCCCACTGGGGTTCTTGTTCAATCCAAACATCTGCTCCACTAGGTTTCTCCAGCTTTCCTAGAAATGATTTCTGTACACAGCTGAGAGGGGAGAATGTTCTTCCTCCCTGCTGACAAGAGAAACACACAGCAGAGCACTGGATTTAGGTACGATTTAGAAACAACCTTTCGATTAAAATATTAAAATTTTTAAATAAAAAACACAACCAATAAAATACAGAACAAATAAAACATTGTATGGGAAAAGAAAATATATTTTTAAATTAAAAGTAAATTACTTTGCTCATTTCCAAAACTATCTGATTAAAGTGTTTTCCCTGGTGGAAAAAAGACACAGAGATGAATTAAGGTTACGCTTCCCTAGAGGCAGTTACAAAGCTTCAGAGCAGCCACCAAGCAAGCCTGTCTTTGCATCTGCATAAAATGTGACTTCAGTATTGATGGGACTGAAAGAAGTGGCTCCCTCAAAGATCTTGATGCCTAGACTTGCTTCCACGGAAATCTTTCGAATAGCTTGGTCAGCAGCCAAAGTAATGCCAACAATGAAGAATAATTACAGTCTTCACAAAACAGTACCTTTCTCTGAAGCTCTTCATTTCTTTGGGCATTCTGTGTCTCTAGTTCCTCAATTTTCTTTTTAAGTACCAATATTTTTCCACGACTTGCAGCAGCATTATCCTGATCACCACCTCTTGAGCTCTAAAAATGTAAATCTAGCAATTTAGCTTAGATATATGATTTAGGTTATATGATATATGTATAATACATACTATTATTTGTTTTAGTCATAAAAACAACACAGCCTGCTTTAGAGTTTGTTCTGAGAATTTTAATACTCAACAAAACTAAACAAAAACAAAATTTAAAGCTGAAGAACCTGAACTGAGTATTTCTTTAAAAAAGAAACTCCAAATAGATTATCATGGTTTTGATCCTAAAATATAAAGCAACTTATAATAAGCACAAGAAGGCTTATAAAAATTACTTTTTTTGGAGTACAGCTCCCAAGGATGAACCTGAGATCTTCTGCATGCAAACAATGTTCTATTAACTGTGCTATGATCCCTGCCATTATTTGAAGAAGAAAACAGATGGCTCATTTCAAATCCTGAACATATGCAGTTATTCCTTCTTGACTGATACTGGAATGAGGGCTGTGAAAATACAAACAGTTTAAAATCTTTTGGCATGCTCTGAAATCATAGAATCATAGAATCATAGAGTTGGAAGAGACCACAAGGGCCATCCAGTCCAACCCCCTGCCATGCAGGGACTCCCAATCAAAGCATCCCTGACAGATGGCCATCCAGCCTCTGCTTAAAGACCTCCAAGGAAGGAGACTCCACTACTCTCCGAGGGAGTGTGTTCCACTGTCGAACCGCCCTTACTGTCAGGAAGTTCCTCCTAATGTTGAGGTGGAATCTCTTTTCTTGCAGCTTGCATCCATTGTTTCGGGTCCTAGCCTCTGGAGCAGCAGCAAACAAGCTTGTTCCCTCCTCGATATGACATCCCTTCAAATATTTAAACACGGCTATCATATCACCTCTCAGCCTTCTCTTCTCCAGGCTAAACATCCCCAGCTCCCTAAGTCGTTCCTCATAGGGCTTGGTTTCCAGACCCTTCACCATTTTAGTTGCCCTCCTTTGGACACGCTCCAGTTTCTCCACATCCTTTTTGAATTGTGGTGCCCAGAACTGGACACAGTACTCCAGGTGAGGCCTGACCAAAGCAGAATAGAGTGGCACTATTACTTCTCTTGATCTAGACACTATACTTCTACTGATGCAGCCTAAAATTGCATTGGCCTTTTTAGCTGCTGCATCGCACTGTTGACTCATGCTCAACCTGTGGTCTACCTGGATTCCTAGATCCCTTTCACACGTAGTCTCATTCAGCCAGGTGTCCCCCATCGTATATCTGTACTTTTCGTTTTTCCACCCTAAGTGCAGTACCTTACATTTCTCTGTGTTGAATTTCATTTTGTTAGCTTTGGCCCAACTTTCTAGTCTGTTCAAGTCATTTTGAATTTTGATCCTGTCCTCTGGGGTATTAGCTACTCCTCCTAATTTGGTGTCGTCTGCAAATTTGATAACTATGCCCCCAATACCGTCATCCAAGTCATTAATAAAGATATTGAATAGCACTGGGCCCAGGACAGAGCCCTGTGGCACCCCACTGGTCACTTCTTTCCAGGTTGAAAAGGAGCCATTGTTGAGCACCCTTTGGGTTCGACCAGTCAACCAATTACAAATCCATGTAACAGTTACTTTGTCTAGCCCACATTTTACCAATTTGCTTGCAAGAATGTCATGGGGAACCTTGTCAAAGGCCTTACTGAAATCAAGATATACTATATCCACAGCATTCCCTTCATCTACCAAGCTGGTAATTTTATCAAAAAAAGAGATCAGATTTGTCTGACATGACCTGTTTCTCTGAAACCCATGTTGACTTTTTGTGATTATGGAATTACTTTCCAGATGTTCACAGACTCTCTGTTTAATGATCTGCTCCAGAATCTTTCCGGGTATAGATGTCAGACTAACTGGACGATAATTGTTGGGATCCTCTTTTTTCCCCTTTTTGAAGATGGGGACAACATTTGCCCTCCTCCAGTCCGCTGGGACCTCTCCTGTTTTCCAGGAATTCTCAAAAATTATTGACAATGGTTCCGATATTACATTTGCCAGTTCTTTTAATACCCTTGGATGTAACTCATCTGGTCCTGGAGACTTATATTCATTTAGAGTAATCAGATGTTTCTGTACTATCTCTTTACTTATTCTGTGCTGAAATTCTCCTATTCTGTCCTCTGCTCCATTATACTTAGGTTGAGCACCCTTTGCCTTTTCTGAGAAGACTGAAGCAAAGAAGGTGTTGAGTAGTTCTGCCTTTTCTCTGTCTCCTGTTAACTTTTTGCCATCTTCTCCACACAGTGGCCCTACCATTTCCTTCTTTTTCCTTTTGCTGCTGACATACCCCCAAAAGCCCTTTTTATTGTTCTTAACCTCTCTAGCAAGCCTGATTTCATTCTGCGCTTTAGCTTTTCTGACTTTATCCCTACACGTGCTTGCTATTTGTTTGAATTCCTCTTTGGTGATTTCCCCATTTTTCCATTTCTTATACATGTTCTGTTTAAAACATAATTCAGTTGCAAGTTCCTTAGTCATCCATCCTGGTTTCTTGAGACACCTCCCATTTTTCCTCCTCGTTGGCACGGTTTGAAATTGTGCCTTCAGTATCTCCCTTTTGAGAAACTCCCATCCTTCTTGAACTCCCTTCTCTTTTAGTATTCCTGTCCATGGGATCACCCCCAGTATTTCTCTAAGTTTAGTAAAATCAGCTTTCCTAAAGTCTAGAATGCGTGTCTGACTATGCCTGGCTTCTCCTTTCCACTGTATAATAAACTCGAGGAGGACATGATCACTCCCGCCTAAGGATCCAACCACTTGCACCCCATTAATTAGGTCTTCCCTGTTTGTTAGGATCAGATCCAAAATAGCTGACTCCCTCGTTGCCTCTTCCACCTTTTGAACAATGAAATTGTCTTCGAGGCAAGTGAGGAATTTGCTAGACCTTGAGGATTTTGCCGAGTTTGACTTCCAGCAAATATCCGGATAGTTGAAGTCACCCATCACTACTATATTTCTCCTTTCTGAGTGTGTGGTCATCTGTTCTAGAAAGGCTTCATCCAATTCTTCTGCTTGAGTTGGGGGTCTGTAGTAGACTCCCACACTAACATCCCTGTTGTTTCCCTCCCCTTTAATTTTTATCCAGATGCTCTCCGCTTGGCTTCCAGGATTGATGTCCTGGATTTCTTCACTGATGTAAATATCTCTGACATATAATGCTATTCCTCCTCCTTTCCTGTTTGTCCTGTTTCTCTTGAAAAGCTTATATCCCTTTATTTCTACATTCCAGTCATGAGACTCATCCCACCAGGTTTCAGTGATGCCTATTATATCATATTTGCTTTCTTGTGCTAGGAGTTCAAGTTCATCTTGCTTGTTTCCCATGCTCTGTGCATTAGTGTAGAGACATCTAAGACCATGTGTCCCCTTTACTTGCTGCCTGTGCACGTTTTTTTGCCTCCCACTGTTGGGTCCCTGTACTGTTTGCCTTGTTTCCTCTAAGACAGTTTGACTATTTTCCCCAGTCCTTTTGTCTTCCAGGAGGTTGTCTTCCAGATTTCATTACTTGGTTATTTTTAAGAATAAAAAGAAACTGGGGTAATGTTTTATAGGCTTTCTAAAATATTTAGGCTACAATCATAAATATGTTGACAGCATCCACATAGATACCAATCCACAGTGTAATGTAGTATGAATGAGCTAGTGAGTCCTGGGTTTTATATTCATCTCTTTTCATTTGGCCAGCAGGAGAAGTTCAGAAACTCTGGTTGCCTCTTAATCATTGTATGTCATCCAGTCTCCATTAACATTAATTATTATTAATAATAATGTTTAAATATTATGCTAACATAGCACTAGCAATGTTAGCTAGGTCTCATGGGAGTTACAGTTCAGTGCCATTTGGAGAACTGCACTTTGCCCATGCCTGTCACTATTATTTAAATTGGCTTGCTTAAAACTATTAAAGTCAAAATCACCAAAAGATGAGTCAAGAGTCCTAGGCTGAGAGAACACAGTAATGCAGAAAAAAAGTTGAGGAGGCATAAGGAATGGAAGTGTATGGGGAGAAGTACACAAAGTGGAGGGTTGCTGAGGTTCATTTATACATGTTGTGAATCAGCTTACTTTCTAAGGAGTAAATGGGACACACTTCTGAATCAATATGCCTAGGACTGCACTACCAGACCAAGATCTAAATGAAAGACGACTACAGGACAGAAACACAGGCAAAGCCAGGGCACTGCTTGCTGTTTCCATCACTATGGGCAGAATAGACTGGCAGCGTCCCAGAGGCTTGGGGGTGTGGTGTTCATACAGCAGCACGCCCCCAGGCCGCCGGGAAGCCACACAGCTGACCACACATGCTGTGGCTTCATGGCGTTTCTGTGGTGCAGTGTTTACACATCTGCACTGCAGAAACGCTGCTGCCATAGTGGCAAAGGCGCCTTTTTCCCAGTGCAAAAAGGAGTGACTTTCTGCTGCTCCTTTTTGCACCAGGAAAATGCCAGGTTGGGGGCATGGCATGTGGTTGCCATGGCCCCAACCCAGCGAACAAAGGGGCAGTGTCAAGCCGCTCCTTCATTCCTGTCTGTTTTGCCCCTATGTTTCCACTACTTGAGTTGTTCCATTTCTGAAGCTACTTATCTCATTAACAGCAGCAAAACTCAAAACACCTCATAGGTGAACAGGATTTGCCAACTACACAAATGTGCATGCATGCAGTGCGCATAGCTACTAGCCTTAGAAAAATTGTATATATAAGAGTTCATTACTAGTGCTTGCAAGGTTTAAACATATCTGAATGTTAAGAATATAACTCACTTTCTTTTGCTCAGGTTTTCCTTCTTTTGTTCCAGCACCTGACAATTGCTTCTTAAGTTCCTCTAATTGTGAAGTTAAAGATGTTACTTTGGCTTTGTTCTGCAGCTTCAATTTGGAAATCCTAGCTTCAGAAGCTTCTTTTTCATCCTACAATGTATTGAGACTTTGTTTTTAGACAAAAGGCAATTGGTACATGTAAACTAATTACACAAATTAAAAGCATATGAGCAACTACATGTATGAAAATATAAGGATAGATTCAGCTTGAAAGAACAACAGTTCCAAAACAGGTGGTCTTGGCTCTAATGAAAAGCTGCATGTTATAGATACCAATTTGAAATGGATAATTTTAACCCCAGGCTTATCAACAGCATCTGTTCACACTTGGAAAACATTTGCATTTTGAGTGACAATCAAATCTGGTGCGTTATGACAACTTAAAATAAACTAGAAAGAAACTGCACCTGCTGATCATGATCACTGACTGTGATTCCAGTCTGAAATAGCCATTTTTAACCTGATATTTAGGGAAAGCACGTTGCTACCAAGACAGCTGGAAAGTTATTGTTCATTCGTAAGGAGATGCAATCCTAATCTATACACACAATACCTTTAAATGTTGCTCCTTATTATGTAACTCGTTCTCCTTTTCCTTGACAAGTTCTTTGAGTTGTATTACTAGTTGTTCAGTCCGTGCCAGCTGTTCAGTTAAATCAGCTGCTGACATGCTTGCTGCTTCAGAAGTGCCATGAACCTACAGATATCAGGGTGAATTATGCACAAAACGATGCAGAAGAGTAAATATTCATATATTATTGGAATACAAATGATCCAACATCAGTAAAACAATAGCAGCTCAAGCATAAGTAGCTGGAAATTATTTAACATATGTGACCCAACCTAGCTATTAATTGAAGAAAGGGGCACTACAGTGAATATGCCATCACTTCCTGTCAGCCAGCATTAGTGCCAATGGGGAAAATAGTTCTACACACTCAGTCCACCAAAGTGAAACTATTCTATGTGTCTCCTCTAAAACACTCACCTTGTTTTAGGATACTTCTGTGGGTTTTTCAAAAGTTGAAAATGGGTTGATGATTATTGTCATTATGTTTTTAATATTGTATTTTAATTGGTCATTTGTTTAATTCTGTTTTAAGGGGATGGGAGGGTGGGACTATGGGATGATGGAATGTTTTTAACTTTGTTCTATTTTAATATTGCTGTACCCCGCCCCGATTGCCGCGCAGAGGGGCGGGTTATAAATAAAAATTTATTATTATTATGATGATGATGATGATGATGATGATGATGGAGGATGTTGTGTTTTTTCCTAAAACCAGCAATACCTTCCTGGTCACTTCCCTTTTTTATCTGGTGAACATTCATTGTAGTAGTACATTTATTGCTAGTGCTAGTACATTCATTGGAGGATCAAGAAGATGGAAAAATGATCTGTGCAACCTCTAGAGCTTGCCTATCCCTAATTTATTGTGTTGTCTGGCAGCAGACAACTTTGGGCCTTTGCAGACTGCCAGAAATAATAATAATAATAATAATAATAATAATAATAATAATTTATATCCCGCCCCTCTGCAGAGCAATCGGGGAGGCTTACAACATTAAAATTTCCATACATGTAAGTTTTATGGGTGTGCCAGATGCAGGTTGAAGTCCATGTGTGTGCAAGGAGGATTGCAGATTCTGAACATCGACTCTGAAAGGCTTAGGAAGGAACATATGCCTTTGATTAGAAGTCAGCTTGCTCCAATCATGTTACCAGCAGAAAGCAACAGCAAAAGGCAGGAGATAAGCTTGAAATTCAGGATTGCAGTGTGAGTACTAGAAGGCAGCAAGAGGCTCTTCTTGGTCTTCTGAGGTTCTAAGAGCTGCAGTTATCCATCATTTATATAATTTGAGTTCTGTTTCCACAGAGTTACAAAAGAGGTCAGCCAACTCCTGGGGTTTCAGAGTCAAGGAGCCAGCCAACAAGTTCTTTATTCTCTCCAAGATCTGCTGCTGAAATTTCTGCATAGCTTCCTGGAGTCTTTGGCTTTCATGCTTGTCACGATCCATGATTTCCAGGACTAACTGATGCTGTCTGTAGAGATCATGGCATCGGTCAACCCGGCTCTGAAACCGGGGATTCTCTCTGATGGGGTCTTCATCACCAAAGCTTGGTGATTTTACCTTGGGGAAGGAAGGGATGTTGGGAGCAAAGATGAAGGGTTTGAAGATAGACCTGGAAGGGTCTGGTGTGGCGGTGAAGTAGTGGATGCAAGGTAGGTGGGGAACTTGTGGGAGGATGGACACCATACTTCTTGTGGTTGAAAATCCTTCAGAATCAACACAGATTCCACTGGATTTGTCGCTCAAGATGCCCATAATGGTCTTTGCAGTGATCTGTCCTGAATGCTTGTGCAGGAGTTGCCGGCCAGCACAATACCGAGCTTTGGCTGCCTCCATGCGAACAGGCTGGTGGATGAGTGAAAATACCTCTGAGAAACTGAATTCTCCCTCACCACTCCACCATCCCTGCTTTTGGGCATGCTGTCGTAGACCTGTATGTTCAGCAGTAATCTCTGTCCCAATGCTCAGCTGGTTGGAGATGTTCCGGGCACCTTCTTGAATCCTCTGAGCAGCCCAAAACCGCCCAGCTGTTTCTAAGACCCAAGCTTCCATGCGATCGGCCAGGAGAAAGGTGTTATGGTAAATGAAAGGGATGGGTTCCTCCTTGCAGCTTCCCCCTTGACCGTACCGTTCCAGAAGTGCTGTTATGACCCGGAGGGCTTCATGGGCAGTGGTACCCCTCTCTAAACCCAGCCTGACCAGATCCATGCCCAGCAAGGCTTCGTCCTCCCCAACTGGTTCCTTGGTCCACACCCCTTCATTGCCGATGCACATTAAATTGAGGCACTGCCCTGGCTCAGTGCTAGGGAATCATGGGAACTGTAATTTATTGTGGCACCAGAGCTCTCTGACAGAGAAGGCTCAATGTCCCAGAAAAAAATACAATTCCCATGACACCCTAGCACTGAGCCAGGGCAGTGCCTCAATTTAATGTACACTATTTCTAGCAGTCTGCAAAGGCCCTTTGCCCCTCTGGTTGGTTCCTTTCTAACAAACCAAAAAAAGAAAGAATAAACCGTAGGCTTTCTCTACACCAGGGGTAGGCAACCTGTCCCCTTTAAAGGCTGAGGGACTTCAGCTCCCAGAATCCCAGGAGCTATTGGCCAACATGGGACTATTGGCCATCATGGCTGAGGCTTCTGGGAGCTGAAGTCCCTCGGCCCTTAAAGGGGAAAGGTTGCCTACCCTTGCTCTAGACTGTTAAACACAGAATCATAGAGTTGGAAGATATCTCATGACCATCAAGTCCAACCTCCTGTTCAGAGCAGAATCTCCAGCTAAAGCATCTCAGAAGGTAGCTGTTCAGCCTCTTTTTGAAGACAACCAGAGAAGGAGACTCCACCACCCTTCTATGCAATTGGTTCCATTCTGAACTGCTCTTACTATCAAAAAGTTCCTTCTAATGTTCAACAGAGATCTACATTTATTTAACTTCGATCTCAGTCTACCCCTGGGGCAACAGAGACCAGATCTGCATCCTTCTCTCCATGGCTGACTTTAAGGTATTTAAAGAGTGCAGTCATGTCACACCTCAGTCTTCTCTTCACCAAGCTGAACATGCCTAGCTCCTTCAGCTTTTCCTCATATGTTTTGTTCTCCAGACTTCTTGTCATTCTTGTTGCCCTTCTCTGAACTTGCTTCCAACTTGTCTATATAATTCTTAAAATGAGGCAGCCAGCACTGAATGCAATACTCCAGATGAGGCCTGAGCAGTAAAGAACTTCCCCCGATTTGGAAACTATACTTCTATAAATGAAAGCTAAAATAGCATTTACCTTCTTTGTTGCAGTATCACACTGCTGCCTGATGTTCAACTTATGATAAGCAATAATCCCAAGGTCCTTTTCACATACAGTACTGTTGAACCATGTATATACCTGTGCATTTGTTTTTTATGGCCCAAACGTTGAATTCTGCATTTGTCTTGATTGAATTTCATCTTATTAATTTATCCCCAATTTTCTAGTTTATCAAGGTCCTTTTGAATTCTATTCCTATTTTCCAATGTAATAGCTACTCCTCCCAGTTTTGTATCAGGATAAAGATTCCCTCCAACCCATCATCTTAGGCCCAAAATAGATGGTCCAAAAGCACCTCCTCCAGGCCGATCTGGGGGTGTATTGTTCAAATGATGCACATCCCTGGATTGGGTCAAAGCTGCACCACAGCCATCTAAGGCAGCCCAATCCTGGCCCCAAAAGGGGCACCAAAAAGCACTCCTTGCCGGTCCATTGCGGACTGTGGCATCTGGTCGCCACAGTCCTGTGCTGTTCAGGGCATGCTGGCAGCTGGAGCAGCCAGAGGCCGCTCCAAATTGCCCATCTGGTTGAGGACTAAGTCACTTATAGAAATGTTGAACAGTAATGGCCCTAGGACAGAACCCTGAGGTATGCCACTAGAGCAGGGGTAGGCAACCTTTCCCCTTTAAGGGCCAAGGGACTTCAGCTCCCAGAAGCCTCAGCCATGTTGGCCAATAGTCCCATGTTGGCCAATAGCTCCTGGGATTCTGGGAGCTGAAGTCCCTCGGCCCTTAAAGGGGAAAGGTTGCCTACCCCTGCACTAGAGAGTTCCTTCGTTTAAAGTGCAGCCACTGATGATTACGTTTTGAGCATGGATCTCCATAGAATCAAGCATAAAAGTTGTCTACTGTGAAACAAATGTGGGGAAAGACTCTGTCTTTAGTTAGCTGTTCCTGCTGCAAACTGGCTGAATAAGGTGCATCGGCATGCTGCTGGCTCATGACAAACCGAGGTTTCTCTGGATTCTTGGTGTGCTGTGTCGTACAAACAAAGTCATTGTATTGAGAAAATTATTTAAAAGTTCTTGATATTTTTCTCATCTTGATGTAATTCACTAGCTTTAAGAGTCAGTTTACATCTTTATTTTGCACTAATTCTCAACAGAGCTTGGGAAAATTATGTTTCTGGACCACTTGCTACTGGAAGATTCTGAGGTTGTTGCCACACCACAGAGTTAATGCAGTCTGACACATCTTTAATTGTCATGGCTCCATCTTACAGAATCCTGAGATTTGTAGTTGGTTGTGGACAGGCTAAACATCTCACGAAACTACAAATCTTAGAATTCCATACCACTAACCCAAGGCAGTTAAAATGGTGTCAAACTGCATTAATTCTGCAGTGTAGATGCAACCTGCAAGTTGTAGTCCAAAAAGCAACCTTTCCAAGCTCTGGTTCTCAGCCAACGAAGCGCAGATAATGTACCCAAGCCTTTGTATGAAGAATACTCAAGAGGTGGTTTTGCCAATTCCTTCCTCTGAAATATAGCCTACAACACTTGGTATTCACTGGTAGTTCCATCCAAGTACTAACCAGGGCTGAACCTGATTAGCTTCCAATATCAAATAGGATCTCATGTCTTTAGTTTATTTAGTCCTGCCTACACTTAATTTTACAAAACCAGATGAATCAGTTATTACAATCTTTTTTCAAACAGCACATTAGTAGAATCTCAGCTTTGTGATTGGTGAGGAATCAGGAAGAGAAAACACATGCACCATATGAGCAAAGCACAATGGTATTTGTCCAGAGAAGGCAATATGGACAAACCAAAGGTAGTTTTCACTTGACACTGAAAATTAATATTAATTATGCTGGGTACAGTAAATCACTCAAAACATTTGAGATACAAAATTGAATTGTGCCTAACAAATTTCCAATGGAAGTTAGGGATTTTTTTCAGAGTACTTACTCCAGATTTAGGGACTGAATCGTCACCACTGCCCCATTTCCACATAGTTTTAGGGTGGCTATAAAACAAGATAAAGAACTTTGGTTATTTCTGTAATTTCTATACTGGCAATTATTTATTCTCTGTACTATTATTTCTCTCAAAGGATAATCAAAATAATAAGGCCACAGAAAGACTCAGAGCTAGTAAAATATTACAGTATATATAAAACCCCACTAAAACCCAGAAACAAAACAGTAAGAACTGAAAACATTCTGTGCTGTACAGCCACAGAAGTGGGGTGGGGGAATGTAACACCAAGCAACATTGTGTAAAGGACAGAGCCTAGTAATCTCACATGATGCATATTCTACAAAATGAGTACCATCACTGAGAAAGCCCTTTCCAAGCTCATCTTGGCAAAGAACAGGTCATGGGCCAAAGATCTTCTGGTGATCCAAGATAAAAGGAAATGTGGGAGCAACCACTCACTACAGCAAAGGAAGACAAAGCACTTTCCTGAGGCCACAATAGTCTCCAAGCTTGTTTTTGAGGCTTCTACTCCCAAGAGCATCTACAATGCCTTTCTCTGGCCAATTAAGAGTGAATGTGATTTTACTGAAAACTCCAGGAACATCAATTCTCCTTTTAAAACAGGTTGCCTGTTACTTGCTTCTAGTTCGCTCCTCCTGTCACAGAAAGTGGCTAAACTAAGCAGAAAGTCCCCAGCAAGCAATAATTTTTCATTGTGTCCAAACTGGAAATCAGCATCGTGCTCCTGAACAAGTTATAAATGCTAAGCCAAGAACAAACTGTGGCTTCAGATTCTAGCTTGCTAGGAAAACATTAGGCCAGAAATACCAGTTTAGACAAAACAAAGATTTTGCTCATTGGTGACGTTCTGCTTAGTTTGGTTGCTCCTATTGTCACAAGGACCCAAACAGGGAAGACTGGGCAGGGGAAAACATGCTTGCTCAATCCAGCTAAGCCAGAACTCTGACCAATTTATATTGTTACAACTGGTCCATGAACTGGTCCATGATCTTGGCTGCTTACCCCTAGTGACACAAAGCAATATATAGCTTTCAGAGCAAGTGTTATGGAAAACTATGCCTAGTAAAATAAACACAATATAGCAATTTAGTTTAAGATATTATCCATGCTGCAGCTCACCAAACAAAATGAGATGGAGGCACATTCTGTGAATTTAGTTGCTGCTTTCATGGGATGGCCCTGTTTACATGTTTCCCTTCAAGAACCCCCATCCATGGTCCACCCCAATCAGTAACATCCCCTTACTCTCAAGGAGACCATTGCATGGGCTGGTGGTGAGATACTGAGCAGAAGGCATGGGCACAACTGCTTTCATATCAAGCCATTTTTCCTGGATTTTACCTTGCATACAGTAATGATTGTATGATCTTTGGTACATAAGACTCTTCCAATAATTAAAGAAATTTTAGCATATATATTTTTTTCAAATCTTGGGGAAGGGGAAGAAATATAATGCATCAAACAAACTACTTATAAGGTTCATTACAACAGAATGGGCAAAACAGCAGACAGATTAGTGCATGGTTTGGAAGCAAGTATGTGCGCTGTTTGAGAAATGAAAGCAACAGAAGCTTCATAGCAGAAAATAACAATGCTGACTCCAGTTTGTACATGTCTGTACACACCCTCTTGCCCAAATGTAATTACATATAATTAAGTGCCATTGATTTCAGTGGGGCTTACCTTCTCACAGTGGCCCTAATCCAGTGAGGCTGATTAAACTTGTAAACAGGCTCCTATGAATGCAGGCCTTTGTGTGTGTGTGTACAGCAGGTCTCCTGCATTTCATGGCATACCGCTTCTAACAGCTTCAGAAGCATTTTCTATATGGTGTGGGGCAGCTGTTACATGTTTAAGTACAAAGCTCTATAACTGCCATAGTTCTCAATATAGTCAGCTCCAGGTATGAGTCCTCCTCTCCAAGCTAAGATCTGCTTCTAGTCAACATATGTAACTTATTAACTAGCTAAACCAAGAAAGTTAATTGTTGCTGCTGCTGCTGTTGTGTACCTTCAAGTCATGTCTGGCTTATAGTGACCCTATCACATGGTCATCTGGCAGAATTTGTTCAGAGAGGGTTCAGCATCACTTAGGAGCAACAAAGAGAGAAGCTTGGTCATAGGCTGGACAAAGCAGTCCAGACCCCCAGCTTCCCAAGAACATTTAAAGACCCAGAATACCATCTGTATTGTGAGCAGAGTAGGAATGGTCAGCTAGTAGTATTAGGGCTTATGGGCCTTTACAGACTGCCAGAAATAGTGCATCTTGAGGCCACTTTAACTGTCCTGGCTCAGTGCTAAGGAATCATGGGAACTGTAGTTTATTGTGGCACCAGACCTCTCAGACAGAGAAGGCTCAGTGTCCCAGAAAAAATACAATTCCCATGATTCCTTTGCACTGAGCCAGGACAGTTAAAGTGGCCTCAAGCTGCACTATTTCTGGCATTCTGCAAAGGCTCTATGTTTAACTTTTAGCTGAATATGACTTCAACTGTTCTTATAACTATTCCTAAGTACTGTCAGCCCTCCGCATTAGCGAGGATTTGGTTCAGGATACATACACACCACAGATACCAAAAAAAAAAGGGGGGGCCTCAAGTCCCATTACCATCAATGGACACAGATGTGCGTGGGGCCGCATCAGTGACTGCGTGCATATGCCACCATTGATTATACTGGGCCAGAGCTACCCTCGGATGCTCCAATCTGTGGATGACTAACCTGTCGATATAGTCTGACTCCGTCCTTCAGGTGTTAAGAGTTGGCCCTCCATATCAGCAGGCTAGCCATCGGCAGATTGGAGCATCCACTGATGTCTCTGACCTCATGTACAAGATACTCTTTTGATAATATAAGATTGTTCACATAGAATAAAAGCTTTCCATAAAAGATCTCTTCTTTGCCACTCTCTTCCCATGCCTTACTAGGGGTGTGTGTGTGTGTGCATATAGGCTTCTCATCTCTGACAGAGGAAGTTAAATCCCTCAGTAACTTCTCACTATGGGGGGTTGCAGACTGCCAGAAATAGTGTGAATTCAGTCCACTTTTAGGGTTAGGGTTAGAGTTAGGGAACCATGGGAACTGTATTTTATTGTGGCATCAGAGTTGTCTGACAGAGAAGGCTCAATGTCTCAGAAAAATAACAGTTTCCATGATTCCCTAGCACTAACCCTAACCCTAAAAGTGGACTGAATTCACACGATTTCTGGCAGTCTGCAACCCCCCTAAGTTACTGAGTGACATGGGGTAAATTAGTGGGGGAGGGTGGTAGACAGATTTCTGGGGTCCCCTCTAGTATATAACAGGAAACAGGGCCCGGAGGCCATGACACTAACCATGCTAAACAGCACAGTAGGAGTCTTCCTATCTGCCCAGGGTTACTAGAGTTCGTTTAGGGCAACAATGGAGAATCTCTGGCATAGCAGATATCTTGGACTTCAGTTCCCAGAAAGGATTAGTAACTGAGTTCCAGTCCCAAACCTTTGAAGGACAAATTCATTATTTATGTTTACATGAGGGAATGTTTTTAATTTTGTCTGTTTTAAATGCTGTAACCCGCCTCGATTGTTGTGCAGAAGGGCAGGCTATAAATAAAAATGTATTATTATTATTATTATTATTATTATTATTATTATTATTATGCCTAACCAGAAGTGCTACTTTTTTATTTTAAAAAAAGCCTCTTGGTGCCCATTAAATGCTAACAAATTTTATTAGGCATATGTTTAATGGGCATCGTCTAATTAGGTGGGCTGCAGCCCACAAAAGATTATGCCCAATAAAACCTGTTATTCTCTTAAAACACTAAAGCTCCTTATTGTTTTGTTGACTTGATTTCAGTAAGGGGTTTGACAAGGTTCCCCATGACAAACAAGCTAGTAAAATGTGAGTTAGACAACACAACTGGTAAATAGATTTGTAATTGGTTGACCAGCCAAACCCAAAGGGTGCTCAGCTCTTCATCCTGGAGAGAAGTGACCAGTGGGGTCCAACAGGATTCTGTCCTTGGCCCAGTGCTATTCAACATCTTTATCAACAACTTGGATGAAAGAATAGGGGGCATGTTTATCAATTTGCAGATGACACCAAATTAGGAGGCGTAGCTAATACCCCAAAGGAGAGGATCAAAATTCAAAATGATCTAAATAGATTAGAAAGCTGGGCCAAAGCTAACAAAATGAAGTTCAGCATGGAGAAACGTAAGGTACTGGACTTAGGGCAGAAAAATGAAATGCACAGATATCCCTCTATTAAAGAGTGGTGCGATAATCTCTTATACTGGAGGACTTACAGATGAATAGAGAAGAGTTCTTTCTAAGAATCTTTAGGTTCTCCAGTGTGACTTCTGGCAGAAGTTGACCATATTCAACATCTTTATCAATGACTTGGATAAAAGAATAGGGGACATGCTTCTCAAATTTGCAGATGACACCAAATTAGGAGGAATAGCTAATACCTCAGAGGACAGGATGAAAATTCAAAATGACTTTAATAGATTAGAAAGCTGGGCCAAAGCTAACAAAATGAATTTCCACATGGAGAAATGTAAGGAACTGGGCTTAGGGCCAAGAAATGAAATGCATAGATATAGGATAGGGGACACCTGGCTTAATGAGACGACAGGTGAAAGGGATCTAGGAGTGCTAGTAGACCACAAGTTGAACATGAATCAACACTGTGATGCGGAAGCTAAAAAGGCCAATGTGATTCCAGCTGCATCAATAGAAGTATAGTATCTAGAGCAAGAGAAGTAATAGTGCCACTGTATTCTATTTTAGTCAGACCTCATCTGAAATACTGCACTCAATTCTGGGCACCACAATTCAAAAAGGATGTTGACAAGCTGCAGCATGTCGAGAGGAGGGCAATCAAAATGGTGAAGGGTGTGGAAACCATGCCTTATGAGAAGAGCTAGGAAGCTGGGTATGTTTAGCCTGAGGAAGAGGCAGTTAAGCGGTGATAGCCCTGTTTAAATATTTGAAGGGTGTCATATTGAGGATGGAACAAGATTGTTTTCTGCTGCTCCAGAGAATAATATCCAGAACAATAGATGCAAGCTAAAAGAAAAGAGATTCCACCTAGACATTAGGAGGAACTTCCAGACAGTAAGAGCTGTTTGACAGTGGAACATTCTCCCTCTATGACTGTCTGGTGAAGCTTTCTGAGAGTATAGAGAGCTGCATAATGAGCCACTGTGTAAGTCTGCTTTGTATTCATGCATAATCATATTTCCCTTAAATCCATCTAAGCACTAACTTCCAGAACAATTCTATGTATGTGTAAGACAGCCCACTGAATTCAGTGGGGCTTAGTACTCATGTATTAACTGCAGCCTCAAAGAAAAACAAGACTTGTTTTTAAACATATCATTAAACTTTATGTATGGTATATAACAATTTAAGATGTATTAGGCCTGTGCAACTGACAGCAGCTTCAGAATGTCCCCTGTCCCTTATGATCTTTGTATGCATAAATGTAAAACAGAGTCACGTTTTCCTCTTGTTCATCTATTATCAAGTAAACTAAATATTAAGTTTCACATGATTTCCAGAAAACTGATCAGACTGAAGACGTACCTTTGACATTACATGTACAATGTTTTTACTGTTGCAAAGTCATTTTTACTGTTGTATATTAAAATTTGGGTTTTCTAACATTGTAGGTTTTGTGGTCTTTTAAGGAATTATAAACTTAAAAAATGGAGGGAAAGGGGACAAAAATATGTATGGAAGAAGAGTCCAATCCCTTTTTGTTCATTATGGATCCCCTTTGGATTGCCGGTGAAAAGACTCAGAACTACGTATAATACCCAATTGTACGTATAGCGCTGGAAAGCAAAACCCACAGATGGTCAGTGCAGTACAGTACTTTACTCTGACCTCTATAATCAGCAAACCAACTGTCTCCTTCCAATTACAAATCCCTCT
The DNA here is from genome assembly GCA_026167975.1 of Phrynosoma blainvillii. Lineage (NCBI taxonomy): Eukaryota > Metazoa > Chordata > Lepidosauria > Squamata > Phrynosomatidae > Phrynosoma > Phrynosoma blainvillii. Next base: position 358,257,585 of record JANUYF010000001.1, read on the forward strand.
CTACTCATCTGCTGTTGGGGGTAGGAATGCTTTTTCATTATCTCTTTCTGAACTAATAGCAGATTTTAATTTCTCTAAATTCACTGGGATAGAATTTCCGAGTATTTTTAAGGGCACACAAGATAAAGAAGAGCATTTCTGAAGACAAACAATGTTGTTACACATTTGCATTTCTGCCTGGAATGGGGAGGTGGAGTGTTGGAATTCTTGGCATCTTGAACTCAATTGTTCCTCATCGCAACACAGGAGGGAATACGTACATAACCCACTTTCAAGCAATCATCTTGTCTATTCAGAAATTAGTCTCACTGAATTCACTGAATATTTAGCCTGGGCAAGTCTTCATGACTGCAGTCCTAGTGAATAATAAAGCAACTCTTACAAGAAACTAGTTACAATCGTGTGAATGGTAACACTGGGAAATGTGGCACCACACGTACTGTCGTACACACATGCAGACCTCCTCTTTCTAGGTGGTTTTTGGGCATCTCCCAATCTGAGAAAATAGACTTTAGTCTAGGAAAGCTCATGCTGCCACTTCTTTCTTTCAGTTAGTCTCAAAGGTGCTACAAGATCTCTCTACATACTGATTCAACAGACTAACACAGCTATATCTTTCAAGGTTGTCCAAGTGTTAGTGCACACAGAGGCCAGCTAAACTGCATCCTTTGACTAAAACACACACACACACACCCTTGCCAAAGCAAGGATAATGCACACCATGAAGACTAGCAAAAGCAGATTGTGAGTGACAGGATCTGGGAGACAGCCCTACAGGCAATTATGGGGGAGTGAATGCTGCTCTACTCATTGTTGCTTGTTCCTAAATAAGCCTCCTAAAATAAAACAACAAATGCTTCTCCAGTCTTGCAGGCAGGAGGCACACAACTGTTTTGCTCCATGGATGTCTGGCTGCTCCAACACTAAGGCACTCAGGAGCCAGCGCCATGGGCCTTGCCAGCTGACATGCACCAGCCCTGTTAGTAATGAGCAAAAGGAAGCCTTGTGCTTCCTCCTCTTCCTAAGCAGGGAACCTACTGCATGGTAAATTAGTAAGGAGGTAGTACAGGAATACCTGGTTGATCCTAAATGAATGTAAGTCTCCAGGACCTGATGTAGATGGACTACATCCAAGGGTATTAAAACAACTGGCAAATGTATAATCTCAGAGCCATGTTTGAGACCTCCTGGAGAACAGGAAAAATAGCACCAGACTGGAGGAGGGCAAACATTGTCCCTATTTTCAAAAGGGGGGAAAAGAGGACCCCAACAATTACCGCCCAGTAAAGGGGTAGTGAGGGAAAGGAACGCCTATGTTTACCTCTCTTTCTAGGTGGGAACCTATTGCAGGGTATATTCACACTGCGGAATTAAAGCAGTCTGACACCACTTTGACTGCCATGACTGCCTGACAGAACTAATCTGTAGTCTGGTGGGATCTCTAGTCTGGTGGGATTTGATGTTTGATAAAGCACCAGAGCTCTCTATCCTGGCTGAACACCAAACTACAAATCCCAGGTTTCCACTGGATGGAGCTGTGACAGTTAAAGTGGTGTCAAACTGCTTCATTTTGATAGTGTGGAAGCCCAGTTTGTGTATCCACACTGCAGAATTAGTTGTTTGACACCACTTTAACTGCCAGGACTCTATCTGACAGAATACTGGCTTGTAGTTTGGTGACACATCAGAGCTCTCAGACAAACCAAGCTGCATACCTCACCAAACTACAAATCCCTGGATACCACAGGATAGAGCTGTGGCAGTTGAAGAGATGTCAAAGTGTATTATTTCTGCAATGTGGAAGACCAGTTAGTGCAGAGTGACCCACAACTGCAAAGGAAGACAAGGCACTGTGAAATGTACAAAATTGAAGAAAAATTTAGGGCATTACAAAATTAAAGATCCAAACACTCACAAAACACACCACAAAAGTAATCCAATTTGAGACCACTTTAGCTGCCCTGGCTCAGTGCTGGAGAACCTTGGGATTTGTAGTCTGTTGTGGCCCCAGAGCCTTCTGACAGAGAAGTCTAACATGTCTCACAAAAGTACAGTTCCCAGGATTCCCTAGCACTGAGCCAGGACAATTAAAGCGGTCAGAAAACAGGATTACTTCTGGAGTATGCTTTTGGACCACAGAAATATAAATCCATGCTTCTTGGTCATGCTCCAAATGGAGGACGCTTTGGAATTCCCCCTGGACAGAGGGTCTAAAATGGAGGAGGGCATGTCCTGGAAAAGGAGGACAACTGGTCACCCTGAGTTAGTGAACCCACACTGCAGAATTAAAAGGCAGCTTGGCTGCCAGGAGGACTCTATATCCCACAGACTCCTTTGTAGTTTGCTGAGCTCTCACAAGGAAAGCAAACCAAACTACAAATCCCAGGATCCCACATGAAGGAGTTTTAAGAATGGGTCTTAGGGCCTTTACAGACTGCCAGAAATAATGAAGCTTGAGGCCACTTTAACTGCCCTGGCTCAGTGCTAGGGAATCATGAGAACCGTAGTCTATTGTGGCACCAGAGCTCTCTGACAGAGGCTTAATGTCTCAGAAAAAACTACAATTCCCATGATTCTCTAGCACCGAGCCAGGGCACTTAAAGTGGACTCAAGCTGCATTATTTCTGGCAGTCTGTTAAGGCCCATAGTGTTTTATTTCTGTGGGAGAGTGACAGGGTCCCATTGTGGGAGCTTCTTCCATCCCTTCAAGAAGCGAGGGGCGTGTCCCTTTAAGAGGAGGGAAGGGGCGGGGCTTCGAAAGGGAACCACTTCCGGGCTGGGCGCGAGGCCACTCTTTCTTCAAAGGGTTGGTTGAAGGCACTCACCTGACGAGAGAAAGAGAAGGAGAGAGCGCGGGGGGGGGGGGGGCAAGGGAGGAGCCTGGCGTGCGCTGAGTCGCCTCAGGGGAGAAGCGGTGGGCGGGGCTTGGGGTCCTCACAGGCCGCGGCGCCCGCTCCGCTTCGGCCCCCGGCTCCAGGCAGTCCCTACTGACCCAGCCGGCACAGTCATCCTCGGAATCAACGACGCAGCCGCCGCGACTGGAGGCGGCCAGCGCGAGCCTGACGCACGCCAGGACGTGACGTCCGCGGGCCACAGCGCATCCAATCGGCGGACGGGGAGGCGTGGCTAACACCCGCCCCGCCCCTTATGCCTTCTCGCGTGCGTCGACAAACATTTGCCAACCCACCTGGTCGGAGAGCGGCCTCTAGTGGCCGTCGACGCTCATAGCGAGAGGGTGGGATTCTTTAATAATGTTTCTGCACTGCAGAAATAATCCAGTTTGACACCGCTTTCTAACCTCTATGGTCTATGCTGTGGAATCCTGGGAATTTTCGTTTTGGGAGACATTTAGCCTGGGTGAGCTGGCAGGCCTGCCCAATCAATTTTAAATCATTACTTTTTAATTTGTATATTTTTAAAAGAAAAATCTACTCATATGAGTGTATTTTAATAGTTTTATTTTATTATATTTTAACTGTTGATTTTATGTTTGGGGTTTTCCCCCTTTTTTAATTGTGTTTTGTATTTTAAGATGTCCTCAAGACTTGAGGAGAGGTGCGAAAGAAATAAATTATTATTATTATTCTCTATCAGAGAGCTCTACCACCACAACAAACTACAGTTCCCAGAATCCCACAGCATTGAGCCATGGCCGTTAAAAGTGGGGTCAAGCCGGGTTATTTCTGCAGTGCGGATGCAGCCTTACATTCATGGCAACCCTAAGGCGAATCTGTCATAGCGTTTTCTTGGCAAGTTTCTTCAGAGGGGATTTTCCATTAAGTTTATTTATTTTCAAGGACGTCGCTGTGTTAGTCTCTTTCAGTATAAAAAGGAGGAATGTGGAAGGAATTCCAGAAAGTATTTAAGACTGGATTTTATTTTAGCCTGAGCCTCTGGGATATAAACCCACTTCTTCAGATGCAGTACAGAGTGACATGCAGGCCTCAGGATTTTTTTAAAACATATTTACCCAGTTGTGGAACTGGGATGGGAGGTAATAGGTTCCAGAAAGATGCAAATCATGACCTTTGCCTTAATTTTTCAATTTTGACAATGACAGTGTGCCACTTTGTACCCATGTTCTCAGGGCGACAGAAAAGATAAATTCTTATTTTATTGTTATTTCATTAAAGAAGATGCATAGTTTGCAAGACCTTAGCAGCTCTGTTAGTAATGGTGTCTTGGAGGGTCACCATTAAGTTGAAGACAACCAGAGTGACCTGATGTTCTCACCTCAAAGGAGGACAAGGGCACTGCAAAATTTCAGAATTCAAGAAAAACATAGGATATGACAAAATAAAAGCTAAAAAAACACTCATATAAAATATTAAATTCATGTTTCTTAGTCATGCTCAAAATGGAGGATATTTTGAAATTCCTCCTGGACAGATGTTTGAAATGGAGGACATGTCCTGAAAATGGAGTATGTCTGGTCAACCTGAAGACAACTTGACTGCCATTTATAATAACAACAAGCAGTTTCAGAAGCCAGGAATCCCACCCCATGTTCTCTTTCCCCTTATTTATTTAGAAATAAATAAATGCACAGCCTTTATTAGGACCAACCAAAATGCCAAAGTGTGCAAGCTTTTGAGTTCGCTAGAATTCTTCTAGAACTCTTTCACCAAGGGATACTTCCTTTTAAAATAAGCATTATATTGACCCTTGGATAAGTCGTCTCAGGGGTTTTGGGGTCCATTTTTTGACTAAAATTTCTAGATTTATACATCAGCATATACAGAGTATGTAGAGAGATCTCGTAACACCTTTGAGATTAAGAGATATTGGCAGCATGAGCTTTCGTAGACTTAAGTCAACTTCATCAGATGCATCTGCTTCCACCAAAAGCATCTGAGGAAATAGACTGAAGCCTAGGAAAGCTCAATGCTGCCAACTTCTTTCTTTCAGTGAGTCCAAAGGTGCTACAAGATCTCTCTACATACTGATTCTACAGACTAACACGGCTATATCTTTGAATCAGTATATACAGTAGTTGTGCAGATTCACTGGTCTCTCAGAGTAGGCAAAGACCCTTACAGAAAAGGATGGCAGACTGGGTCTCAGGAGAGAGGAAAAGGAAAACTGACTGGAGAAGCCTTACTAACCTGAGCTGCTTTGGAACAATGCAGGGCCAAACAGCAGCTGCCCATCTGAAGGTGCCTATGTGAGACATAACCAAGATCTCCTTCTTTGGAGGTCTTTAAACAGAGGCTGGATGGCTGTCAAGGGTGCTTTGATTGTGAGTTCCTGCTGAGGAAGGCCTAGATGGAAAACCTAAATTAGCTATATTATAATACAAACCGCTTGCTTTCTTCTGCAGCTGTTTTGACTGGAAAAGGTCAAGCTAAATTTGAGAGGGGAGGGGGATATGTGCTCTAGCTGAACTTTTAAGACAGTTCCCCATTCCCCTCAGACTGGTTTGCGCTGCTTCAAGATCGATAGACCACAGAGCTAACCACACTGCAGCGTATGTTCACATTTATGACAGGTGATGGTTATTTCTGTTGCAAGAATCCTATTTTCTTTGAGTTCAACCAAGGATCAAGCTTTCTGTTTTTGTAGGGTTTTGCAAAAGGTGATGAACTAATTAAGTGCATATAGAGGTTTGACTTAAAGAATAAATTTTAGCCAATGAAATGCCAAATTGTGCCTTATACATAATGTATAATGTAAAGTCCAGCCTGCTACTGTTAAAATGGTATAAAATAAGCTGCTTGAGCTCACCAAGGGGCTCTCAGTAATTCTGGAAAATATTCCAACTGAGGGTCTTTGGCCAAATAAAGTTTGTTTTCCTTTTCCACCTTGGTCTCAGTTCTCAATTATTTGCACCATGCTGCTACACTGCATGGCAGGGGGTTGGACTGGATGGCCCTTGGGATCCCTTCCAACTCTATCATTCTATGATCTCCTGGAAACAGGGGATCATACTCCATACTTGAAGGATGAAAATCTCTCCCAGGTTTTGACAGAAGAGAGGGACTATTGAAATGGGCAAATGTGGCCCTCCAGATGTTTCGTGGCTGCAACTCCCATCCATAATTCCTCCCCATTATCTATTCTGGATAGAGCTGAATAGCAACCTGACATCTAGAGAGTCACAGTGGACCTTAGATGCTTGCCTTAGCACTTACAGTTTGTTGACAGAACTGTGTAACTCTTTTAAAAAGCAGAGCTAAGCTTTGGTTAATAAGTGAGCGATGGAGAGGGTTTAAAGTTTTTTAATAATCTGTTTATTTGCAAATGCTTGAGCTGAGCAGACATTACAGGGGTACAGAAACAAATACGTAAGCATGTGGTGCTATTCCCAAAACAATATTGGTTCCTTGAAATCCTGAACCAGCTCTCCAGCAAAATTCATAAGCTGTTTTTGCAAATTACAGCACCCACCCAGATATGTGCTTACAAAGCATCTCAGGCAGTTTGTTTCCATTTTTCATCATCTGTGTCCAGGCCATAAGAGAGCTAGAAAACATTGCATAACAGAACAAGGTTTCCATAGATACTTTGAGTAGGAATACAGGAAATAAATCGGTGGAAAATGAAAACTGTAATAACGATGAAAGCAAGAAGGAAGGAACTTAACATGGAATTTTTGTGTCTAACAAGATTTTAAGCTACCTCCATTGTCCAATGAAGAAATATGTATAAATCTAAAGCTTGCAGATATGCTGTGGTCTAGTTAAAAACAATTATGCCTTTGCATTGCCTTGTACTGTTTATTTCCAAAGATCATGTCACCCTGAAAAAATAATTCCCATACACACCAGCACTAGCCTTTACTTATTGCATTTCATCATGTTTGTCCTTTACATCTGCCTTTTTTTCCCGATGTTGAAGGATCCATTTTGTGGGATTTATTTCTACACTTAGCATTTTCCTTATCCAATCATCTTGTTGCACTCCATCAACAAACTCTTTCAGGGAAAGCTTTCCTGGAAGAAAAGAGAAAAGTTATTTGTTACAAATTTAGACAGAACCCTAAACTGTTTATGGCTGCAGTTATCAAACTATATACAAGCTTGGCAGGATTGTTTTAGAGCAAGGGTGTCACATACAAACCAGGGGACTTATGAAGACATTTAGGCAATAATCCAATACTCTTGTACCAATAATGACATTTTCATTCTCCTCGTAAGAAACTACCTGCAGACTTCAAAATTAAAAACAAACAATGATTGTCAGACTTTCAAGGTAATATACATTCTCCATCCTTCAATATTTTCCACAAAGATTATCTATACATGGGAACTAGAATGGAGAAAAAGATTATCACTGTTCTTTCCACCTCTTTCTGTCCCAATCCTGAATTAAGAAGAAAAAAAGCAGGCATGCTGAGCTTGCAGTTTCCTGAAATAGAGCCATCACTTTCTATAAATAAACTACATAAAAAACATTCATAGCAAAATTAAACCATGGTTTTTCTTATATTTCTGACCCTTAAGTAACTCCACTCAGTAAATCTTTTAAGTGAATCAATAACAGTTACATTGTTGTAACAGCAGTTAGGAATTGGAAAGGTTCCTCTAAAAATCTTAACAACTGAAGTGTTTTAAGGGAAGCATTCTTCTTCATGTAATTGGCCATGTTTCCCTTGCTGCACAAAATGTAATGTAGACTGGTGTCCTGAATATACTTATAACAGGGAAAATCTGCTTGAATGTGTAGGGCTTTCTTCTGAATAAACATATACGGTTGAGCTGTTATTTTCCAGGCTTGCATGAATGGAGGCAGGCATCCATGAACATTCACATTTTGCATAGTGGTATAAAAACAACCATAGACATTTTAGGAAGCAGGGGGTTGTATTCAATAATGTCATTCTGCTAGTGCGAGACTTCTACTGTTTGTAGAAATCTTCTTTTCCCCTCCCTTTTTTTATTCCTGTACTTCCTTTGGGTTTACTAGGGAGTTTATCACACGGGATGGATCCCGTGTGATAAACTTAATTTAAACTGGAAAAAAACTGCAAAAGTGGGTAGTTTTTCAGATGGTTTTCAGGATTAAACTGAACAGAAAGTAGAAAAAACCCACAAAAGCAGGTTGTTTTTCAGACAACGTTAGCCTTAATGAGAATTAACACGATATTAACCTGAACGGAAACTAGACAAGATCCATTCCTTTTTACTTTTGGAAAATCCCAAAAGTAAAAAGGGGTGGCTTTTGTCTACTTTCTGTTCAGGTCAAGGTCACATTAACCCCGTTGTGTGTCGAAAACTACCGGTACCCGCTTTTGTGGGGGTTTTCCAGTTTTTAAATCCTGTTTCTGCACAGCATTTTTGCAGTCAGTCCCCGTGTGATAAAGTCCTAGGACAAGGAGTTGCAAGTGGTTATGCAAACTATTTAACAAGTAGTGTACAAGCTGTTTCACAAGCCATTATACAACTCACTGTAGCTTAGGAACATTGGAAGTTGTCTTGCACTGACTGAGTCTGACCATTAGTCCTTTGGAAACCAATTATTGACAAAAGTAGCTGGACCCACAGTCACTTTCTGGCTTTTCTATTAAGATTCTTTATTAGCCTTTACAAAATGTATTTTACTACTGAGCTGTTATCGCCTGTGTTTGTGATGGTGGTGCCAGGTTTGCTAGCGCATGGATTGGCAGTGTATAGTTGCCCAGGGCCCCCTAGGTCACCCTTTTGTGATTTGCTTCTTCTGCATAGAAGCCTTCAGGTTGCAATGGTACCTTGAACTGTTTAACATCAAAGAAAGAAAGAAATTGACTTTTTGCCATTTCTAGTTCTGCTGTTTGTTTGCATTTTTGGTTATGAGTGCAGCCCTCAAAGGCCTCAGAGGAAGAAATGTTCTCCCATCATTCAGATCTACCACATTTACTTCACCCCATGTTAGTACCTGTGCAGTTGGTAAGGGGATAAGCCCACTTCTTGTGCCTCTTTCATTATCCTAATGCTTATTATAACCCAGGATATTCCTGTGCTTCTTCCTCAGTATTTTAAATCTATTTGCTATCAGGATTTGCTTAGAGTTTTGGAACTGGAAGACTGTGCAGTAGAAAAACTTCAACATTAATATAAAATGAATCACTTGAAGGATTCAAGTTATCAGTGTTGTATAGAAAAGTCAATTTTTTGCTTGCTTTTGTACTCCAAAAATAGATTGGGCAGATACATTCACTGTTTTCAGATCTTTTTCAATCTGGCACCAACCATCTACACATAGAAGCCAGTTCCTAAGGTTCTGCCTTACTTAGGGGCCATTCACACTAGCACTTTGTGCCGGGGAGATCTGGGGAGGTTCGATAGTGCATTCATTCATGCAATATCAAATCTGACCTGATGCAAAATTCACACTATGTTTACCCCGATATCAGGCGCAGTATAACCCTCTGGAAGTTTACATGAGCGAAAGTATCGATTCAAAATGGATCCTCTCTATCAATCAATTTCAATCATTTACAGGTATTTTTTTTATTCTGACAATCAGATGATGTTCATTTATGTCACTTCACTTCCCTTGTCATCGTTGGTGATTTCACATTTTATACAGGGGGACGGAGAAATTAACACTCGGAGGACATGTCCTCCATTTTCACCTTCTTCCCATGAACAATGTCCAAAATGTTCTCCATTTTGAGCAGGACTAAGAAGCATGCATTCTATATTTATATGAACATTTATTGAGGCATGTCCTCCATTTTCCTTCCATGTCCTCCATTTTGCGCTGCCTCATCCCCCTCCCCCATGGCAGGGATGACATCTATCTGGTCACCCTGGGATGAAGACAGGGTGACAGAGCATCCTCCTTTCCCAGGGCCTGTCCTCCATTTCATCCTCCTGTCCAGAAAAAATGTCCAAATGCCCTCCTTTAGGAGCCTGACTAAGATTTTATCTTTCTATGAGTGCTTTTAGCTTTTATTTGGGCATGTCCTCCATTTTGTGGTGCCTCGTCCCCCTCCCCCTTGGCAGGGACAACATCTGACGGTGACCAGAGAGTCCTTTCCCAGGACCTGTCCTCCATTTCATCCTCCTGTCCAGGAAAAATGTCCAAATGCCCTCCCTTAGGAGCCTGACTGAGAAGCAGGTGTTTTACCTCCCAGAGCTGGCAGCGATGGGAGCATCTCTTCTGAGTCCCTGGCAGGGATGATGGGGGGGGCACCAAGGCTGGCTAGTGAAGGCTCCTCCATCCCTCCCTCCTTCCCCCCCCTTCCCTCTTTTCTCCTCCCTCCTCTTTCTCTCCATCCCTCCCCTCTATCCACCCATTCCTCCTTGCAATGGCATAGTTGGGGAACACAAAAACAGAACAAATCACCCCCTGCGTGGAAGCCACACAAATGCAACAGATCACACATATTGTCAAAAAACATATACCTTATTTTCCTGCGTATAAGACTACTTTTTACCTGCAAAATCTGTGGCTAAAGTGGGGGGTCGTCTTATACGCCGGATATAAGGGTAATGAGGATAGAGGTGCTTAAACTCTATATTTTGACTGGAAAAATGGGGGGGTCGTCTTATACGTGGGTCGTCTTATGGTATATATTTTTTAAAAAAGACATGTTCCCAGAAGCGCCCCCTTCCCAGCTTTGGCGGTCCAAACATCTGGCAGTGGTATCGTAGAGGGGATACCAGGTGTGAACGACCCCTTTTTAAACTGGTTTGCAACCTGGGTTATAACGTATGACCCCTTAATGTGCATAGCTTAAAACTACAAGTGAGTTTGAGAGAAACAACATTGCCTGTCGATTATTATGGCAGTGAGACTGAAACTGAAAGAGCACAAAAGGAAAACAGCTGAGCAGTTGTTTAAAGGGCACACCAGTGGGAAATTTGAAAACACTGTTTAAAGGGCACACCAGCGGAAAATTTGAAAACACAGAGCCGGCAACTAAGCTCAAGCACAAAAATGGCACTTGCCATGGGATAGGCATGTTCAGCCCCTCTGCCCACCCTCTGCCCATTGATCCCTCCCTTCAGCAAGCCCTGAATCTGATCAGGAGCAAGTTCACATTGGTGACACCCTGAAAAAACCTGGCGTTTTGCAAAAAACATGGGGGGAAAGTTGTTTCTGGGAAAAACAGGTTAAGGAGTATTTGACATGGGCCCACCTCAATTCAGGTTGGAAAAAAACTGATTCCAGTGTGAATGACCCATATTTAAACCGATTTGTAAATCGATTCAGGTGTGAACGACCCCTTTTTAAACTGGTTTGCAACCTGGGTTATAATGTATGACCCCTTAATGTGCATAGCTTAAAACTACAAGTGAGTTGGAGAGAAACAACATTGCCTGTCGTTTATTATGGCAGTGAGACTGAAATTGAAAGAGAGCATAACATTTTCCCCCCTGCTTGGTTTATGTACCGTACCTAGACAGAGTACGCTGCTAAATTCACTTAAACAGAAATACAAATGCACTTTGGGAAACCTGCAGAAAACACAAAGAATACATTTACCATCACTGTTTTCATCCATTAGTTGAAATATCCTGTCACACACTTCTTCTGGGGATGACAACTGGGTATCGGTGTTTCTTGCCCATCCTTGTTTGACATTATAGACACTCTGAAAAGATTGGTTTTTTTTAAAAAAAGAAAAAAAAGAAAGAAAATTAGACACCATGGGTACGAAAACAGAAAGGACAAGTCCCTCCACCATGGAGCTTATGCTATACAGTTGTCATTTTTCATTCAGTTATTCACCTGACCTAAAAGCCATTTTTGCTATGATTTCTTTCAGTTACATGTGAAAAGGCTTAGCCAATCTGATGGCTTTGTATTTGTTCAGCAAAGAAGGCAGCCTAAACAATCATCTTAAATTTAAAACATTAAATATAAGAGCTCTTACCTTCAGCATTTTTTGTAGTTCAGTCTTATCAAGAAAGCCATTTCCATCTGTGTCATACACTTTAAATAACCACTTCAGTTTGTGCTCAGGTTTGCCTCTGAGCACTAGATTTAAAACTGCTACATATTCCAAAAAGTCTATCTTATCATCCTGAAATATTAAAAGAAAAATAATCACAAAACTTTTATTAGGAAGCACAAACAATTAAAAATGGTCCCAAAAGGGCAGAGGAAGCTCCATGTTTGCATGACATGTCTGGGTAATCAGCCACCATACTGACCTGATGCCATCCACAAAGAACACCCCTATTTTCAACCCTTTTAAAAAAATAAAACTCACCCCATTCCTGTCAAAGGATTTAAATGCACTTTCAGCATATTCAGATGCCTCACTCTGGCTAGTAATGCCAAAAAACTGCTTGAATTCATGCAGATAGAGGCCTCCACTGGGACATTCTACAACAAACTTCTTGTACAAATCCTGTAATTCCGCCACTTCGATTCCTTTCATGTTACAAGTGTGGTATTGCCCCATTCTATAAGAAATGTATGCCCTTAAAAGTGTTCCAGTGTCTTATATTCTTCTCTGAAGAAAATATAATGGCATATGGCAGTGCTATTCAGCAAAGAGCTTTAAACCAGAACAATGGGTTGCTTTTCTAATCCAAACATAATGCCTTTATCTCTGTGTTTGTGTGTTGCATGACACTTCAAGAGTATTTTTATCTTTCAATAACAGATTGCAAAACAGGTATATATATATTTTAATCATTCTAATAATTTTGTAGTTGCTGCTAATACCTTCCATGTCAGTGGTGTGATGAATCCAAGTTTTAGTTTGAAATTTAAAGAAACTTTTCAGGATGCCCCCCAAATAGTTTCAGCGCCTTGAGTTGACCCTTCAGAGTAAAGTCTGAAGTAGATTTCACTGGCCCAATGATATAGGCACTAGCTGTCATGGTAATTATGTGCACTACTGTCAACCAAATCACATGGGACTCTTCCTATACTGATGGTGATCTAGACAGCAGCTTACCCATATTAGCATCTGTAAGCGGGGCAGGTCCACTTTGCCATTTGCAGTGAAAGATTCTTCCCAAATATTAAGAATCAATAGATGTGTTATGCATACTGTCCACTATCCATATAGAAATGCAGAAAGAGAGAGAGAGGTTGGGAGTGCTGTGATTGTGTATTCCTGCATGACAGAGGGTTGGAATAATGAACACCAGAGTGCAGTCTTTGAAAAAAGAAAGCACATGTTTTGTGGCATATGCGTCATACTTTTTATTGGGGCATACCAACATATAATTCTGAGCTGTTCCCTGGTGTGCTCTGAAGACACATGTCTGGACTCATATTCATTCTAAGTATTGCTGTAAATTCAACTTCATGGTACATTGTTGGATAAGGAAATTTACAACTTGGGATGCCAGTGTCTCTGTCAAAAGTGTATGTTCTAATGGACAGAGCAAGAAATTGCAGTAAGAAATCTATTTGTTTAAGTTTCATAAGCATCCACTATAAAGGTGAGTAAATCAAGATCAGGGCAGTAGACAAATTACATTTTCCCTGCATTGTTTTTCAGGAGAAAATCTTCCTCCTCTTGACACAGCTACAATTTGTCTGTAGCACAAAACATACAGATCTTCTACATCAGAGAGGTCACTGTATCGTTGTTCAGTTCTGCCCTTTCCTAGTTCAGAGGAATCAGGCATCCACAGTTGCAGTGGCGTCATAGATGGTGGTGCAAGGAATGCAGACCACATCGGTAGACAGTGGCATCACTAGGGTTGGTGTCACCCAGTACACGGAGTAACTCATGGTGTTATACACACACACACACACACACACACACACCATTGACCTCCTCCCATACCACACCCATACAGAATCCTTAGTAATGTTTTTTGTAATAATTTACTCATAAATCATAATTCTCCTTTATCACTGAATGTAATAGTAATAGTTGTGACATAAACAACTTGCAAAATTAAAACTATACCTTTACAATATGATAAAGAATAAATGTGTTTACATATACATACTTTCATGTAGTTAAAGTGAAAAATTGATAAAATGTGATGTTTTTTAAAGAAAAATTTAAAAAATTAAAGAAAGAGAAAAATTAATTTAATTTTTAAAACAAACTGGGCCCTCTCCTTTCTCCTCCCACTGAGCCTCACCCCAGCATTTTAAAGAGATACAGGCAAATACCACAGCCCATTTCTGCCAAAATGCAGATGTTTGAGGAATAGTGGTGACACCCCTCTTAGAGTGTCACCTGGTGTATTCCGCACTCCCCTAGTGATGCCGCTGCCAGTAGACACCCCTCCTGCCTTCCTGGGACCTTAGCTTGCTTGCCTGAGCCAACAAAAGCACTGAGGAAGGTGTGGTGCATGCACACCTCCCACATTACCCAGTGCCTCACTTGCCTGGGCAGCCCTGGGTGGGCATCTGGCATGCCCCCACATTGTGCCAAGCACCTGCACCAAATGACACCAACACTAAGGATGCCATTGCACAGTTGGTGCTAAACAAGTCCTTACGTGTAGCAGAAGTGGGGATCAGGGAAATCCCTCACACTGAGTATTTGCGGAGAACACCATGGAAGACACCTTAAATGTATTTGCGTGTACTTAGATTCGCATGGCTAAATTGAAAAATTGGTAAGATGTGATGTTTTTAAATAAAATTTTAAAAGAATTTCCTTTAAAAAACAAGCAAACATGAGGCCTCTCTTTCCTCCTCCAACTGCACCATGCCCCACTCACACCATCTCTTCCATTGAGCTCCAGCATTTTTAAGAGATGCAGACAAATACCACAGCATGTTTCTGCCAAAAGGCTGATGTTTGGGGTGCAGTGGTGTCACACACACACCCCTTAAGGTGCAGTCTGAATTCCCTGCACACCCCTAGTAATGTCCCTGGTCCTTTTAAGTCATCCATGACTTATGACAATGGCCAACCTGTCATTGGGTTTTCTTGGCAAAATTTGTTCAGAAGGGCTTTGCCATTGTCTTCTTCTGAGGCTGAGAGAGTATGACTTGACCAAGGTCACCCAATGGGTTTTCATGGCTGAATGGGGATTTGAACCTGCATCTTCCAGACTTCTAGTCCAACACCTAGACCACTAGGCCACACAGGCTCTGTATGTAATATGCTCAGTCAATTGTATGTGTTTACAGCAGAGAAGGGTCCCTGTTACGACACTAGCAGGCATTTTACATTGTATATTTTAATTATAACTGTCTTTATATTGTTTTTGCTATTTTGTTTTTGGGTGGGTGGGTGGGTGGGAGGGGGTGGGATGGAGGGATGGGTTTTTCTTAACAGTTACATAATTTGTATTTTATATTGTATAATTTTATGTAATTGTTTTTTAATCTGTTTGTAAACGAGATCTTAATGTTGCTATTTGTTTGATGTTCAGGGGGGAGGGAATGTTTTGTCTAATTTGCTGGAATGTATTACTGTATTATGTTGTTTAATTTGTTGTATTGTATTAATGTAATGTAACGTATTAATGTTTTTTGTTGTTCACTGCCTCGATTGGTTTACCAGAGAGGCGGTATATAAATAAATCGTATTATTATTATTATTATTATTATTATTATTATTATCATGTTTGTCAAAAGAAAAAAGAAAAAGAACTAAATCTAGTTTCCTGAACTCTCTCTCCAAATAGATCAGTGATAATTTGCCCATGTCTGTGCACAGTCCTGGCTGCTAGATCAGGCCAATAATTGCATATATGTTTCCATATGGCTCACTCACAGTTGCTGTTGGTCTACAGTTTCCATCTAGCCAAGCTATCTCCATCCATATGGCTGCAGGTAGTCACCCAGTGCCACAGGCTTATAGTGGCAAATGCTGAAGCAATAAGCAACCCCACACTATGAACCTGATTGTTTGAGGAGAGTACATTGGTAGCCCCAGCAGCCAGAGAGGCTGAGGGAATTCATGGGTGACAAGGAGGAGAGCAATATGGAGGAGATGGTGGGGCGCAGAGGTGGCAAGCAGGCAGCACTGGTCTGGTGGCAACTTATAGCTGCAGTGCAAGAATAGTGCACCCAGACCTCAGCATGTCCCACCCTTGGGAGATGGAGGAAGCCAGCCCCATTGACATTATCATGGTCATGGCCACTGTCATCCTCTCAGTTACTGAGCAAGCACTAAGGTACTGCACTTAGGCAAAAAATAAAAATGAAAAAAAATTGAAATGCATAGATATAGGATGGAGGAGACCTGGCTTAACAAGACATGTGAAAAGGGATCTCAGAGTCCTAGTAGATCACAAGTTGAACATGAGTCAATAGTGTTATGCAGCAGCTAAAAAAGCCAATGAGATCCTAGGCTGCATCAATAGAAGTATAGTGCCTAGATCAAGGGAAGTAATAGTGCTACTCTATTCTGCTTTGGTCAGGCCCCACCTGAAATACTGTGTCCATTTCTGGGCACCACAATTTAAAAAGGATATTGACAAGTTGGAGCGTGTCCAGACCAAGACTTAGGGAGCTGGGTATGTTTAGCCTGAAGAAGGGACGGTTAAGAGGGGATATGATAGCCCCGTTTTAAGTATTTGCAGGGGTGTCACATTGAGTATGGAGCAAGCTTGTTTTCTGCTGCTCCAGAGACCAGAACATGGAGCAATGGATGCAAGCTACAGGAAAAGAGATGCCACCTCAACATTAGGAGGAACTTCCTGACAGTGAGAGCTGTTCAATAATAATAATAATAATAATAATAATAATAATAATAATAATAATGATTTTTATTTATAACCCGCCTCTCTGCGTGGCAATCGGGGCGGGGAACAACAAATTTAAAAACAAGCAACGTTAAAAGCAATCCCTCATCCCATAATCCCACCCTCCCATCCCCTTAAAAAAGAATTAAACATAATCAAAATTAAAAATGCCACATTAATTAAAACAGATAAGAACATAGGATGAAATCAGGGCAACAGATTAAAATATATCTCCCAGCTGAAGTTATTCCGGGAATAATAATAATAATAATAATAATAATTTTTATTTATATCCCGCCCCTCTGCTAGGCAATCGGGGCGGCGTACAACAATACAAAACACCAAAACAAATAAGTCAAAATCAAATCCCATCCCTCCTTCCCTCATCCCCCCCCCAAACATACTAAACTAATTAAATAACAGTGATTAAAAATATACAATTTAAAAATACATGATTTCCAATATCATTGTGGTCCTCCGAGGGCTGCAAGGTGGGAAAAACAGTCCTCCGCGGCCCCAGGACGCCTCAGGACGCCACGGCTCGCCGCGTGGATGGCTAATCAGAGTACATCATAGGCCATTTTCATTGGGGGCTGCAAGTAAAAAGGCAGTCCTCCGCAGCCTCCAAAAACGTCAAGCTAGGTGTTCCGGAGGGGGAGGGGGAGTGCAAACATACGCACCACCGGGTCCCCTTCTCTCCCTCGCTGTAGCCAAGATGGTCGGGCTGGCAGCGTCCTTAAGAAGGCTCTCCAGGAGGCCAGGTGTTCCGGAGGGGGAGGGGGGGAGTGCAACCACACGCACCACCGGGTCCCCTTCTCTCCCTTGTTGTAGCCTGCCGGAAGGCCTGCCGGAAGAGATCCGTCTTTACTGCTTTCTTGAAAGCAGCAAGAGTAGTGATAAGACGGATCTCATCTGGCAGGCCATTCCAGAGTCTGGGGGCAGTTGCGGAAAAGGCCCTCTGGGAGGTCTGGGACAGCCTAGTTCTTATTGGCTGTAACAGATTCCTCCCAGAGGACTGTAGGGTGTGGGGGGGATCATATGGGGAGAGGCGGTCCCTAAGATAAGATGGACCCAAGCCATGTAGGGCTTTAAAGGTCAAAACCAACACCTTGTACTGTGCCCGGAAACTAATCAGCAGCCAGTGGAGGGATTTAAGCACAGGTGTTATATGCTCCCTCCTCGATGTTCCTGTAATTAGCCTGGCTGCCATGTTCTGCACCAATTGTAGTTTTCGGGTTAGGCACAAGGGTAGCCCCATGTAGAGTGTGTTACAGTAATCCAGATGTGAGGTTACCAGGGCGTGTACCACAGTTTCCAGATCCCTCATATCCAGATAAGGGCGCAGTTTTAAAAACTTTGCTTGTTTTAAATTTGTTGTTCCCCGCCCCGATTGCCACGCAGAGAGGCGGGTTATAATAGTGGAACACCCTCCCTTGGAGAGTGGTGGAGTCTCCTTCCTTGGAGGTCTTTAAACAGAGGCTGGATGGCTATTTGTTGGGGTGCTTTGATTGTGAGTTCCTGCATGGCAAGGGTGGACTGGATAGCCCTTGTGGTCTCTTTCAACTCTATGATTCTGTGATTTTAACTGTCAATCACCAACCATTGATGCTGAGCACCAACCATTTGTGCCAAGCACCAACTGAGCAAGGACTTCAGGCACATGTGCAGCAGCAGTGGGGGCAGTGACAGGTGCTACAAAAGGTGGGTGTCCTGTTACCCACAAATATGTGAGGTTTGGAGAGCCTCCAGCACTCATAGCAGTCTATTTTTAATATACTGGGGCATGTTGCCTTAGCTTGCAAGGGGGTGTAACCTTAGAACTGAAAGCACCAATGTATGCCAGTACTAGCTGATAGAGACTCCAAACATGAATGAACTAAAAGAATTTTTATTTTGGAGAAATATGAAATAACACACACACACACACAACAATAACTCACTCTAACATCCAGCATACAGAACTAACCAAAATAGCAAGAAGAATAAGATAGCACAATTTTGAGGGTTAGATTGAGGGGTATAGATTTGAGAGCACCAGTCTTGGGGGACTACTGGGAACAAATGGAGTGCCAAAAACAAAGAATGGCAACTCAGAATGAAGCCTGAGAGCAATAGCCACTGGGGAAAGTGTCAACTGTGACAAAGAAGCTAGGTCTTCCTAGACATATTTATACTTTAAAACTAGCCCCAGACTAAGGTGATTTCATGAGAAACAAAAGGACCCAAAAGATTCCTGAAGTGTTGGTTTGTTTTGATATCCAAAAGATGAAAAAGACTAATTGATTGATGGTAGCTTCATTGACTTTACAACAAGATCTGGAGTACCCCAAAATGAATAGACAGGAAGCATATTTAGGAACACAGCAGAGGGTAAAAGGGAATCCAATGTTGTTTGATCTGTTGGCAAGAACTCATATTTTGATTTTATGAAATGCAGAGTGAAGGAGTGGGAGGTTTGCATCCTCTAGCAAGCCCCTTCACTCTTTGTTCCAAGCCATCCACATGTCTGCGGTCAGTAATGGTCTATATGAGGGCAAACTTAATCCAGACGAGACAGAGGTGCTCCTGGTCAGTCGTAAGGCAGATCAGGGAACTGGGGCTTTGCCTGAGCTGGATGGGATTACACTCGCCCTGAAATCTCAGGCTCGCAGCTTGGGTGTGCTCCTGGACTCCACTTTGAGCCTGGATGTCCAGGTTTCAGCAGTGGCCAGGAGTGTATTTGCACAGTTAAAACCTGTGCACCAGCTGCATCCATTCCTTGAGACATCAGATCTGGCTACAGTGACACATGCCTTGACTACTACAACACACTCTAGGTGGGGCTGCCTTTGGAAACTGTTCAGAAACTTCAGTGTGTGTAAAACGCCACAGCCAGAATGCTAACTGGGGCCAGTTATAGGGACTGCATAACTCCTTTGTTAAAACAGCTTCATTGGTTACCAGTTCGTTTCTGGGCACAATTCAAAGTGCTGGTTATGACTTATAAAGGCCTGCACAGCTTAGGTCCACATTATTAAATATCGATCTGTGTTTTCCAGAGCCAGATTCAATGTAATCCCTTCAGCTGTTCTAGAAGGCCGCTATAAGGGAATTCCATACCACGACCGGGCTTGTCCTTGTGGTGACGGCTCTGTCGAGTCTCTAGAACATGTTCTGCTTACTTGCAATTTCTATAAAGATGAGAGGTTAAAATTAATCTCTCCTCTTTTGTCCAAGTTCCCCGGTAGGCCAAACAGCTGGTATGTGGAGCATTTGTTAAATGATTCTCTAAAAAGTAAAACAGAATCAGTGGCTAAGTTTCTCTTTTCTGCAGTTAAAACACGCAAAGTTATGATTCAATCTAACTGATTAGCCTAATCTCTCTTCCTGTTTTGAGCACTTATTTTGTAAATTTATATCAGCTTATTTTGTAAATCTTACTGTGAACTATTTTTAAATCTATTTATTTATTGAGTTTATGTACAAATGCTTTTAAGTTTTTTATATTGGTTTCCTTTTCTGCCTAATGGCCTATTGGCTGGAATAAAGGCTATTGTTGTTATTATTATTTGAGAGACTGTCTCCCCATACAAACCACTTAGAGCCCTAAGATCTTCAGGAGGAGGCTTTCTCTCGTTCCCACCACCATCACAGGTTCGCCTGGTGAGGACACGAGAGAGAGCCTTCTTGGTGGCTGCTCCTGCCCTCTGGAATGCCCTTCCATAAGAAGCAAGGCTGGCCCCCTTCTTGCTTGCCTTTCGTCAGCAAGCAAAAATGGCTTTATTCAAGCGGGCTTTTAATGTATAATCATGGGGTGGCTTGGCTATTTGTTATATAGGGTGGGTATCATGGTTTTAGTGTGGTTTTAATTTTTGTAATTTTAAATTGTTTTTAGATGAGATTTTAACTGTTTTATTGTAATATGTTTTTAAAATTTTATTTGAGAGCCGCCTTGGGTCCTCTCCGGAGATAAAGGTGGGATATAAATCAAATAAATAAATAAATCCATGTGCCATGTTCACAATACCACCTTTCCAGGTGTTTCATAGGTCATCACAGTCTCTACAGCCCATGCAGTGTGATATCAAAATATAGCTTGATCATGGGATTATTAGGCCATTTACAATCCTTCCAGGGAGCCATGGTGGGTAAGGAGGAGAAGGAGCCAGATCAGGAGGAAGCAGAGGTGGAGATATCTCAGATGAAGGTCTGCTGAAGCCTGATCCTCACATAGGGCTGAGGTCTAGCTTAAGGCAGAACAATCATTTTAGTGACATTAAGGGTCTGCACTAGCTGCACCCCTATAGCGACGCCACTGATGAGTTACTGCACCAGGTGACAGCAACCCTAGTGATGCCATGGGTTTGAAACAAGAGCCTCTCCTTATGATCTTAGAGCATGTGCAGGCTTACATGAGAAAATAGATAGCCTGGACCTCAAGGCTATAGGGCTTTATAGGTCCTAATGACCACTTTGAATTGTACCTGGGAACTGACCAAAACCCATAGGAGCAGGGGAGGTCCATGATCCATGTAATCAGTACCAGTTAACACTCTGTCTGCAGCTCTTTGTTCCAAATGAATTTTCTCAGCACTCTTGAAAGGGTGACCCACACAGAGTGCCTTCAAGTCTTTTCTGACTTATGGCAACTCTAATGCAAGCTTATCATGGGTTGGTTTTTTGGGTTTTTTGGCAAGATTAGTTTTTTGTCTTCCTCTGAGGCTGAAAGTGTGTAATTTATCTAGGATTACCCACTAGGTGTATATAGCCAAGTGAGGATTCAAACTCCAGAATGCTGGATCAGGTTATTCTCCCTGAATATGCAGAAATGCAATTTTGGTGCACTCCCGAACTCGGCCCAGAGCCTGGAAGCTCATGTTTTACAGCAGCCAGGAGTGCTTTTGCACACTTAAAGCTAGTGCACCAACTGTATCCATTCCTAGATATATCAGATCTGGCCATAACGACCTTAGTCAGAGGTAGGTAACCTAAGGCCCAGGAGCCGAATGCTACCCCCCGAGGCCTTTGGGCTGGCCCCAGGCCGGTCCTGCTGCTGCCGCCACCACTACCCACCATAATGATATTGATTATTGTTGTTATTGCTTGTTCTTGGGGTTTTCTTGGCAAAATCTCCACAGGGGTTTTGCCATGGCTTTTCTGGACTTGAGAGAGTGTGCATGCATATATTTTTTAATTTTTTTATTTTTTTAAAAAAAATATTTTTATTTATTTATTTATTTATTTTTGGTGCTTCGGCCCCCAAATTGTCTGAGGGACAGCAACTCGGTCCCTGGCTCAAAAAGGTTGCCTACCCCTGGCCTTAGTTATATCTGATTTGGATTACTGAAATGCATTGTGTGAGAGCCTTTGCACACTGGACTATGACTCTGGAGACCAGGGTTTGAATCCCTGCTTGGTCATAGAAACCCACTGGGGTAACCTCGGGCAAATCATACTCTCTCCATCACAGAGGATGGAAATGGAAAGCCCTCTCTGAACAAATCTTACCAGGAATACCCTGTGATAGGTTCACCTTAAGGTTGCCATAAGTCAGAAACTACTTGAAGGAACACAACAACAACACGAAACTGCCCAATAGAGTCGGGTGGTTGTTTTTGGTAAAACCACTATGGCATTTATTTTCCTCAGTGGAATATTTCACTTTTTCTCCTTAGCTGTAATACAACTATGCTTTGGATCACCTGTCAAAGAAGGACTTGGAAAATATATTTGCAAGATTTTATTTTATGTTATGCATAAGCAGACAATAACTCTATGATTCAGCTTTCATACAGAGTTTCATTAAAAAGAACAACTGTATAGCACTTAGAAACTTCTCACCAATTATGGCTAGTACTATTCATATAACTAGTACAGGATTAGGCATTTTTCTTTATACATATGTAAGAACTGTATCAAATATTTTTAAAGGTTTTTTTTTTAATGTTCCGGGGGGAGAGCAACCTATCTTGGTTATAGCCTCTTCTCGGGGCTACTATCAAATGCATTTACTGGGCTGTTTGGCTACTAAGAAGTTCAGGCTTGGATCCTAAATTCACTTGGATTCACGAATGAAAACTGTCTCTTTTCTTCTTCCTTCCTCCAATCACCTGTGTCTCTGAAGACCCAAGGGAGTCACTGAAGGAAGCAGAGATATAACTAAGATTGATGTAGACACAGGATCTGAAGAAGCATGAACTAAGGTCCTAAAGGATGCTTAGGTTTCTAATTTTGGAATACATTAAAAAAAAAAAGGGCAATAGACCCTGAGGGACAAACTATTATTTATGTGTAATGGATAAGCATCACAATAGTATATAGTGCTATGCAGTATGTTTTGTTAAGATTTGTTAAATTGTTTGAAATGTTACCTTGAGTTACAACTAGAGCATAATGGATGGAGATAGGGGTATCAAGTTGGAAAGACGTGGGGAAGTAAAGACGTTTGACATTTGGCATCGAGGAAAGATTTTCTTACCAGCACAGCTTGTTGCAGGGCATAGTGAAAGTGTGAAGTAATCTTCCATAATGGTCTGAAAAAATCCTCTGACATGAAAACTGAGCAGATTAATTGTATACTATCCGTGTTATTCTAATAAACATGTAAAAATTGGTAAGGATGAAAAATATGTTGAAAATTTCAACTTACACAGAACTACTACTCCTTGTAAGACAAATGGTAACTTATAATCATGAGCTTTTATTACACAACTGTGGAAAGACTAATGATTCAGATGAGACACAAAGTTGTAAGCAGAAAGCAATATCTCGAGAAAAGACCACAAACAATGAAGCAATCACATAGTACAATAGACAGGCTTTATGCTACTACATGTTGTTTTTCGCTTAGCCATTCCATCTCTCCAAGTGTGGTTCTTTCTCTTGAGCTATCTGTTAATAAGTATTAAGTAAAATTTAAAAACAAATCAATATGTCTTTTCTATTCCATTTTAGAAGGTGAGCATCTGGACTACTGTCAGCAAAGATGTTATGATGAGACTCCTTAACCACGTTTTACAAATGGTTTAGAATTACACAAGTTTCCTGTGCAGCAGCTGAATCCAAAGCTGTTGGACTTGTAGTAAGCCCCAACTTTGTCTAGATTGCATTCAGAATATTTCCAGCAGCCAAAGACATTTTTTGTACCTTAAAAAGAAAAAAAAAAGATTGTGTGTTAGTTTTGTAAAAAGATAGAAAACGAGAGGGAGAAAGGGAAATAAGGAAAGAAGACATTAGCTTGCTCAGACCCCTACTGTGTGTAGGCAAAGTGCAACCTGCAAGGATGCCACTAAGGAGTTTATCACATGGAAGGGAAGCACCCAAATCCCGTGGATAAATGGGGATTAAATCTGGGAATATCCCACAAGAGCGGGATTGTTTTCAGATGACATCCCCCAAGATCGCCATTATCCTGTTAATTAATTAACCTGTTAATTAATTAACCTGTTAATTAAAGTGTGCGATTTGGCCACTTTTGGATGCTTTTTATTTTCCAGAAAATCCCGAAAATAAAAAGTGGTGCGTTTTGGCCGCTTTATTCACGGGTTAATTCCAGGATAATGGCGATGTTGGAGGATGTTGTCTGAAAACAATCCTGAAAACAATGCTCATTGTGGGATATTCCCAGATTTAATTCCCATTCATTAAAGTGCATGATCTGGCCGCTTTTTATTTTCTGGAAAATCCTGAAAATAAAAAGCAGTGCGTTTTGGCTGCTTTATTCACAGGTTAATTCCAGGATAATGGCGACATTGGAGGACATTGTCTGAAAACAATCCCACTCTTGTGGGATATTCCCGGATTTTATCCCCATTTATTCACACGATTTGGGCGCTTTGCCTCCCATGTGATAAACTTGTAAGACTATTTCTGCAGGTGCCATGGAGCCCCCCAATCTCGTGTGCTTAACAAAATCACAAAAAAGGGGTTTTCCCCTGCTGGAAGCCTCCAGGAGTAGCAGTTTTTGCATTGACCTGAGACCTCCCAAATAAAACTGGAAATAGATGTCCAGCCACTAACATTAGTGATTTTTATTGGTTTTGCCTGTTTCTGGTCTAGTGTAGAATGCACTGGGGCCACAGAGTCACCAAAGTTGCCCCCCTGCACTAGACGCTTATCATTAGCAAAGGTGTTCCTAGGACATTATCACACGGGGCCAAATCCTGACAGAATCCAAAAGGAATCCCGACCTAATACGTATTATTTTTCCGTGTTTACACACAACGTTGCACAGAACCCTGACAGAACCCCGACGCAATGCACCATGATCCGAGTTCTTTTGAATTTCGGTTTCTTCAGGAAGTACAATTGCGCGACGGGAATCATTTCGCTTTTATCATAAGTATGGTCACCCAATACGTATCGCCAAATACGTATTGGGGAGCATTTCCCCGTAGCGCCGCCTCTCCAAGGGGACATCCTTGGAGCGCCGCGCCGAGGCAGGGCTGGCGCTCCAAGGAGGACCTCCTTGGAGCGCTGATCCAACACAGGGCCGGCGCTCCAAGGAGGACCCCCTTGGAGAGCCGGCCCTGCGTCGGATCAGCGCTCCAAGGAGATCCTCCTTGGAGTGCCGGCCCTGCGTCGGTTCGACACTCCGAGGGGGTCCCCCTTGGAGCGCCGGCCCTGTGCCGGAGCTGTCACTCACCGCGGTTGTCACCCTTTCCCAGGTCGTCCTCGGTGCAGCCGGCCCTCCGCATGGCCAGCGCTCCAAGGAGGACCTCCTCGGTGAACGCTGCGGCGGGAGGTCCTCCTCGGAGCGCCGGTCGTGCAGAGGGCCGGCTGCACCGAGGACGACCTGGGAAAGGGTGGCAGCCGCGGCGAGTGACAGCTGCAGCGAGCATAGTGCGCATGTGCAAGAACATCATTGCTTGTTCATGAACGGGATTTCCTCACTAGTGTGTGCACGGCAGATACTTATTTCCTTAAATGCGCGATGATGCTAATTGCGTGTGATAACCATTTGCATAATGAAGGTTTCTTTGCAGTTTCTTTTCGGGTTTTGTCATTTCAGGATTATTATCGCTTTGTGGGCCACGTGTGATAAGGTCCCTAATGTTGGTGTCACCTAGTGGTGGGGAACAGCAGAAGCAGCCTTCCCTGCATCCTCTTGCCCACCTGCGGAGACCACCCACAAGCCAGCCAAGTTACCAGGGAAGATGAAAGGGGTAGCTTAGTGCATTCGCGCCTCTCCTTCCCCAATGCCTTGGCTTCTTTGGGCAAGGTAGCCAAGGCACCAGGGAAGGTGGGAAGGGAAGGTGTGCATGTGCTTGCCCCTCCTTCTCTGATGTCTTGACTAGCTCTGGTAACACTCGCACTCACCTCTCCTTCTCTGCTGCTTTGTCTCCCTTAGCCAAGAGTACCAGGGCAGCAGAGAAGGGACTGGCACAGGTAGCAGCACTGCACCACCCTCAGCAGGAAGAGGGCCCAACTGGGTGTCACCCCTCCTCTCAGGTGTCACCCAGTGCAGGCCACACTCCCTGCACCTCTCTAGTGATGCCATTGATCATTAGTATCTGGGGGAAGGATTGCAAGGGCACATTTGTTATTGTTAACTGCTTTCGCGGTTCAATTCCTCTCCTTGTTCTCTACAGAAGATTTTGGGGAGGAGGGAAATGAGCCTTGCCTCAGAACATTCTCTGCCCTTACTGAGGTTCTAATATTGGACTCACTTTCTGGGTTAGTGAGCTATAGGAGCAGCAAGCTCACAAAGCCTTTATATAAAACAAGGCAAGCAAGAGCAATAGATGTCAGGGTACTTACCAAGGTTTACTGCAATGCAAGCATCTTTCCCAGCTGGGCATGTCATGGTCTTTTTGCAGGGACCACGAGCACAATTATAACATTTCAGAGCAGTTCCTGAACAAAAGGAAAAAGAACATTTATTTTATTATACATTCATCCCTCCACATTTGCTCAGGTTAGGGGCACAGGACCCCTGTGGATGTGGAAAAAATGCAGATAACAAAAACACTATGCTTTTACTTGAGAGAATACCTCTCTAGGAATCTCTAGGTCCTCCAGTACAACTCTGTGGTCAACATCTGCCAGACATTGACCACAGAATTGCACTGGAGGAGCTACAAATGCCTAATGGAATGTTCTCTCTAGGAATTCCTAGGTCCTTCAGTGCAACTTTTGGTTAAAGTTGACCATAGAGTTGTGCTGGAAGACCTAGATATTCCTAGAGAGAACATATTAATAAAATCCATGAATAATCAAATCCGCAAAAGTCAAAGCTGCAAATGTGAAAGGACAAGTGTATTTTATTTACATCCCACCTTTTTCGAGGGATGGAAACCAAGGAGGCTCACATCAAGTTAAGAACAAAGTACACTAAAAACCTATTTAATCAAAAGTTTAAAAACAAATTTTCTAAATGCAAACTATCTTGTTGAATAGTTTTTGTGGGTTTTTCGGGCTGTGTGGCCATGTTCTAGAAGAGTTTCTTTTTGACGTTTCGCCAGCATCTGTGGCTAGCATCTTCAGAAAAAACGTCAGAAAGAAACTCTTCTAGAACATGGCCACACAGCCCGAAAAACCCACAAAAACTATGGATGCCGGCCATGAAAGCCTACGACTTATCTTGTTGAAGTTAAATTCCTGTTAGAAAGCCTGAAGTTACATATTTTGCTAGCAATAGTGAAAAGTGAAGTCGTAGGCTTTCATGGCCGGAATCCATAGTTTTTTTTGTGGGTTTTTTTCGGGCTGTGTGGCCATGTTCTAGAAGAGTTTCTTTCTGACGTTTCGCCAGCATCTGTGGCTAGCATCTTCAGAGAAAACTGAGATGGAAAAGCATGGGTGTATATATACTGTGAGACCCTGGGTAGGGAGGAGTGGTTCCCAGGTGAACTGTGTGTTGTTCTGTGTTGAATAGGTATTGTTCTGTGTTAATGGCAAGCTTCAGGATATGCAATCAAGAATATTGTCTGCTATTCCCATGTAAACTGTGTATTGTTCTGTGTTTGAATAGGTGTTGTTCTGTGTTAATGGCATGGCTTCCAGGTGAGGATATGCAATCAAGGAGATTGTCTCCTATTGTCTGCTGGGAAAGCCCCTGACCCTGTTTGGTTTTCCCTTTGCATTTGCTGAGTACAGATTTTCTTATTTTGTAGGACTGGTAGCCATATCTTGTTTACTTTGAGGGTTTTTTCTTTCCTGTTGAAGTTGTCTGAGTGTTTGTGGATTTCGATGGCTTCCCTGTGCATTCTGACCTGGTAGTTGTTGGCATGGTCCAGGATTTCAGTGTTTTCAAACAGCATTTTGTGCCCAGGATGGTTTATGATGTGTTCTGCTACTGCTGATTTTTCTGGTGAAAAGGAACATATTTCCCCCTTTTGTTTAATTATGGGAATTGTGTGACCTTCTAGAGATTGTCGAGCTGCAACTCTAGGCACTTCTTTCAGTGCAAGTTCACCAATGTTTGGAGGGCTGCATAGTTCCCACCCTTACTGTAATTGAAGAATACCTGAAGGACCTGTTGTCAAGGAGGGTATGCTGTACCCTACAATTCAGGAGAATCCCGAAAGTAAAAAGCACCCAATTTTGTCCACTTTCTGTGCAGTTTTGTGTGTGTGTGTGTGTGTGTGTGTTTTGTTTGTTTGTTTGTTTTGCGTTAATGCTCAATGCCCCCGATGAGTCTGAAAACGATCCTGCTTTTGCAGGATTTTTCCATTTTAAATCCTGTTTCTGCACAGGATAAACCCTGTGTGATAAACTTTTCTTGGAAGGTACCACAAGGGCCCTCCAGTCCAAACCCTTCCGTACAGGCTGAGTTACACCACAATGTGGTCAAAAAGGTGTGGCCAGGTGAAACAAAGGCAAACATTATTAATGAGGAAGAATACACACAACTGTTATTTTAAGCAGAGGAATCCTGGAATTCATATACTGTTTAGAAAGGCCAAGACTTAGGGGGGTTGCAGACTGCCAGAAATAGTGCAAATTGAGTCCACTTTTATGGTTAGGGTTAGGGTTAGGGAATCATGGGAACTGTATTTTATTGTGGCACCAGAGCTCTCTGACAGAGAAGGCTCAATGTCTCAGAAAAAAAACAATCCCCATGACTCCCTAGCACTAACCCTAACCCTTAAAGTGGACTCAATTTGCACTATTTCTGGCAGTCTGCAACCCCCCATAATCCCCTCCTCTCCTTTCCCTCTGCTGAGTAATCCAAGAGCAAACAAACATCTGCCAGAAATAGTGCACATTAAATTGAGGCACTGCCCTGGCTCAGTGCTAGGGAATCATGGGAATTGTATTTTTTTCTGAGACACTGAACCTTCTATGTCAGAGAGCTCTGGTGCCACAATAAATTACAGTTCCCATGATTCCCTAGCACTGAGCCAGGGCAGTGCCTCAATTTAATGTGCACTATTTCTGGCAGTTAGGCCCTCAGTTTGCATCAACTGAAGTAAGCCAAGGATGAACAGAGAAAAGGAAGAGGAGAGTAAAGATGGGAGATTTTAAAAGTAGCTGAGACAGTGGAACAGATTAACCTGGGCCGTCCCTGTTAAGCTTGAGGGTATGCATTGCCTGATGCATCTATAGGGCTTTCTGTTGCTCTCTTTGTCCTAACCGCCAAGTTACTGGGCATGTGCAGTGTACTTGTGCCTTGTACGTATCTCCCCATACCAAAGACCAGAAAACAGATAGTGCAAAGACATTTTTAAAAAGAAAATTCACTCATACAGGTTCTCTCTCCATTCTGACTAAACACTGTTGCTGTGGAAAGACAGCTCTCAAGCTACTCTACTAATGTGCAGAGGCCCACTATGAAATGATTGAAGTTCTTGAATGATGAAATGGCTAAGATTAATAGTTTTGATGTTGGATTGATGGTATATATTTGAACTGCACAGCATGCATTCCATATGAAAATGCTTTATCCTCCATAGGGACAATCCACTCAGCACTCACAAAAGTTACACTAAAATATATAAAGGTCTGTTTAAGAAAACTGACCAGACTAGTTAAGAAGATCTGACCAGGAAAAGAGCCTGAAGCCTGCTCATATTGGTCTCACTGCAGATAATAGTGGATGCCTCCTGACGCAAAAGACACTACCTGCTCTCTTGACTGAGAATAGAGATAAAAGTTATCCTCTTAATATTATAGAGAGTCCTGTTCTCTCAAAAAAAAAATTGATATTCAAGTCCTGTTCTCTCCAAAGCAGATTTTGATGTTCTACACTGAATAAGAGCCTATTTTATCCCAGTAGGTTATCTTTCTTTGGGTAGTGGGGTCACAACCTACCACTCACATTTTCAGCTGGGCGGGAAGAGGGAAACACCACTTTCCAAGACCTCACCAACCCAGAAAAAAATATGTTTTTTTGCTCAATCTTTTGCTAGACTTTTTCATTTTTACTGGCACATTCTAATACTTACCAGATTGGCAGAACAATGCCAGAACAAAGGCAATGATCAAAGCAGAGACAAAAAGACACTTCATCGTCTCAAATAATGTTTCCTCCTTAACCTGTAAAGTAAGATCAACAATTTGGGACTGGATGTTCTGAAAGAAGAAGACTGATCTTTATTAGCACTAAATCAGAAACCAGGCAAACATCTTTGCAACCTGAGAGTCAGTTTCTAGTCTCATAGCTAAGAACAAAGGCTTTAAAATATATATACAACAATTGACAATCTCTAGATGTAATAGCATGGAAGATTTTAGAGTTTCAGGTACTGAAACATCCCAAGGGGGGCTGTTCTTTGCCCATGCCATTTAATTCTTTGCTTTTCACCATGATTAGGAGAAGTAAACAATATTACAAGTTCAGATATTATTATTATTATTATTATTATTATTATTATTATTAGTGTAAGTTCTGGTTTACTCTGTCAGAGGACTGATTTAGCACCATTCCAATATCACATGTTTAAAATCTTGTTCCCTGCATTTGGCACAACATTCCCATAACCAGCCACACTGTATAAAATATATATTAGAGAATGCACTACAGAAATTGCAGGAGCCTTTAAGCAGACAAGGAAGAGCTTGAGAACATGAACAAAGTATGACAGCTGCCATAGCTGATAGCATGGTCCCACCACCACACTCTGCACTTCCTATGTCTCTTGGGGAACACATAAGATGTCTCATATGCCTCAGATTCCATGAAGCCAGGAATCAAATGGTGCTGCCAGAAAAAGGCATCCAGGGTCCCACTCAGCAAAGTTTACTTACCATACTCTGAATTAAATGAAGTTATACATATTAATGTTTCCATGGGGAGCAGGGAGACATGAGGTCATTAAGTCTGGAGTTACTTAACCACACCACTGTAAGTGGCTACACAGAAGGCAAAGAGTGATGAGATAAGCAATAGGGAGGCTTGGAGAAGTGAAATAGATGTGATGAGAGAGCAAAGGAGAACACTATCACAGCACTAGCTTTGGCTATGGTTTTGGGCACACTTGCTAGCAACTAAGCTCCACTGGAACACACTGGGGGATGCTTCTGAATACATTTGAGTTGGATTGCACTATTAGTGCTCAGACATACACTCTGCCCCTTTGAGATCAGTCTTGACCAGGTAGTCACTATCAGGAAAGGGCATGCTTCCTACTGACCAGATGTCTGTTGTTTTCCCAGTCTCCTGTGTGAGGGTGCTATTAATCAGGAACTGGAGATGCTGTAACTTGTCCCATTGCTACTTTGATTCAGGAAAATACTTGGAGGTCTTAGATTTGGGATGCTTTCCCCAACCTTGCTTGTTCCAGCCATTGTTGTTCCCAGCTGCCATGCCCTTTTATACTATTACTAGGGCTGCTTTCCTAGCAGCTAGGGCTGCTTTCCCACCTTGACACTTAGAATCAATCCTACTTCTCCAAGTCATGTGGCTACAACTTGGCACTGTCTAATTCTTTTCCTCCACCTCCTGATCTCTTCTAAAGAGCTGAACTCAGTTATGCTATTTTCAAGGCATTAGGTAACAGCAGTTATTCCCACATTCTATATCCTTACTTGCTCATTTTCATCCTAACTGCCCACTTTCTAGTTCTCTCAAAAGACAGCAGAATACAGACAGAATACACATTCATACTTATAAATGAAGAAAAAACAAAGGAAAAACCACTTGCCAATGTAATTCCTTGCCACACTTGCTTGTCGAGGACCAAAGTCTTCTGTACACACCTTTCTTGCTCTGTGTAACGATGAGAATTTATATAGCCAAGGAGGACACGTTTGTGTTTATTCTTTATTGGCTAAAGGCAGGTTTGATAATTACGTAACCTTTTTTTATTGAATTACATAATAATGGGAAGAAGAAGAAATACACTTGGCAATAAACCTGCTAATCTTTTTTTTTTTTAATGAAAGGTGAGTGCCACCCTTGTTCAAAAGATACACATAGCATTCCCTATAGAAGCCTTTTCATATTTTAATATTTGGGATATGGAATGATGTTGAGGAGTACTGTTGTGTGTGAGAACCCTGCTTTTGAGTTGTGAGACATTTCAAGGTCTCACAAGTTTATCTGGAGTCTAGTTGCCTTAGATGGTGGTCAGCAAAAACTTAGATTCTTTGGTACCAGTTTTATTTGCCCTCATATACACATAGCGCGGCTGGCCGATAAGACGCTGCTCTAGAGCTCCATTGTTTTAATTTTTACAAGGTTTTATCAGCATATTTAAAACGTAAACAGCTGGGCTGTTAACTTTCTTATTGATTTAAATGCTGTTTAATTTTATTTTTGTCAACCTCCTTTTTACTTTGAGCATTTTATCCTCTGAAGTCTGTTTGCAATATGAAGATACGGAAGCGTCGGCGTTCCAAGGCTACTACTGACTCAGGCAACAAACCTTCCAAACAGACAAAGATAGACTCCATTTTCACAAACAGGCAAGAGTCCCCGGTATTACAGACTGATTTAGAACTAAACAACAGATATTCAATTTTGGATTCTTTGCAGGCTGAAGAACTTGCCTCGGCTAATGATAATGTTGATTGTATGGTGAATGTGAGAGTCCCAGATTCTTCTCTTAATAATGGTGGTTGCTCTGAGGATTTGCCAGCAAAATGTCCTTGGAAGGATCTTCTGGAAAGGGAGGTGTTTCTAATCTCTAAGACTTTTGAATCGCTGCTGACTAACTGTACCTCTATCAGCAACAGATTAGAGGTATTAACAGAGCAACTTTACAATAAGGAGGCTTTTAATTATCCCAATAATAAGACAGTTTCTCAGGAAGTTCCATTATTTGTTTATTCTAATCCTATTGAATATCTTGTGGATTTGACTTTACAAGCATCTCAGGTGATGATAGCTGTTGGGAATAACCCTATTAATAAAGGCAAGTGGTCAAACTTCTACAATATTAAGGTCTCTTTAAGTAAATTGTTGAGGCAAGAGCAGAGAAGGATCATGTTAAAATCCTTTCCGTTTCTCCCGAATTGGGGCCATTATCAAGAACTTGTTTTGTTTTTTGAATCTTCCTCAGGCCCTGACTTGTTGTTTGCTAAAAAGAATTTCTTGGCAAAAAATTATGATATCCATTGCTCTAGGGCAGGGGTAGGCAACCTTTCCCCTTTAAGGGCCGAGGGACTTCAACTCTCAGAATCCCAGGAGCTATTGGTCAACATGGGACTATTGGCCAACATGGCTGAGGCTTCTGGGAGCTGAAGTCCCTCGGCCCTTAAAGGGGAAAGGTTGCCTACCCCTGCTCTAGGGTCTTTAAAAATAAAGTGATTAACACCTTGGTGGCCTATAAGAAAGGAGAACCTGCTGGAGTAGGCTTAGATCAGCACGGACCTTCAATCTGGAGTAAGCCCAACAATGTAGTCGAACTTACTCAACTTAAAGAGGAATGGAATGATTTGAAGCAGGCAATTGAAAGGATTAACAACAGTCAACATTTACTTTGGAGTAGAGTCATCTAAGCAATTAATTGCTGATTTTGGTGGGCCCTCTAAACCAGCTCTTGCTATCAAAGGCCATCTTTTGGATTGTTCAATCCAGACACCTGTGCCATTAGAGGATGAAGGTGCAAAGGAGGATGCACTGAATATTGATATGCCTTTGCTCTCTATGAACCCTGCCCAGACTGATACAGCAAACTTGCCATCTAGTGATTGCTTTGTTTCTAAGGTAAAATCTGTTGTTGAAGATTCCCCACTTTTACTTGATTTTGAGCTGGACATGAGAGCTGGAACTGGGCATGTACCTGTTGATCAAGTACAGGGGAAATCCTGGGCTAGGGAATTGAGAGAATTAACTTCTGTGTACCCGCATACTACTGATACCCCGCAAGATGAAACATCACCAACGGATGCTTACCAGATCACTGATGCTGTTCCTGAGTTTAAGGTTGTGGAGGAGCAGGCTTTGCAGGGGTTTCAGGATCTTTCAGTGGCCAATCAAATAATAGTAACTGCACAGCTGGAGGATACAACAACCAAATTTCGAAGGATAATTCAATCCCAGTTAGAAATTGATCCATCTACTTCTTCATCAGTTAAAGGCCTTGCCCACTGTAGTACGAACGGTTGTGTTCAAACTGAAGAAACCCTCTTCTCTACAATTTCATCAGATCCGGTTCAGTGACTAGAAGGGGGCAGTGCTGGTCTGTCACTCCTTTCATGGAATATAGCGGGCTGGCTGAATAAAAACTCCGACATGGATTTTATCGACTATATTGGTAAATTTGACATTGTATGTCTGCAAGAAACCTGGTGCCCATATGATATCCTACTCCCAGGATTTGTATCCTTGTGTGTGCCTGCATGTAGATCCTCTAATAGGGGTAGATATAAGGGTGGACTGTCCATCCTTGTAAAACTTTCTAGTGGTCTTAAGTATACGGTACTGACACCATGTGGATCATTAGCACAAGTTATTTCTTTACAATTAACAAATGTTGAGATATTTTTGTTTAATATTTATATTCCCCCTACCTCTAACGAGCCTAACTTAGCTACTTGCTGGGACCAATTGTCTAGCTATGTTGAAGATATTACTAATAGGTTTGTTTCTTCAAGATGTATTTTAATGGGTGATTTTAATGCAAGAATTGGGCCCTCAAATGATTTCCTTTGTGAGCATCTCATGATTGATCCAAGTTTGTCACCCT
Organism: Phrynosoma blainvillii; assembly: GCA_026167975.1. Classification (NCBI taxonomy): domain Eukaryota; kingdom Metazoa; phylum Chordata; class Lepidosauria; order Squamata; family Phrynosomatidae; genus Phrynosoma; species Phrynosoma blainvillii. The sequence goes on from JANUYF010000001.1 coordinate 358,292,188, forward strand.
TTCCTTTAAATCTCCCTCGTATAGGAAAGGATTTAAAAGTCAATAATAATGGGTAATTCCTGGTTAATCTTTGTATTAGCCACACTTTTTTAATACGAAATGGCTCTGAAAGGTTTCCAAAAACTGACGGTTTTACATATAATTCACCCACAGGGAGAAGTACTATCGATTATGTGATAATCAGTCCTGATTTGTCGAGTTTAGTTGTTGATTTCAATATCTGTCACAGGACTGAAAGTGACCATTTGCCTTTGTATATCTCCCTCAATTTATCAGAGCCAGTTTTTTTTTTCTTCTTTTAGGAGCAACTTAAGAGAATATAGATATGAGAGACTGAAGCGTATTCATTGGGATTCTAAAATGGAAGACATTATTAGCAATAGTTTTAAGGATGTACGGATTTTAAATGGGTTTAGTGTTTTAACTACTAGCACTAGGATAGACGATGCTTTATCATCATATATGGATATTGTGAGTATCCTTCAAAATGAGGCCTCTCATCCCCACAGTCACATAAAAAATAGAAGAACTTGGTTTGATAAGAGTTGTCTTATCTGGAAAAGGAAATTAAGACAAATATTCCAGCAGGCTTTGGCCAATCCGATGGTTAAATTTGGGCCTTATTATAAGGCCCGTAAAGAATATTTGAATCTGGTGGAAAGCAAAAGGAAGGTATTTTTTCCAACAAAATTGGGCTTCTCTGGACAACGCTCTAAAATCCAACGATGCTAAAACCTTTTGGGTGGCAGTTAGGAAATATATGACTAATGACAATCCTATGGTCCTTCCTACTATACTTCCTCAGACATGGTTTTCATATTTTACCGATAAAATGGGAATCCAAACATTAGATAAAAATTCATTAATAAAAAAACCCTCCTAATTTATGGAGTCCAGTTTCAGTGGAGGAGGCGCATCAGTTGATCCTAAAACAGCGACAGGCAACTTTTTTCTTACCTGGGCCGGTCTGCCGTCGCCCAGGTCGCGGCTGGGCCAAGGGGGGAGAAAATGGCGGCGCGTGCGCTTGTGCGCACACGCGCACCCGCCGCCACCGCCCGCGACCCCCCCGGACACACAGCCGCCGCGATCGCTACTGCGGGCACCGCCGTAGCGCGCGCGGCTCCAGCCGCCACGGCGCATGTCGCGGCCGCCATTTCGGGAGACAAAATGGTGGACACAACACATTTGCGCATGCGCAAGAGTACCGCGCATGCGCAAACGTGTCGCGACCACCATTTGACTTTCAAAATGGCAATCGCCGCGAGCGCACCCGGAAACGCGCTCTGGCAGCGGCGGCGGCGTGCGGCAGCGGCGGTGGCGGCAACCTCCAGCCGGGGCCGGTAAGTCCGGGGCCCGGGGCCTAAACCGGCCCCCGGGCCGTAGGTTGCCGGTCCCTGTCCTAAAACTAAAATCTGGTAAATCTCCTGGCTGTGATGACCTCCCAGCAGAAATTTTGAAATTCCGCCTGGAGAATTGGACAACAGCATTGGCAAATTTATTTACTCTTATAAATATCTCTGGAGATATTCCAGCTGATTGGAAGGATTCCATTATAATTCCAATCTTTAAAAAAGGAGATAGACAGGACCCTGGTAACTATTGCCCAATAAGTTTGTTATCTATAGTGGGCAAACTATATGCCAGTTATTTGGGCTTGAAATTACAGAGTTGGATGAATGTTCAAGCTTTACTAGGTCCGGAGCAAGCAGGTTTTAGAAGATATATGTCCACTGTGGATCACATAACTGTGCTTTCATTTCTTGTGAATAAATATTTGTCGAGACCCAAAGGTAAATTATATGCGGCTTTTATTGATTTGAAAGCCGCTTTTGATTCAATTCATCAGTCTTTACTAAGGGAAAAGTTGGGTAGACTTAATATAGATCCTCGGTTGTTGTTTCTTTTAAGCCAACTTCATACAAATAATCAATGTAGAGTGAAATTTTCTGAATCAGGCCATTTAACAGACCCTATCTACTCTGGTATAGGAGTGAGACAGGGTTGTGTGTTGGCTCCTCATCTGTTTAATCTATTCATGGCTGATTTACCTGCCTTTATGACCACAGTAGATTCTCATCCCCCTTCGCTGGGAAATAGTCCACTTTTTGTACTCCAATATGCCGATGACACTCTGTTACTGTCTTTATCTCAGGTGGGGTTGGCAAGAGCCCTTAAAAGATTCTCGGAATATTGTGGAAAATTTCATCTACTGATAAATTTTGAGAAAACCAAAATCTTGGTATTTTCTAAGAGATTTGTACTGAGAACATGGAAGGTTGGAAATCAAATAATTGAGCAGGTCAAAAAGTATGTTTACCTTGGTGTCCTTTTTCATTTTAATGGGCAGTGGAGAAAACAGAGAGATAAAGTAATACAAACAGGGAAAAGATCCTTGGCGGCTATACAATCTTTTTATTATAAAAAAGGCAACCAGGATATCCTAGCAGCCTTAAATATTTATAAAGCCAAATTAAGACCTCAATTACTTTATAGCATATTTACCTGGATTCTAGCCTTTAATAAGGAGATTGAATGTTTGCAGACATTTTTTTTCAGGAGATTATTATCTGTACCCCCATGTGTACACCATCTGACTCTCTATGCGGAACTGGGATTGAATGCCCTTGAAACCGAAGCCTGGATGATGACTTATAGGTTTTGGTTTAAGATACATTTTAGGCCAAATAGATCTAGTCTTTTATGGTTCTTACTATCAGACGTTTATTATGCTAGATGGGCTAAACTTTATGAAAATAAAGTAATTTCCATGGGCTTAAATTTTGATTCTCTCCTTTTGCTAACCGAAAAGGAGTGTCTTGAATCTATCAGGGTCTGCCTTGCAGAGAGAGATTATCAACTGTCATATCCAGCACCTCCTAGGGTGTGTTCTCCAGCAATGCTTGGTATTCCCTCCTTGCAGTACGGTAGGATTCCTGATTATTTTCAAACCCTTTCATTGTTGGTGTTGAGGAAGGCATTTTTATTAGCAAGGTTAAATGTGCACCCCTCAAATGTGACAAGGGGTAGATATTTACAGACCCCATTTTTGAAACGTAAATGCCACTGTGATCAAGCTCCTGATGTTCTCCATCATATTGTACTGGTGTGTCCATTGTATATAATTCCTAGGGGGAAACTGTTAAGGAGGCTATTGGAAATGAACATCTGTTTGGATGGGTTATCAGTGGAATTTTATTGGAAGATCAGAATCCATATATTACCAGGCTAATGGCCAATTTCCTGCTGGAAGCTTCAAGATTATGGCTTAAATTTTATAATAATGATCCTGAAGTTATATTGTAAACATATTTATTTATTGTAAATCTATTGTAAATCCTATTCTTGTATGCCTAATAAAGGTTAAATGAATGAATATACACATAGTGCAAGGATACAACAGGTTCCTGATCCCTATCAGATGTTTAGAAGATTCATAGTCCTATAGAATCTGGAGAGAAAACCCAGCTCTTTGCCCCTTCCCTTGGTCTAGTAGCAGGAGTGGCTAAAGGTGGTGAAAGAAAGATAAATTTTATCTGTCCATCTATACCGCTTCAGGCCATCCTAGCTGTCACTGAAACATATCAGAAGAATGTTACCTGCTGTTGGCTGTACTTTAAGAGGAACTGCTGAAATGCAGCCCACAATTAGTTCTGATTACAGAAATCTTTGTCAAGAATTGCAAAGTGAGGAGTGATTCTGAATTTGCTTGTATGCAATGGTAATGGGCTGAAAGAAACTCCTACAAAGTCAAGCATACCAATCCTAAACCCATAATAGTATTCTCTATTGTACTCAATAATGATGAAGTTCTGCCTGAGCCTCATGCTGGTAAAACGCTGGACCTTATCACATGGGGGAAATCCCATGGAGAAACAGGATTTAAAAGCTGGGGAAAACCCACAAAATCAGGTTGATTTTCACACACATCACTGTTAAATGGAAAGTAGTCAAAAGTCGCTCCTTTTTACTTTTGGGATTTTCCATTTGGGTTAACCACACTTTAACAGTGATGTCATCTGAAAATCTACCCGCTTTTGTGGGGGTTTTTTTCTATTTATAACCCCGTTTCTGCATGGGATTTCCCCTGTATTATAAAGTCCAGTGTCAGGTATCCTAATAGGGGAAATTGGGCAAAATCAGGGGTTTAAACAGCAATTATCCCAGGCAAAGCACGAATTGGCAATTAAGATTTTCAGGTTGCTCTTAAGGAGGCAATAAAGAGGCAATAAACAGCAACAAATAATTCACAGGGAAATCCCAAAACTGATTTGTTGCTGTTTATTGCCTCCTTATTGCCTCTTTAAGAGTGATGTGTGTGAAAATGTTAATTACAAATTCGAGTTTTGCCTGAGATAATCGCTGTTTAAATCTCTGATTCCCTCCTAATTTCCCCCGTGTGATAAAGTCTTGATCTGCTCAGTTCACACTACAAGGGAGTTTCCCAATGATACCAATTTTACTGGGGTCAGCCATTACCCCCCCTGCAACCCTCCTTTCTTTCCCCATCCCTCTTTCCATCTTTTCTAATTCCCTAAAATGTTTGTGCAATACCTTCACAATGCTTTGTGATTCATTGCTCTTAGAATTGTATGTCTGGCATCCCCCCCGCCACACAACTGCTGAAAGAAAAGAGATAATATAAAGTTCAAAAAGAGCAGATACCTTTTGTAGACTGCAAGTGCTTCCAGGCAAGCCTTTACTTTGCAATTGCACTGCTTCAGATTCTACTTTTTATGATGGGGAGTCCAAATGGCTCAGGACCACATTGGCCCAGAGATCACCACTTTGAATAACATTATGTGTCTTTGATTGTGGTTCAGAGCCTGCAGTAAGTGCAAAATGTGATGGCTAGTCTGCTAAGTAGGAGAATCTACCAGGAAAGGAGTTGTACTTGCAATCAATATATAGTGGCCCCTTGGCATATGCAGAGGATCTGTTCTGGACCCCTCTGTGTATGTGAAAAAACACATAAGCTGAAGTGCCGTAGAAATGAATGGTGGCACGCTCTTGCGTGCAACACCCCACATGCACCTGCAGTGCACACACCATTTTGTCCTCCTGGGCTTGCTGTATGCATATGCTCAAAGCTGCGTTCAGCAAGCCTGCGTATGCATGGGCGCACTGTACTACTTTGCTGTATTAAGGTACATATATTGACATATAGAAGACTGTTGCTCTATACACTCTTAAAACCGGGCTAGGTCATTTTAACTGCTCTGGCTGCCTCCTGTTGCATTCTGGAACTTGTAGTTTAGGAAGGGGCATTAGTATATTCCGCCAGAGAACCTTTAAGCCTCACTGAACTACAAACCTCAAAATGCAACAGGAGGCAGTCAGAGCTGTTAAAGCAACCTAGCCCCGTTTTGAGAGTGTGGTGCGATAAGCTCAATAAATGTGGCCAAGATGTGGCCCTTCAGATCTTGTCAAACTGTCACTCTCAGCATTCCCCACCATTAGCAGGCTAGGGATGATAATACTTGTAGTCCAACAACATGTGGAGAGACACAAGTTGTCCACCCTGGCTTAGGATCAGGTGGAGTACCTTAAGCAATTTGAGAAAGGGCACTCTGAATGCAGGTACCCCAGACTGTGGAATTCCCTTGTGCCTCAGATGCAATTTGTGCTGCTCAGCCTCAAAACTTCAACTGAAGATCTACTTAGTGCAATAACATCCAAAATCCACAAAACAGCAATACCTTTATTAGGCCAACCAAACTGCACATTATACATGTTGTAAACTTTCAAAGCTCCACCAGCTTCTTCATCAGCCAAAGGCATCTAAAATCATACAGGAAAAAGAAAAAAAATATTAGAGTCACATGCTCTCTTTGGACTGAATGGGTTTTTCTTCACTTACCCAAATGTTATTCAGTCATATATGCTTGCACTCTCTTTTGTCTTATTGTTTACTGATCAATTGCATACTTTTGTTGTTCTTCACTGACTGTTCCTCTCTATGGGATTATTTGTATAATGAAAAGCAGGTATTAAGTTTTACAAACAAGGAATATATAAATAAAACAAAGGACTAACAGCAGTCCATGTACTTCGAGTAATACTGCTATAGCTGGCTCAGCCCTAAGGTTTCAGCTACACTGCACAGTTAATACAGTTTGACACCACTTTAACTGCCATGGCTCAATGCTATGGAATCCTGGGATTTGTAGTTTGTTGTGTTTTTCTACAGTTGAGACACATCTGCTGCTTCTATCTCTAGCCCCACACCCTTTCTAGCTGGTCATATGGCTATATAATGTTTGTACTGACTTCTTTAACCAGAGCCAAGTTTTAACACACCCCATGTATTTGCATGTGTTTGACATAAAAATGGTCTGTCATCACTCCTTATCTAAAGTAACCAGAAGTATTGACAATAGTAAATGCCCACTTCTGACTAATCTCATGGGAAGGAATACTTCTTGAGAAAATGTGCTTTAAGGACCCCACCTCCAAAGAGATGTAGCAATGGTTCTAAAGGAGAGAGAGATTTCCAAATTCAATGTACGGTATATTTTTAAAACTGTGGTAGCAGGCAATCCTTACACTGACAGGAATATTAGTATCTGGATATTTGTCTCTCTACTGGAGACAATGCAAGAGAAACCATTTTGAGACAGCAAGATTAAAAAAGAAAACGGAGCAAGGGGTAATTTGGGGAATATTTGGGGGGAAATATGGAGAAATTTGAGATCTGTTAACAAATCTTATTTGGAACTGAGATCTAGCATGTACCCTATATAGCTATAGCTATAGCAGTCTGAAACCATTTTAAGTGCCATAGCTCCATGTAGCCTGAGTTACTTAGAAATATCTAGTGTACTGCTCTGGACTACATCACTCACAAGACCACAAATCCGAGGCTTCCATAGAATATAGTCATAGCATTTAAAGTGGTATTAAAGTACTGCAATTTGTAGTGTGGATACACTAGATCCAGAAGGCTATATGGTAGTAGATCAATACAAAGTGACCTCCTTAATAGAGTCCATCTATCTGGCATGTGGCCTTCCTTGCTTCCTACTTCCCTCCACCTTCCCCAGCATCATTGGTTTTTTCCAAAGAGTCTTCTCTTCTCATGATGTGTCCAATGTACGACAGCCTCAGTTTGGTCATCTTGGCTTCCAGGGAGGTTTCCGGCTTGATCTGCTCTAGGACCCATTTGTTTGTCCTTTTGGCTGTCCATGGAATCCTCAGCACTCTTCTGCAGCACCACATCTCAAATGCATTGATTTTTCTTCCTATCATCTTTCTTAATAGTTCAACTGTCACATCCATACATAGGGAATAGGGAATACAATGGCTTGTATGATTCTCACTTTTGTGCTGAGTTGTATATCTTTGCATTTTAGAATCTTTTCTAGTTCTTTCATAGCCACCCTCCCCATTCTGTGCAGAATTTTGAACATAATTTTGCTTGCATGTGAGATCAGTGCTATGGTCCTATAGTTGCTGCAGTCTTTTGTATCTCCTTTTTTGTGGATAGGGACTGTTTGCAATCTGTTGGCCATCGTTTTGTTTTCCATATTTGAAGCCAGTCATGATTTCAATGTGACCTAATAATACTTAAAATTCAGGGATAGCAACCACAGTTGTTAATTTTATTAATCTTTTGTACTTAAAGTCCATGCGGTGAGGGTATTAAGTGAATCCTTAACAATGGACTCACATCTGTTGTACTTTTGTTCACAAAAATAGCTATGGAATTGGAGAAATGTCCTGGAAAGTGTATTTGATAAATTCCATTATCTGTATAGCAAGGCTAAGAACTAAGGGATCATCAGGGAAGTTAGTCCTCTTCTTCCATGACTGGTATTCCTTCCCTGATTTAGGCAGCAAACCCAAACCCATTTCAAAGGGGAATAAATCCCATTAAATTCATTTGAATTTACTTCTAAGCAAGCATGTATAAGATTACACTATTATTTTCTGCCTTTCATGACTGAACACAAGCAAGCGTGGTATGAAATAATCCCACAATAGGAACCAGAATAAATTTATACTTTTTCAGCGCTACAAATTAATTTTTTATTATGAGACTTTTTCCTTTCTTTTAACCAAGCACCATAGCTTCTAACTATCACTTTCTTTTCCTGAGAAAGCTGAGGAAGTGAAGATGGTGGATGTAAGGGCAGTAAGCGCAATTACTTTTCAAGCAGATTATTAAGTGCTAAGTTTAAATAACAACAACATCATAGGATGTTATCACACGGGGCCTAAAGCAGAAAGAATCTTCACCCAATCCTGTCCCATTGCGGTTCTTTTTCCCCTGTGTTCACATGACGTCGCACGCAACCCCGTCCCAACCCCGTCCCAATGCTGCATCATCCCCGTTCTTTTGAATGCCGGTTTCTTGGGGAATTGCAATTGAGCGACCGGAATGATACCGCAATGATGCTTTCACCGTATGTCTGATCACGAGATACGTATCGTGGAGCCCAGGCCCCGCGCAGGCTTCGGAAGGGGTGTGTGTCCCTTCCCAACCCAAGCTGAGAAAGAGAGCTGCTCAGAAGGGGTGTGTGTCCCTTCCCAACCCAAGCCGAAAAAAGAGGCGCTCGGAAGGGGTGTGTGTCCCTTCCCAACCCAAGCCGAGAAAGAGAGCCGCTCGGAAGGGGTGTGTGTCCCTTCCCAACCCAAGCCGAGAAAGAGAGCCGCTCAGAAGGGGTGTGTGTCCCTTCCCAACCCAAGCTGAGAAAGAGAGGCGCTCGGAAGGGGTGTGTGTCCCTTCCCAACCCAAGCCGAAAAAAGAGAGGCGCTCGGAAGGGGTGTGTGTCCCTTCCCAACCCAAGCCGAGAAAGAGAGCCGCTCGGAAGGGGTGTGTGTCCCTTCCCAACCCAAGCCGAGAAAGAGAGCCGCTCGGAAGGGGGGGTGTCCCTTCCCAACCCAAGCCGAGAAAGAGAGCCACTCGGAAGGGGGGGGTGTCCCTTCCCAACCCAAGCCAAGAAAGAGAGCCGCTCTGAGGACGTCTGTTCAGAGCGGCTCTCTCTTGGAAAGGGGTGTGTGTGCGTGTGTGACAGCCGGCTGTCACACACACACACACACAAACACACACCCCTTCCCAAGCCTGGAAGCCTGGTTGCTTTCCTTGGGACGAGGCCGGGCTCGGACCCCGGCCTCATCCCAAGGAAAACAACTAGGCTTCCCTTGGGACGAGGCCAGGGTCGGAGGAGCCCTCCGAGCCTGGCCTCATCCCAAGGAAAGCAACCAGGCTTCCAGGCTTGGAAAGGGGTGTGTGTGTGTGACAGCCGCGGCAAGTGACAGCCGCGGCTGTCCTGTTTCTGCGCATGTGCAAGAACATCCTTGCTGGGTTCTGGAGGAGATCTTTTCACTTGTGTGTGAATGGCAGATACGGCCCCCAGGAGCGCATCTATCGCGGTATCGTTAATTGCGCAATGATGCTAGTTGCGTCTGATAGCCATTTCCGTTTTGTGGGGTCTATACCGGTATAGTTCTGGATTGATTCCATACCGTTTTCTTGCCGCCTTGAGACCCGCGTGTGATAATGTCCATAATAGGGCACTGAGGAGGGGTGTCTGCATACTCTCCAAGTGTCCCGAATTGTCAGGGATAGCCCAGATTAATCTTCAATCATCCCACTTTTTTTAACTGCTCTTCAAATATCCCAGTTTCTCACTCCTCTTCCCACTCTCCCCTTTTCTTCTCAATTTACTTTAGTGGTTGCAAAGGGAGTTCAAAATGCAAAAGGAATTTGCACAGAATTAATTCATCAGGGGAAAGAGGAGAGAAAGGGGCAGAATGTCACGTTTCACAGTAAGCTCAGGCAAAAGCAAAATGCTGCAGTCTCTCCTAACTTGGATCTTCTTCTTCATTAAAAACTTTTACCATCTTGACCACACTCTGATGTTGCTTGGCCACACAGTGTCCTGGGGGGAAGCAGACGACTGCTTCCGGGACGCCGCCGGACGGAGCGCCGGCGGAGCGGAGCCTCTGCACCGCGGCGCTCCTGTGGCATCCCTAAAAGGAGCTCCAAATTGGCGCTCCTTTTAGATGTCAGGGAAAGTGCGCCCTAAAAGCGGCGGGCGCACTTTCCCTGACTCTTCCGCCGCAGCGAGTCTGGTCGCTGTGGCGGGAGGTTGCTCCGGAAGCGCCGGCCGTGCGGAGGGCTGGCAGCTCCCAGGGCGACCTCAGGAAGAGGAAGGAGCGGCGCTCATACGGTGGCTCCTCCTCTTCCGGGCCTCCAAGACAGCTCAATAAGCCGTCTGCCGAGGCCCCCAGTTTTCATCTGTAAAATGTTTATTCATGAATTTATTTATTTATTTCCAGGATGTATAAGCCCACTTTTCTCCCACAGTGGGATTCAAGGTGAATTACAATATATATTTTTTTAAAAAAGACAGAGCTAAAAAAATTGATTACAAAAGTTAAAAACAATAATTAAATACTACTAACATTAAAACATTAAAAACAGCATAGTTAAAAACAGTAAAAATCATTAAACATTAAAACAGCACACCACATTACTCAAATAAAGGAGTTTATCGCACTCAGTTATAACACGGCTTACCTGAGTAGGCTTAAAATTAGACGCGGACGGCATCCTGAAAGTATCACACACATTTAGTCGCCGAAATCACTGCCTGGCTGCAACTCGGCTCCATTGCTGCTTGGAGGGGCACTCTGGCGGCCATTTTTTCAAACCAGAAAAGTCCCGGCTTCGAAAAGAGGCACAAGGAGCGCCCCTTGGAGCAGCAATAAAGCCAGGCTGCAGCCAGGTGGCGATTTTGGTGGCTAAATGTGTGTGATACCATCAGGATGTTGCCCGCTTCTAATTTTAAGCTGGCTCAGGTAAACCATGTTATAACTGAGTGTGATAATCTCCAAAAACGAGCTACCTCTCTCCTCAGTCCTCACCAACCACACTTGTGAAGGTGGTGGCACTGAGAGAAAGGCCTCTCCGGCCGATCTTAGCACTCGAGCTGGGTTGTATAGGGAGATACTGCCCTACAGATAGTCTGGGCCCAAGCCATTTAGGGCTTTAAAGGTCAAAACCAGCACCTTGAATTCTGCCCCGAAACGGACCAATAGCCAGTGTAGCTGTTTCAACAGGGGAGTGACACGATCCCTGTAAATGTTGGAGAATATGTGTCTGATGGTGTTCCTATATTTAAACATGCCAGATTGGAGGAATACGTGCCTGTCAAATACACTTGACATCAGAGGGAAAGAAAGAAAACTCTCTCCCTTAAGGATCTTTTTAAAAATTCAGATTCAAATAAAGGAGATTATTGCACTCAGTTATAACACGTCTTACCTGAGCCGGCTTAAAATTAGAGAGCTTTGCACGCCTCAAGGAGTGACTCTACAAATAAAAGTTTGCTTGCCTCTTTAAAGCTCATTCAGGATTTCCTGAGGTTAGTGAGGGAAATACCTGTTGACAGAAATAGACAGTAAGATAGAATGATAGATGATAGATATGACAAGTTCCTTGCACTGGAATGTAATGTGCAAAGGAGAACCAGAAATCCATCTATGCAGAAAATCTTTTTTTTTTCCCTTTAGGAAAAAAAATGTTTCAGTTGACCCATAAGTAAACCAGTAAAGAAAACTGTAGATCTACTGGAGCACAATAAAGTATGGTCCATTGCACCTATAATTATTTCACAAGAAAAAGGTATACATCAATTTCCTGTGTTCTCAGGTGGTGAACGAGCTTTTTGTTCATAAACTTTACTGGAGAAAGGGTGGATTTTTCTGGAGAAAGGGTGGATTTATTTATCTTTACTCACAAAGTAAAACTACCCTTCTCCTAAAGCTATTGAACTTTCATTAATCTAAAACCAACACATAAAATATGAAAAAATGATTTCTGTTTTCTCATAGTGATCTTACATGTTGTTTTTATGTCAATGGCAGTTCAATTACTGTAGGATGTGTGTGTCTATCTTTTGTTTAAACAAGTAAAGATAAATAAAACTGCCTTTTCTGTGGTAAAATGAGTGAACAATAAGGAGGATGACCACCTGTGAAGAGAGAAAAAAATGATGTGTATCTTTCATTTGTTAAGTAAATATGGGTCATGGCTGATTATTTTTCTTTAAATTGTTTAAATTTGTTTAAAATATCAAGAAACATTTGCTTTAAAGAGATTTGCTACCCAAAAATTTGAAATGTGGTGACGATGGTGGACACTACAAAAATTATCTTGGGGCTGCTTTGTGACCTGAAGGCTGCTTGTTGCCCACCAGGATTTGACCCAAGACATAATTCTGGAAACTCAACAGCTTTCTTATTTTGCAACATTTAGATTAGTTTCATAAGGCATTAATTGCCCTTAAAATAGATGTGGTAATCTTTGCATCAGGTATGGGGATTTCTTTAAAAATACAAGGTCTTTAGCTCTTTTCTCCATGCCTTTTACCGTACTCTTTCATCAGCAATATTTTGCTATTTTGAAAGGCAGGGAACAAATACAAAGTGTTTTTCTGTTGCTTCAAAGACACATTTAAAAAATTAATAAATAGGTGATACAAATGGTATTCCCTGTAAATGTCCTGAATATGTGCTGAGGTGTAATAAATTAACCCAATCACCATAGATCATCTTCCCATCAAAATCAAATCTCCTTAAAAGACTGAAGAGTATAAAGGCCTCTCCAAATAAGGGGTCAGATTTTGTTTGTCTCTATATTCTGAACACAGTTTAAGTGGACACATTCCTTGACTTGTTGATTCCAACATTGACAAAATTATTCAATTACAGATTATTATAATTATAATTATTATTATTTTAAATAAGATATAAAAGCACTGGAACAGAACATTAACAAAGTATACATAAAATGGCAAGTCTGACTGCTAATAATATCCACCTTTAAATCAGTTTGTAAACTTCATGAACTGTATTATCTAGCATGAAGGCGATTTATTTAATAAATTTGCTTTAAGAACACTGTACAGTCCCAGTGGAAAGCACAAACTTAGTTATAGAATCATAGAACTGAAAGAGACCACGAGGGTCATCCAGTCCAATCCTTGGCATAAAGGAACTCACAATCAAAACATCCTCAACAGATAGCCATCCAGCCGCTGCTTAAAAACCTCCAAAGAAGGAGACTCCACTACTCTCCAAGAGAGTGTGTTTCACTGTTGAACAGCCCTTACTGTCAAGGGCGTCTTCCTAATTCTTCCTAATGTCTAGGTGGAATCTCTTTTCCTGTAGTTTGAATCCATTGCTCTGTGTCCTAATCTCTGGAGCAGCAGAAAACAAGCTTACTCCACCCCCAATGTGGCATCTCTTCAAATATTTAAACATGGCTATGGGGCTAAGCAGACGGCGCAAAGCGCTGTCTTCAGGACAAGGAAGGGGAGGGGCAGCCACACGCTGGGCACCCCAACCCCTTCCCGAAGACATCGTCGGAGCGCCGGACCCTCCGCACGTCCGGCACTCCGAGGATGCCTATCCGCCTCAGCGTCCACACATGCTGCAGCGGAAAAGTCGCCAAAGGTGCACCGGCAGCCTTTTGCAGCGCACCTTTGGCGATTTGCGGAAGGAGCGCTATTTTAGCGCTCCTTTCTGGGGTGGCGAAGCTGCGCCGCGGGGCCAAGGAATGCGGATGCCTCGGCCCCGCGGCGCAGCTTCCTGGGGCGGCCCCGTGCCGCCCGTCTGCTAGTCTTCTATGATATCACTGCTTAATCATCTCTTTCCCAGGCTAAACATTTCCAGCTCCCTAAGCCGCTCCTCATAGGGCATGGCTTCCAGACCTTTCATCATTCTCTGGACACTCTCCACTTTGTCAACATCCTTCTTTAATTATGGTGCCCAGAGCTTCCATTATTCTGAATGGCTGACTGGCTTTTAAGGTGGGTTTTAGGTAGGGTTACCATATTTTGTCCTTTTCCCAAACATGTCATTTTGTAGATCTAAAATTTATGCCCTGGTATATTTTTAAATGTCTGCAGAATTTAAAAATATCTACTGATTCACCTCTTGCACGGTGACTGTCTCATCATTGCCATCTTCATCAAGAGCTCCACTAGGAGAAGGGACAGAAAGCTCAATGAGAGAGAGAGAAAGCAACTTGAGTTGGGGGAAGAAGGGAGACAGATCTAGAGGGAGAAGGCAAGCTAGTTAAGTGAGGTAGATGAGGGAGCATCTGGCAATTCACAGGTGATGGAAGAAGGTGGCTTGGTAGAGCAGGTGAGGAAACTGTCGCCATGGGTCGAGATTGACTCAAGGCAGTTAACAACGACAGCAACAAGGGAAGGCAAAATTTCTATTATTTACATACAATGAAGATTAGAAATGTTTCTACAGGTTGAGTATCCCTCATCTAGAATTCTGGAATCTGAACTACACCAAAATCCAAAATTGTACACATTGGTGGGTTACATAGTGACACCTTTGCTTCCTGATGGTTCAGTGTACACAAATTTTGTTTAACACTCACATTTATTTAAAATATTGTGTATAAGATTATCTTGTGTATGAAGTGTTTAGAGTTGGGTCCCATCTCCAAGATATCTCATGTACTTGCAAATATTAAAAAAAAAAAAATCTGAAATCCAAAATACCTGGTTCCAAGCATTTCTAATAAGGTAGCCTCAACCTGTGGTAGCAACTATCACGGCTTATATTAGATGGAGGTCAAGGGTATAAATGACCTCATTAAAGAAGTCAAGGGTATGAATCTGCAAGAACTAAGAAATGTTGTGGAAGATAGGGAGTCTTGGAGAAGTCTCATCCATAAGGTCACCATGAGTTGAGATCAACTCGAGCGTAAATCCATGCATCCCTAGGGAGATTCATCATATGAGGTTCATCATAGTGATTGATGGTTTGAAGCAAATATGTTCTCTTTTTTGCTTTTCAAAATATGTAACCCTAGTTACAGAGGACATATCCAGGATTAGCTATGTTGGCCATATAGCAAAGTAAAACAACATCCAAAATCCACAAAACAGTGATACCTTTATCGGGCCAACCAAAATGCATAATATACATGTTGCAAGCTTTGGAAGCTCCATTGGCTTCTTCATCAGGCAAAGATGTTAAAAATCATACAGGAGGGGGGAAATGGTGATGTTAGTCACAGGCATGCATTTTGTCAAGTTGTGGTTGTTGTCCTCAGTTAGATACTATGGAGGGATATTCACAAAGACAGGACCTTCCTCTTTCTCTCCATGTGGGTACCAGGAGATTCTTAAAGTCCAGGAAATAAACTTAGCAAGACAAAAAGATTTGTGGTCCAGTTTGTCTTGAATACTAGTTACAGAGGGGGAGTTAAAGTATAGCTATGACATCATGGCGATGTGCTTCATGCAAAATCTCAGCCATGTTTTTGTCGGTGTGTGTGTTTCTCTTGGAATAGTGGTAAAATACTTTGAAAAAATATTTGTTTTATCTTGCCTTAGGGATAAAACTACTTTCAATGATGAAATGAAATAGCTTCATTCAAACTTGCATTTAATCGGGTTTTGAGTCGAATGGATTTGGGATCACAGAATCAATTCAAACCAAAATTAAGTTCACACTGCATTTCCCATGACCGAATGCTTCCAAGTCTATTTAGCATGGTTCATGTTCACACTTACTTTTGCACCAGAACAAAATGGATTCTCAATCTCGGACGTGTTTGATCCATCCCAGTTCTTTTTTTCACAAAATGTCAATCATATGATGTGCTCGGAGGTGCGGCTGCACATATCAGCTGTTGCTATTTCCTCCATGGCACCCACAGATCTATGCATCCCCAGGGAGAATCCCCCACGGCACCCACAGACCCATGCATGTCAGGGGAGAATTGCTGTGATGGGATGGGTTCCACCTCTCTACCCATCCTCTGTCCATTGCCTCTCCCTCCTGGGTGCCCCAAATGTGATAGGAAGTGAGTTGTGGCAAACCAGTTATTTTGAAAAGAAATGCTAAAAGATCCAGATTCAAAAGAACTGGTTCAGGCAGACTTGTGCCGATTCACCCCAATTCAGCCTGAATACAATTGGGGCTGAAATCGGCTTGAGTGTGAACGAGGCACATATAATCCCATTTGCAAACTGGTTTAAATCATAGTGTGAATTAGGCCAGTGAAGAGTAATCCCTTCTTGTCCTAGGACTCTGTGGATTCCAAGGCAGCCTTCCTTTTTCAAACAGACTGCAGGCTGAACATTAATTTCCATGTCACATGTATGCATTCAAATACAAATATTTGTGTGAAAGCTTTGCAAATGCAAGCAGCCGTGGGTGGAGTACAACTGCAAGTGGAACAAATGCTCCAAGGCCTTAGTGACTACGAGTTCCAGGCTGCTGCTGTCACTGCACATGTGTGTGCATGCATACACATGCGCACACATGCACACGCACACACAAGCTTCCTGTACTGTGATGCTGTTAACAGAAAAATGCTCCTGGGAAAAGAGGATCTGTGGATCTCTCCCCCTACCACCCACCCCAAGAATTTATAACATTTGCCATCCAGTTTGTCCCCATTCCCTAGCTGTGGAGTGAGTGAAAAGGTGGATGGCATGTTGACATCTTTGCCTCTGAGTCATTTACCTTTGGTCATAATGCCTGGCAAAGCAAAAACAAATAGGATGCCCAGAGGGGCCTACTTCCCCACGCCTATTTAATGTGGCCAAGCAGGAGTTATACAATATTAAAGACAAGGGACTTTATTTAAACAAGTTTGCAGTCAACTCCTAACCGTCTCTGTCCTCCCATCTCTACTGGTGTGCTGAGTCCATTGTATTTTCCCTATGTGTCACTTGTTTCTTTACCTGCCTGCTGTTTTAATCTTTCTGCTTCGTTCCACGTGCATTGATACAAGACCTAAAAGTGAGTAGCTCCGACACTGGAGGAGGACAGAAACTCTTGTCTACCTACCCATCAGTGACGCTAAACCAGGGGTCGGCAATGTTAGCTTACCTGGGGCCAGTCGCTGGTCCCCAGGTCTTCTGGTGGGCTGGGGGGGGGATGGCGGCGCACGCACTCACGCACGCTCACTCAGCCACCGCCACCGTCATGCATGCTACCGCCACCGCACCTCTGCGCGTGTCGCGGCTACCATTTTGTTTGCCAAAATGGCGGCCGTGACTCGTTTGCGCATTCGCAGTACTCCTGCGCATGCACAAATGAGTCGCAGCCGCCATTTTGGCAAACAAAATGGCAGCCGCGACACGCACGGAGGCACGGCAGTGGGAGCATACAGCCGCAGTGGCAGCGGGGGTCGGCCGGTGGGGGTCGGCGGGCCGCGTGCGGCCCGCGGGCCGTAGGTTGCTGACCCTTGCTCTAAACCTAAGCTGCAACAGTGCATGTCCAACCCTCTGTTAGAATGTACAAATGAACTATGTTTTTGGAACTTTGCCTGGGTTCCAACCACTGTAATCCCACCTTGAAAGCCTGGAGACAGTCTACAATATTACAGTAAAATAAATTCTTCTGAACAGCTTCTTATGAGGCCCATGTACCATAGCAAATCACTCAGTGTGTAGTCAGAACTGGAGTTTTAAACATGAACCAAAAGTGACAATGCAAAAATGAATTGCATTTCTGAGGTAACAAAAGTATTCATAATTCATATGCTAATTCCATGCCTGCAGAGCTCTTTTCAGTTCAACTCTCTCTGAAAATGGAACTCATCCCATTCTTGTCAAAAGACAAATGCATTCTCATCACATTATTCTCCTGTGCTGAAAAACTGCTTGATTCCATATAAATAGAACCCCCCGCTGGCACATTCTTGATCAAACTTTCTAGTAACTGCCCTGCAATTTTGACATTTCAGTTCTTTTCACCTTACAAGAGATGCATAGCTCTATTTTCTAAGAGCTATATGCCCTTGTGAAGTTGCCAATGACCTTTAAATATTATACTCTGGAAACATGCAGCACATATGGTTGTGTTCAGAAGTTCTACCAAAACAATGGGTCCCACTGTAATCCAAATACAATGGCTTTTTCATTGTATCTAGACAATCAAAAGTATTTTATCTTTCATAATAGGTATATTTTTAGGATTCTAATAATTATGCACACTCATGTCATCCACATCATAGACACTCTTTTCCTACACAGACTTCAAACTAAGGCTAGGGTTGTCAGATGGAGAACAAGAGGCAACTCCTGTATGTTTAATGGTTGTATAGAAGAGAATTTCAACAGGTTATGCAGCTAAGTAACAAGCCATACCTGCTGAAATTCCCTCTTCTATACAACCAGTAAAGGTACAGGGGCCCTTTCCAGGCAGGATGACCAGATGTCATAACCGCAAAGGAGAACAAGGCAATGCTACATGTAGGACATTCAATAAAAATGTAGGGCTTTCCAAAATTAAAGTGAAAAACATTAATATAAATGTAAATTCATGCTTCTTAGCTATGCTCAAAATGAAGGACATTTTGAAATTCCATCTGGACATTAGGTTGAAATGTAGGGCATGTCCTGGAAAAGGAGGATATCTGGTCACCTTATTTCCAGGTCAGTTTAGCAAACCTAAGTGCAGCAGACCTTTCGAAAGGTTCCACCAAATATTAAGAATCAAACACCGCATCCATTCAAAACACCACTGTCCTATATACATGCGGGGGGGGGGGGAGATACATATTGGGGAAATGAATAGGAAACTGAACAAAGACTATCATCAGAGAAACAAATGTGACAAAAGACAAGGCAATATGTGTTGACAACCCCACCATGGTCATCACACTCCTAACCATCTAAGGGTATGTTTTCACCAGGATCACCACTTCATCCAAGTTCTATATAGGGTTATTCCTTATGTAATAATTGTTCTTTTAGCATCTGGGTTCTAGGCCTGTTAGAACACTAGCATAGTAGGCATGATTATGGTGAACAAACACAAATATAAGTTTATTAAATGTAATGTAATATGCCTATGGATGTTTTATTTTAATACAGGGATAGGTAACCTAAGGCCTGGGGTCCAGATGCGGCCCCCCAAGGCCTTTGGACTGGCCCCAGGCCGGTCCTGCCGTTGCCGCCACCGCTGCTGCCCCCCACTGCCCCTCGCCGCCGCCGCCCGCCATAATGATATTGATTATTGTTGTTATTACTTGTTCTTGGGGTTTTCTTGGCAAAATCTCCACAGCTTTTCTGAGGCTGAGAGAGTGTGCATGCATATTTTATTTATTATTTATTTTATTTTATTTTATTTTATTTTATTTTTGGTGCTTCGGCCCCCCAGTTGTCTGAGGGACAGCAACCCGGCCCCCAGCTCAAAAAGGTTGCCTACCCCTGTTTTAATAACTCTAAGCAGTACACAATCTGCTTCCACATAGCCTGATTTTCTATTTATTGTCTTTATCCAAACACTAATCCTATGTGATTTTCATCTTCCTCACTCACATCACCTCATCTTTACAATGCCTCCCACTTACATGCTCTCTACTAATCACCAACAATATGTAAATTGTTTTTTGTGGGTTTTTCGGGCTATGCGGCCATGTTCTGGAAGAATTTATCCCTGACATTTCGTCCGCATCTGTAGCTGACATCTTCTGAATGACAATCTAGGAGGTTTCATTCATAGTGTTGTGGTAAGTCAAAGTTGATTTTATGGCAGATAGCAACAATAATAATAACCTTGATCACCCCCATTTTGACTATAATTTACCTTTTTTCTTTGTCTCACCCTCCCCGTTGGATCATACATCCATGTTTAGCTGCCTCCACACACAATCACTCCATGATCACTCTGGCCCTACATCACTGTCATCCAAGTTAACCTGGAAAGGGAGATAGACAGTTTCCTTTTTTAGCTTTAAGTAAAGATGATGGCTAGGAGACCAACATTTGCCTTGAAAGTATGCCAGACCTGTCACATTTAAACGGTCAATGAAAGTTGGAGGTATGGGACTTTCTGGGCACCAAGGGTGTTGGAGGGTGCCATGGTACTTCCATGAATCAGGCTGAAGACCCCTGGTGCAGGTCCTCTCCCAAGTCCCTGCCAAACACATTTGAGATACAGGTAGGACACAGAGAAGCCTCTCCCAAAGACCTTAAAACTCATGAGGGATTTAGATAGAAAAAAGGCTGTATTCCAAGCAGTATAGGATTTTTGAATGATGCCTGGAAACAGAACAACAGAGTCATATTCTCCCTGGACGTTTTCACACGGGGACCCCTAAAGCCGGGTGGAGCCATTCCGGAATGGCTCCTGCCGCCGATTCCGGAATGGCTCCGTCGGCGGCAGGCTAATTCCGGGTGGACAGCCAGAATTACTGAAGCCGGAGTTAGCCGGAGTTAGCCTTTTGCCACCCGGAGTGACGCCGGACTTAGGGCTCCGTGCGTTTGAACACACGGAGCAAAAAGCCGGACGGACGCAGGGATGGCACCGGAAGGGGCAGGGTTTGCCGCCGCGCGCGTGTGAACTACGTGGAAATGGAGCCGGAGTGGGGCCGGACGGAGGTAGGATTGCCTCCTCAAAAAGCCCCGTGTGAAAACGTCCCCTGTTTCTAGCTCCAGTCTGACCAGGGTATTTTTATTAGATTAGTCCCATGGTCAAGCAGTTGAATCATACATACCCTCCAGATGAAAATAGGGGCACTCATGTCACTTTGTAAGGCATGTGGCTGGCCGACATGACTGCCAACCCATTCCCAGGCAGATATGGTAGCCCTCCTCCTGGTGTCTTTCTGCTGGCAAGTAACAGCCTTTTTATGTAAGAAGGCATTTGGTTTATAATATGTTGTGGAAGACAGAGCTTTTAATGGGGATGTTGTGTGTCTATTTAATTATTATTTAAATGTGGTTTTAAAACTGCTTTTAACTTGCATTTTTTGCTTATTTTTTTAAAGAGGAGTTTAGTTTAATTTATAAGGGATGCAGTGGCTCAAGTGGTTAAGACGCTGACTCTGTTGATTGCAAGATCAGCAGGTTTGGAGTTCAAGACCCAGGTGCTGCATGGTGGTGTGAGCTCCCATCACTAGCCCCAGCTTCTGCCAACCTAGTAGTTCGAAAGCATGAAAATGTAAGTAGATAAACAGGTACCACTTCTCAGTGGGAAGGTAAACAGTGTTCTGTTCAATCATGCAGTCCACATGATCACAGAGTAGTCTCTGACAATGCTGGCTCTTCGACTTAGTAATGGTCGGACACGACTTGACAAGCTTGTCAACGGGGAATACCTTCACCTTTTACCTTTTAGTTTAATTATGCTTTAACTTTTGTACTGAGTTCTTTAGCTGTGTTGTTGTTTTTTAAAGCATACACCAATTTGGATGCTGTGCTGGGTGAAAGGTGGGTTATAAACTTAATGAATGAATGAGGGTGGGAAGTAAAATGTACAAAAGTTCTTAATGAGGAAGAACACATACAACTGTAGTATTTTAAGCAGAGAAACCTTGGATTTATGTACTTAGGTATTTATGTACTAAGTTTAGAGAAGGGGGAAATCCCTAACAATATATTTTTGCATGTACAGCATGATTGTAAATATGATTTATATAATATAATCATGTATCTAAACATAAATATTATTTTAAATGTTATACTTGCATTAATGTAAAATCAAACAAACCCTGCTCAGAATGATAGCTTTTTCTCAGACTCAAAATCACTAAGGCTGCATCTGCACTACAGAAATAATGCAGATTGACACCATTTTAACTGCCATGGCTCCATACTATAGAATCCTAGGATTTGTAGTTTGTTTTGAGTACCCAAGCTCTATGACAGCGAAGGGTAAATATCTTACACAATTACAGATTCCAGGAATCCCTATCATTGAGTCATATCACTGAGTGCAGTTAAAGCAGTGTCAAACTGCATTGTTTCTGTAGTGTAGATACAGCATGATTAAGGTCACATCTCCTGTTCACTCCTCCTGCACAACAAACATAATATATGTTTGATTCATATGATCTGATTCATATAATCTGAACAGGATATGATTCAAACAATCTGAGTGGGGAAAATTCCTGTGTAACCCATTCAGTTCCAGGACATAAATGGAATAGAATTAGTCCAAACACATAGTTGTAAAACACATGATTATCATACAAATTGGATGCATTTCAATTGCCCTTTAGGATGTTACATGGGTTATAATCCTGTAGACATTTACTTGGGAGTAGGTTTTACTAAATTGAATGGGATTTACTTCTGGGTAGAAATGTGTATGAGTATATTAACATGAAGGAACTGCTGCTCTATAGAGGCAGTCTTTAATATCCCTCCCACACACAAAAATACATTCCCTTTCCCACTCTCATACAAATACTCATAAATCAATATTGGATGGTGGTGAAGACATCCCTTCCTAAGGCTGCTTCCTATCTACTTTATTGATAGGTTGCCCTGGGGAAAATCCAGTAGTTTTGATGCTAGAGTTCTAAGGCATTCCCAAGGCAGCGAATATTCCCAGGAATATTGTGGATTCCCAGGAACATTGGCTTGATTTGCAACACACATGAGGGGCATGGCCACATGTTTCCTTTGTTTTGGGCCATATTCTCTATGGAAGTTTATTAAGTTCAAGTTTACTACCTGTTTTTCCAGCACAGGGCAGGAACAGAGGCTTCAGGGTTCAGGACAGAAGAGGACGCATCTACACTGTAGAATTAATGCAGTTTGACACTGCTTTAACTGCCAAGACTCAATGCTATGGAATTCTGAGACTGGTAGTTTTGTGAGCTATTTTTCCACAACAAACTACCATTCGGAGGATTCCATAGTATGGAGCCATGACAGTTAAAGGGGCATCAAACTGCATTAATTCTGCAGAGATTCTTGGAGATTTCAAATGCTAACTCATATGAAGGTGCTCCAAAACTTCTCAGGTTTCACAAAAATAGAAAACCAAACTTAATTTCCGTATTGCCCAGCATCATCACAATCCATGTTGAAATAATATGTGAGCCAGTTTAGACAGCAAATCAAATGCCTAACAATATAATTACATCCCCCCCCCCCCAGGCACATTGTGTGCCATATACTTTTTTGGCATCTGCAGAGTTTCAACAGAATAGAAAAGGAGTCGGCTAGTCTCGGTGCAAAATCCTGCATAGAGTAATGATCATCTCTGTTGTTATAAATGTAGGCCAAACTTGCCAGCCAGGCCTAGTCATGTGTTGTTGTTTTTTAATAGGCTGCCTGGCTAATGGCCCAGAATGGTCCATGAAATGTTCTTTCCCTAGCCAGGAAATAGCTGGAACATATAAGTGTGCTATGAATTGGAACAATTGTTAGGTTAGGTGGTATACCTCCTCCACCATGGAATGCATGAGGAAGGAAAGCTGTTTAGGCAGGAAAAATACAGAGATTTTTAATCTGGTTTTAGTTTTTTGATTGTTTAATCCTGTTTTAACTTTTGTATCTTGTAAATGTTTAACAATATATGTTTAATAGCAGAGCAGCAGCTTTACTAGGCATTTACAAGATAAAATGCATCTAGGATGACACCTTTTTCTAGAAATATGTGCTGGAAACAAGATCAATAAGCTTGATCTTTCATACCTTTCTGTAGAGAATGGGACACAAAGGGTCAGCTGAGTAGCTGCTTAAGCTTTGCAGTTCTATCTTGTCAACTTCTATAATAATAATAATAATAAAATTTATTTCTATCCCGCCCTTTGGGAAACCCAATCAGGGCGGCTTACAACAGTAAAACAATATACAATACATAAATACATAAAATCCGAAAATTATTCCCTCTCCCTTAAAACAGTATTAAATCCAGATGAATTAAAATTACAATAGTAGTTAAAACCAATTCCAGTAGTTAAAACCAAAAACCCAACTGCTAACAGCTACAGAACATCTATGGCCTGCACAATGGAGCTCATCCATCATTAGATGGGGCCACGTGAGCATCATTGAGGGAGTTATCCGAGGCCGGGACATTAATCTGGAAAGGCCTGCCAGAAGAGATCCGTCTTGACCGCCTTTTTAAAGTTGGTTAACGATGTTAATAGACGGGTCTCATCCGGCAGGCCATTCCAGAGTCTGGGGGTGACGATTGAGAAAGCGCTCTGGGAGGTAGCCACAAGCCTCGATCTTTGGGGCTGTAGCAGATTCCTCCCAGAGGACCGGAGAGTGCGGGGAGGATTATATGGGAGGAGGCGGTCCCTGATATAGCTTGGGCCCAGGCCATTTAGGGCTTTAAAGGTGATAACCAACACCTTGTACTGGGCCCAGAAGCTGATGGGCAGCCAGTGGAGGGACCTCAGAACCGGAGTAATGTGGTCCCTCCTAGATGTTCCTGAGATAAGTCTGGCTGCCATATTTTGCACCAGCTGTAATTTCCGAACTAAGCACAAGGGTAGCCCCATGTAGAGTGCATTGCAGAAGTCAAGGCATGAGGTTACCAGCACGTGCACAACAGTCTCGAGATCCCTTACTTCCAGAAAAAGGTGCAGCTGGCGTATCAGCCGAAGCTGATAACAGGTGCTCCTGACCGTTACGTTAACCTGATTTGTCATCAGGAGCGACGAGTCAAGGAGCACCCCCAGACTGCGAACACAGTCACTGGAGGAGAGTGTGACCCCATCCAGGACTGGAGGTTGCAACCCAATTCTTGGTTTCAGGGCCGCTACCGTGAGCACCTCCGTCTTGTCTGGATTCAGTTTCAATCTGTTTTTCCTCATCCAGCCCATTACCGCTTGAAGACATTCATTGAGAGAAGAGATACCATTGGAATTCGAGGCCGACGAACGAGACACGGAGAAATAGATCTGGGTGTCATCAGCGTACTGATAACACCCAGCCCCATAACTCCTTATTATCTCACCCAGCGGCTTCATGTAGATGTTAAGCAACATCGGGGACAAAATAGCTCCCTGAGGAACCCCACAGGTGAGGTCCCTCTTACTGGAGCTACAGTCCCTGAGCAGCACCCTCTGGGACCTACCCGAGAAGAAAGACCGGCACCACTGCAGAGCAGTGCCCCCGATACCTAACTCCCTCAGGCGGTCCAAGAGGATGCCGTGATCTATTGTATCAAAAGCCGCTGAGAGGTCTAGGAGCACCAACAGGGTCACACTACCCCTATCGATGCCCAGACGCAGATTGTCGGTCAAGGCAACCATGGCAGTCTCAACCCCAAAGCCTGTCCTAAAGCCGGTTTGAAATGGGTCTAGATAATCGGTTTCATCCAAGACAGCTTGGAGCTGAAGAGCAACCGCCCTCTCGATCACCTTGCTCAAAAATGGCAGCAGTGACACAGGCCTGTAATTTTTCATATCCAGGGGGTCCAGGGAAGGTTTTGTCAGAAGTGGCCTAACAGCCGCTTCCTTTAAACAGGACGGAACATGTCCTTCCCTGAAGGATGCGTTGATGATATCCGTGAGGAATCTCATCAATGCATCCCCCCCTGGACGGCCAGCCATGATGGCCAAGGGTCGAGAGGGCAAGTTGTCTTCCTCACCTTACCAACAGCTTGTCCACGTCCTCGGTACTCACTTCTATATTTGTAAATAAACCCAAATATCACAAATACTCTAGGGACGCATTCCCACTTACATTTTACCTGGTTTGTGATTCGCTTTTGCTCCAGGTTGGTGAATCAATGCCAGTTGATGAGTCGTTCCGATGATGGAAGCTTCTTTTTTAGCACAATTGTCATTCCCACTAGTTTGTGCCCCTTCAAAAAACCTGTCAATCATCTAAGTGCATCAGTGACGCAATCAGCAACACATTCAAGAAAACACGGGAGGAATCATGGGTGCCGTGGCCAGAATTCTCCCCTGGAGGACTCTCTCCTGGGATGCATGTAGCTATGGGTGTCATGGAGGACTCTCCCCCGGGATGCATGCAATTAAAAAAAATTGATAGTATATGTGCTCCATTGTTTTTACAATTACTTGTCTCACTGACCCGCAGTTAGTCCGCTCACCCAGCTTGCTGCCCCGTAAGTAATTGCAAATAATTGCAAATACAATGGAGTGCAGATACTGTCATATATATACATATAATGTGCCCATAGGACACACCACAAAGCACAAAGACAGTGCTGAGAGGGGTGAAATGGTGGATTTTCCCCAAAACTGCTGAGGGATGTGCCAATCCTCTGCCACAGTAATCCCTCCCCTTCAGTTTAGTGTGACTCAGATCCGTCGTTCCCACTTGCTGAACACGCTTGCTAATCACTTCTTTTCAAAAGGACCATCAAAAAACTAGTGTCTGAAAAGAGCGATTTTTATGCATTTGTCTTACTTCAAAGTGAGTCCAAACATCTGAAACCGTTTCAAATGGGGACAAGGCACATTTAAAGCAATCAGCAAACTGATGTAAAACATAGTGGGAATGAGCCCTAGAAGTCCCTAGTGGTCTTCTTTCTTTCTAAAGCAAAGTACCTTGCTGATACTTTTTGCTTTTATGTTGTGAGCTTACAGTTGTAAACCGCTTAGACATCCCATAGCGCGATATGAAGCAGTTTTGCTTTGCTTTGTGAAACAGATCTCAACGTCTGCATTAGGGTGATCATGCAGTGTTCCCACTGAACATCACTTATATGCATCAGGGATGGGGAAATATAACCCAATTTCTGCTGTTACTAATTCTTCACAATACACTGAGACAGAGGTGGATTCACAATAGGGATTGCAATGCATGCAAGCAAAAGCATATTCTATGAGCAGAGCTTGATGTGAAATTTGTTTGTTTTTTTAATGTAGTAACAATGAGATCAGGGCACTAACAAGAGGAGGCTCGGTATGGTATTCTGAAAGTCTCCAATCTCAACAAAACAGTTACTTCCCTCATGAGTAAAAATATTCAGGCTTTGTACTTGAAAAGAGACCAAGGAGAGTAGTGTGCTTTTATCAGCTGTGTCCTCTTCTGCAACAGAAGAATCTGTAAGCAAACACCCATGGTTTTTGTTTTTAGGGCCCTTTCAGACTGCACAATTATAGCACTATCATTCCACTTTAGCTGCCACAACATCCTATAGAATCCTGGGATTTACAGTTCAGGGAGGGATACTTAAACTCCTCTGCCAGAGAGCTACCTCACCAAACTACAAATCCTAAAATCCCATAGGATGTTGCCCAGGCAGGCAGAGTGGAATATAGAACTATGTATTTTTTAAATTTGTATCCTGCCTTTCTCCCAACACAGGATCCAAAGTGGCATATAACCTTTTCAAAATAGTGTTGTGTAAAAGGATCCTTTGAGTGATTACACTAGCACATTCTACACTTACCTACTTGTTGGGTACCTACCTACTTCTGAGTCTCAAGTAATGCAGAATGTAGTCACTAAACAATAGGATGATGCAGAGGAAATCCTCTCAAACACTATAAAGCTGGGACTTGGCATACTCCAAGGAGTGACTCTTGAAATATGACCCCACTTCTTTTTTTCAGATCCACTGATCAGCCCCTCTTCCTTTCAGAATTTCTTCACTATGGGAGGTCAGACAGGCAGATATGTGATGCACAGATTTTTCAGTGACAACTCCCTTAATTGAAACTCACTCATGCAGGACTGGGACAAGGTTGGGTTTCTGTTTTCCCTTATGGAGTTTATATGTTGGCTTTAGATAAATGCCAGCTCAATTACTTTGGCAAGTGAGTGAATATAAAATGGGGAAAAAACAGCAAAGATAAATAAACCCACCCTTTTCTGTTAAAAATTATAAAGAACAAGGAGGATCACCATCTAAAATGTATAGGACATTTCTGTGTAACTTTGGCTCTGTGAAATTATTATAAGCTGGCCTTGTACGTCACACATGCAAACCAGCTGTCCTTCAGCGCAGACCATGCTACAGTACATTTCATTGATTTACTCATAGGCTAGCTGCCACCATTTTATCCCTTGTTTAAATCTAGCTTTGGACAAGGAAGGAGCCATTTTTAATTCATCTGAGAAAGAATAGTTTGCAAACTCTTGCCTTTGTGGCCAGCGTCTAACCTATGATTCCCAATCCTTGAAAGCATGTTACATAATTCGTGAGCTCACTTCGGGAAATTATACATGGAAAAATAATAGGTTTATTCTGAAGAAAACCAGAATTTTTTAGAAAGACTTGGAGCGGTGCCATATTAATACCCTTTAAAGATTGAAAGTAACTTTGGTACTTTAGGAACATAAAATGTTTTATGTACAGCTGGTTTTGGCGCATGTTTGGTATATTAAAAAGACAATATATTCCAAAAATAAAATAAAATAATAGTTTCTGCATATAAGTGCAGCTTTGACATGCATGAGTCTCTTTTTGCATGGGGCACAGAGGGCTATTCTCTTGCCCTTGAACTCTGTTCAACAGCCCCAGGAAAGGTTATTGTTGCTCCTTCTTACCAGGAGCGAAGAGACAATTCAGACCATCAAGATCCAGTTTTTCTAAGCACCTGGGGGAATGAAAAGGCAGATGCACCTAATTTGAGAGTGCACTCTCATTTCTACCTCCTCCCAGCTAAAACCAGACTCTCCCCAGGGTTGACAGCTATAAGGTGGTGGAAAGACACAAGCCAGCACTCTCCCTCTTTCCCTCCTCTTTTGTTGTCGTGTACCTTCAAGCTGTTTCCGACTTATGGAGACCCTACCATGGGATTTGCCTTGACTCTCAAGTGCATTTTAAAATGTGCGTGTTAACAATAATTTTAATATAGACATGTCAGCATCAACACAAAATACTTGTTTTTACATAACTTTGCAGGAAATTAAGAATTTGTTCCCTGTTGCCTTAGAAGACTGGCACTGTATTATTTTGAACTGGAAGGTATTTCAGATGCAGGTTTATGCGGCATGGGGGAATACCAGTAATTGACATTTTATATATATATTTCTTTATTAACACTTCTTTGTGAAAAACACAACAACCAAAACATTCATACATCCCAATCATCACAATAACATCTAAACTCAATCAACATAACTTTCATTCTACTATAAAAAGAACTTCCTAATATCTATATCCAAAAAATTCTGCATATAACTCATTCGTCTTCCAATTTTCTCTGTACAGCAAACTCTCTATTCAGTCTTGACCCTTTGTTATATATATAACCTTATATTCAAATTTAGCTGAAGAAGAATCCCAGCTGTGTTGTAAGCTAAGCATTGGCAGAGAGTATTGTCTATTGTCTATCGATACAGCTCTCCATGTTCCATTAATACCTTCATCTACCATTCCATCCATTTCAGGGGGTTGGACTTTGAAGTGAGGAGTGACTTATCTGGAGAGGAGTGTACCTATCACAGCTCAGCACACAGCTTCTGCATCTTTTCCAGCAGACAATATTTTTAATCATCCTTTTATTTTATTTTCATAGAATCATAGAGTTGGAAGAGACTCCAAGGACCATCCAGTCCAACCCACTGCCAAGCAGGAACACAGAAGCAAAGCATCCCCAACAGATGGCCAACCGGCCTTTGTTTTAAAACGTCCAAAGAAGGAGACTCCACCACACTCCAAGTTTTAAATTTAAATATTTGATCATTTAACAATTTAATGCAAATAATTTAAATAATTTAATAATATTTAAACAATTAAAGTAAGGTAAAGGTATTCCCTGTTGAAAAGATTATCAAGTCATGTCCGACCATAGGGGGCAGCGCTCATCTACATTACTTAGCTGAAAAGCCAGAATTGTCAGAGACTACTCTGTGATCATCTGGCCAGCAAGATTGCAAAGAATGCTGTTTACCTTCCTACCGAATTGGTACCTATTTATCTACTTGTATTTGCATGCTTTTGAACTGCTAGATTGGCAGAAGCTGGGACTAGTGATGGGAGCTCACCCCATCATGCAACACCCGGGCCTCGAACTGCCAACCTGCTGATCTTGCATTCAACAGAGTCTGCATCTTAACCACGTGAGAAACTGCATATCCCATTTAAATAATTGCATTTAATAAATTTAATATTTTAAATCAATATTGTAAGTACTGCTAAACCTCTTCTCAGAAGCCAGTGTAGTGTAATGGTTTGAGCACTAGACTAATGGGGGATGCAGATGGCAAAAAACACTGTCCTCAATCCGAGGAAGGGGAGGGCAGCCAGATGCTGGGCGCCCCATCCTCTTCCTGAGGACGTCATCGGAGCAACAGCCTGTCTGCACGACTGGCGCTCCGATGAAGTCCTTCCGGCTCAGCATCCAGACATGCTGAGCTGGAAGAGACGCCAAAGAGGTGCATCCTTTCCTATTTTAGCGCTCCTTTCACAGGCGGCAAAAGGGAGGATCGGGGCCAAGGTGTCCAGCAGCCTCGGCCTCGATCCTCTGCTTCCAGGGGCGGCCCAGGGTTGCCCGTCTGCATCCCCCCTATATCTCTGGAGACTCTTGCATCCCCGCTCAGGTATGGAAACCCACAAGGTAACATTGGGGGCAAGTCACACTCTCTCATCCTCAGATGAAGGCAAAAGCATAGCCCCTCTGAACAACTCTTGCCAAAAAAAAAAACTGTGATAGGTTTGCCATATCATCACCATAAGCTGGAAATGACTTGAAGTACACAACAATAGCCCTCTCCTTACCTTAAAACACACACACACACACACTGGAAGAATGGCAGAAAGGACCTCTGAGTCCATGGAGATTGTATTACTCTTTCATCTTTATATTTTAAAAAAGGTAGAAGAACCACCTCTGAGTATTCCTTCCCTAAGAAATAACCAGCATTGGAAGAACACTCTTTTATTTTCAGGAAACCTATCTGGAGTAGCTGTGTTGACCATATAGCAACAAACAATAATATCCAAAACCCACAGAACAGTGATATCTTTATTGGGCCAACCAAAGTTCATAAAATACATGCTGCAAATTTTTGAAACTCCAGTATCTTCTTCATCAGGCAGAGGTGTAAAAAATCATACAGGAGGGGGAAATGATGATGTTAATCACAGGCCTGCATTTTGTCAAGATGTTGCTGGTGTTGTTCTGAGTCAAGATGGTATGGAGGGATATCTATGCAGGCAAGCCTCTCCTCCTTGTAGCCATGAAATCAGAAGACTAGGAATGGGAAGGGCAGCTATGAAAGAACTATATATACAACTAAACAATAAAGTCAGAATTGTCCAAGCCATTGTATTCCCCATCACCATATACTGATGTGACAGCTGGACACTAAAGAAAGGGGATAGGAAGAAAATCAAGGCATTTGAGATGTGTTGCTGGAGATGAGAGCTGAGGATACTGTAGACAACCAAAAATACAAATAGTTGGATCCTAGAACAAATCAAGCTTGAAATCTCCATGGAAGGCAAGATGACAAAACTGATGCTGTCGTACTTTGGCCACATCATGGGAAGGCATAACTCATTAGAAAAGACAATAATGCTGGGAAAGGTAGAGGGAAGTAGAAAGATAGGAAGACCACATGCCAGATGGATACTCAATCAGGGAGGTCTGAACCTGCATGACCTGAGTAAAGAGTTTGAGAATAGGGATTCATGGAGATGTTTCATTTACAAGGTTGCTTCGAGTCAAAATCAGTTCAAAGGCAGCTAAAAACAAAAGTCCCAACTAAAGAAAACCCACCAGTTTCTACTGGATATACATACTGGTGACACCTAACATTGGCAGACTTCAGATTGGTTAGTTTATAGCAGGGGCAGGCAACCTTTTTGAGACCTGGGCCGGTCTCCTGTAGCCCAGGTCTCAGCTGGGCCAAGGTGGGGGGGGATGGTGGCACACGCGCGCACACACACACACACACCCTCCACCGCTGTGCGCGACCCCCCCGCACACCCCGCGGCCTTTGTTGCTGGGGGGCCGGGGGAGGGGGGGGAAATGGTGTGGGGGCCGGATTCCCTCGATGGCTACGGGCCTCCTGGAAGCCCGTAGCCACCGAGGGAGGCCTCCCAAGGGGGATCCTCGGTGGCGACGGGCTTCCAGGAGGCCCGTAGCCACCGAGGGAGGCCTCCCAAGGGGGATCCTCGGTGGCGACGGGCCTCCTGGAAGCCCGTCGCCACCGAGGGTCGCCCCGAGGAGGCTTCCCTCAGTGGCGACGGGCCTCCTGGAAGCCCGTAGCCACCGAGGGAGGCCTCCCAAGGGGGATCCTCGGTGGCGACGGGCTTCCAGGAGGCCCGTAGCCACCGAGGGAGGCCTCCCAAGGGGGATCCTCGGTGGCGACGGGCCTCCTGGAAGCCCGTCGCCACCGAGGGTCGCCCCGAGGAGGCTTCCCTCGGTGGCGACGGGCCTCCTGGAAGCCCGTAGCCACCGAGGGAGGCCTCCCAAGGGGGATCCTCGGTGGCGACGGGCTTCCAGGAGGCCCGTAGCCACTGAGGGAGGCCTCCCAAGGGGGATCCTCGGTGGCGACGGGCTTCCAGGAGGCCCGTAGCCACCGAGGGAGGCCTCCCAAGGGGGATCCTCGGTGGCGACGGGCCTCCTGGAAGCCTGTCGCCACCGAGGGTCGCCCCGAGGAGGCTTCCCTCGGTGGCTACGGGCCTCCTGGAAGCCCGTAGCCACCGAGGGAGGCCTCCCAAGGGGGATCCTCGGTGGCGACGGGCTTCCAGGAGGCCCGTAGCCACCGAGGGAGGCCTCCCAAGGGGGATCCTCGGTGGCGACGGGCTTCCAGGAGGCCCGTAGCCACCGAGGGAGGCCTCCCAAGGGGGATCCTCGGTGGCGACGGGCTTCCAGGAGGCCCGTAGCCACCGAGGGAGGCCTCCCAAGGGGGATCCTCGGTGGTGACGGGCTTCCAGGAGGCCCGTAGCCACCGAGGGAGGCCTCCCAAGGGGGATCCTCGGTGGCGACGGGCCTCCTGGAAGCCTGTCGCCACCGAGGGTCGCCCCGAGGAGGCTTCCCTCAGTGGCTACGGGCCTCCTGGAAGCCCGTAGCCACCGAGGGAGGCCTCCCAAGGGGGATCCTCGGTGGCGACGGGCTTCCAGGAGGCCCGTAGCCACCGAGGGAGGCCTCCCAAGGGGGATCCTCGGTGGCGACGGGCCTCCTGGAAGCCCGTCGCCACCGAGGGTCGCCCCGAGGAGGCTTCCCTCGGTGGCGACGGGCCTCCTGGAAGCCCGTAGCCACCGAGGGAGGCCTCCCAAGGGGGATCCTCGGTGGCGACGGGCTTCCAGGAGGCTCGTAGCCACTGAGGGAGGCCTCCCAAGGGGGATCCTCGGTGGCGACGGGCCTCCTGGAAGCCCGTCGCCACCGAGGGTCACCCCGAGGAGGCTTCCATCGGTGGCGACGGGCCTCCTGGAAGCCCGTAGCCACCAAGGGAGGCCTCCCAAGGGGGATCCTCGGTGGCGACGGGCTTCCAGGAGGCCCGTAGCCACCGAGGGAGGCCTCCCAAGGGGGATCCTCAGTGGCGACGGGCCTCCTGGAAGCCCGTAGCCACCAAGGGAGGCCTGCCAAGGGGGATCCTCGGTGGCGACGGGCTTCCAGGAGGCCCGTAGCCACCTAGGGAGGGCTCCCAAGGGGGATCCTCGGTGGCGACGGGCCTCCTGGAAGCCCGTCGCCACCGAGGGTCGCCCCGAGGAGGCTTCCCTCTGTGGCGACGGGCCTCCTGGAAGCCCGTAGCCACCGAGGGAGGCCTCCCAAGGGGGATCCTCGGTGGCGACGGGCTTCCAGGAGGCCCGTAGCCACCGAGGGAGGCCTCCCAAGGGGGATCCTCGGTGGCGACGGGCCTCCTGGAAGCCTGTCGCCACCGAGGGTCGCCCCGAGGAGGCTTCCCTCGGTGGCTACGGGCCTCCTGGAAGCCCGTAGCCACCGAGGGAGGCCTCCTGGAAGCCCGTAGCCACCGAGGGAGGCCTCCCAAGGGGGATCCTCGGTGGCGACGGGCTTCCAGGAGGCCCGTAGCCACCGAGGGAGGCCTCCCAAGGGGGATCCTCGGTGGCGACGGGCCTCCTGGAAGCCTGTCGCCACCGAGGGTCGCCCCGAGGAGGCTTCCCTCGGTGGCTACGGGCCTCCTGGAAGCCCGTAGCCACCGAGGGAGGCCTCCTGGAAGCCCGTAGCCACCGAGGGAGGCCTCCCAAGGGGGATCCTCGGTGGCGACGGGCTTCCAGGAGGCCCGTAACCACCGAGGGAGGCCTCCCAAGGGGGATCCTCGGTGGCGACGGGCTTCCAGGAGGCCCGTCGCCACCGAGGGAGGCCTCCCAAGGGGGATCCTCGGTGGCGACGGGCTTCCAGGAGGCCCGTAGCCACCGAGGGAGGCCTCCCAAGGGGGATCCTCGGTGGCGACGGGCTTCCAGGAGGCCCGTAGCCACCGAGGGAGGCCTCCCAAGGGGGATCCTCGGTGGCGACGGGCCTCCTGGAAGCCTGTCGCCACCGAGGGTCGCCCCGAGGAGGCTTCCCTCAGTGGCTACGGGCCTCCTGGAAGCCCGTAGCCACCGAGGGAGGCCTCCCAAGGGGGATCCTCGGTGGCGACGGGCTTCCAGGAGGCCCGTAGCCACCGAGGGAGGCCTCCCAAGGGGGATCCTCGGTGGCGACGGGCCTCCTGGAAGCCCGTCGCCACCGAGGGAGGCCTCCCAAGGGGGATCCTCGGTGGCGACGGGCTTCCAGGAGGCCCGTAGCCACTGAGGGAGGCCTCCCAAGGGGGATCCTCGGTGGCGACAGGCCTCCTGGAAGCCCGTCGCCACCGAGGGTCGCCCCGAGGAGGCTTCCATCGGTGGCGACGGGCCTCCTGGAAGCCCGTAGCCACCGAGGGAGGCCTCCCAAGGGGGATCCTCGGTGGCGACGGGCTTCCAGGAGGCCCGTAGCCACCGAGGGAGGCCTCCCAAGGGGGATCCTCAGTGGCGACGGGCCTCCTGGAAGCCCGTAGCCACCAAGGGAGGCCTGCCAAGGGGGATCCTCGGTGGCGACGGGCTTCCAGGAGGCCCGTAGCCACCGAGGGAGGCCTCCCAAGGGGGATCCTCGGTGGCGACGGGCCTCCTGGAAGCCCGTCGCCACCGAGGGTCGCCCCGAGGAGGCTTCCCTCTGTGGCGACGGGCCTCCTGGAAGCCCGTAGCCACCGAGGGAGGCCTCCCAAGGGGGATCCTCGGTGGCGACGGGCTTCCAGGAGGCCCGTAGCCACCGAGGGAGGCCTCCCAAGGGGGATCCTCGGTGGCGACGGGCCTCCTGGAAGCCTGTCACCACCGAGGGTCGCCCCGAGGAGGCTTCCCTCGGTGGCTACGGGCCTCCTGGAAGCCCGTAGCCACCGAGGGAGGCCTCCTGGAAGCCCGTAGCCACCGAGGGAGGCCTCCCAAGGGGGATCCTTGGTGGCGACGGGCTTCCAGGAGGCCCGTAGCCACCGAGGGAGGCCTCCCAAGGGGGATCCTCGGTGGCGACGGGCCTCCTGGAAGCCTGTCGCCACCGAGGGTCGCCCCGAGGAGGCTTCCCTCGGTGGCTACGGGCCTCCTGGAAGCCCGTAGCCACCGAGGGAGGCCTCCCAAGGGGGATCCTCGGTGGCGACGGGCTTCCAGGAGGCCCGTAGCCACCGAGGGAGGCCTCCCAAGGGGGATCCTCGGTGGCGACGGGCTTCCAGGAGGCCCGTAGCCACCGAGGGAGGCCTCCCAAGGGGGATCCTCGGTGGCGACGGGCTTCCAGGAGGCCCGTAGCCACCGAGGGAGGCCTCCCAAGGGGGATCCTCGGTGGTGACGGGCTTCCAGGAGGCCCGTAGCCACCGAGGGAGGCCTCCCAAGGGGGATCCTCGGTGGCGACGGGCCTCCTGGAAGCCTGTCGCCACCGAGGGTCGCCCCGAGGAGGCTTCCCTCAGTGGCGACGGGCCTCCTGGAAGCCCGTAGCCACCGAGGGAGGCCTCCCAAGGGGGATCCTCGGTGGCGACGGGCTTCCAGGAGGCCCGTAGCCACCGAGGGAGGCCTCCCAAGGGGGATCCTCGGTGGCGACGGGCCTCCTGGAAGCCTGTCACCACCGAGGGTCGCCCCGAGGAGGCTTCCCTCGGTGGCTACGGGCCTCCTGGAAGCCCGTAGCCACCGAGGGAGGCCTCCTGGAAGCCCGTAGCCACCGAGGGAGGCCTCCCAAGGGGGATCCTTGGTGGCGACGGGCTTCCAGGAGGCCCGTAGCCACCGAGGGAGGCCTCCCAAGGGGGATCCTCGGTGGCGACGGGCCTCCTGGAAGCCTGTCGCCACCGAGGGTCGCCCCGAGGAGGCTTCCCTCGGTGGCTACGGGCCTCCTGGAAGCCCGTAGCCACCGAGGGAGGCCTCCCAAGGGGGATCCTCGGTGGCGACGGGCTTCCAGGAGGCCCGTAGCCACCGAGGGAGGCCTCCCAAGGGGGATCCTCGGTGGCGACGGGCTTCCAGGAGGCCCGTAGCCACCGAGGGAGGCCTCCCAAGGGGGATCCTCGGTGGCGACGGGCTTCCAGGAGGCCCGTAGCCACCGAGGGAGGCCTCCCAAGGGGGATCCTCGGTGGTGACGGGCTTCCAGGAGGCCCGTAGCCACCGAGGGAGGCCTCCCAAGGGGGATCCTCGGTGGCGACGGGCCTCCTGGAAGCCTGTCGCCACCGAGGGTCGCCCCGAGGAGGCTTCCCTCAGTGGCTACGGGCCTCCTGGAAGCCCGTAGCCACCGAGGGAGGCCTCCCAAGGGGGATCCTCGGTGGCGACGGGCTTCCAGGAGGCCCGTAGCCACCGAGGGAGGCCTCCCAAGGGGGATCCTCGGTGGCGACGGGCCTCCTGGAAGCCCGTCGCCACCGAGGGTCGCCCCGAGGAGGCTTCCCTCGGTGGCGACGGGCCTCCTGGAAGCCCGTAGCCACCGAGGGAGGCCTCCCAAGGGGGATCCTCGGTGGCGACGGGCTTCCAGGAGGCTCGTAGCCACTGAGGGAGGCCTCCCAAGGGGGATCCTCGGTGGCGACAGGCCTCCTGGAAGCCCGTCGCCACCGAGGGTCACCCCGAGGAGGCTTCCATCGGTGGCGACGGGCCTCCTGGAAGCCCGTAGCCACCAAGGGAGGCCTCCCAAGGGGGATCCTCGGTGGCGACGGGCTTCCAGGAGGCCCGTAGCCACCGAGGGAGGCCTCCCAAGGGGGATCCTCAGTGGCGACGGGCCTCCTGGAAGCCCGTAGCCACCAAGGGAGGCCTGCCAAGGGGGATCCTCGGTGGCGACGGGCTTCCAGGAGGCCCGTAGCCACCGAGGGAGGCCTCCCAAGGGGGATCCTCGGTGGCGACGGGCCTCCTGGAAGCCCGTCGCCACCGAGGGTCGCCCCGAGGAGGCTTCCCTCTGTGGCGACGGGCCTCCTGGAAGCCCGTAGCCACCGAGGGAGGCCTCCCAAGGGGGATCCTCGGTGGCGACGGGCTTCCAGGAGGCCCGTAGCCACCGAGGGAGGCCTCCCAAGGGGGATCCTCGGTGGCGACGGGCCTCCTGGAAGCCTGTCGCCACCGAGGGTCGCCCCGAGGAGGCTTCCCTCGGTGGCTACGGGCCTCCTGGAAGCCCGTAGCCACCGAGGGAGGCCTCCTGGAAGCCCGTAGCCACCGAGGGAGGCCTCCCAAGGGGGATCCTCGGTGGCGACGGGCTTCCAGGAGGCCCGTAGCCACCGAGGGAGGCCTCCCAAGGGGGATCCTCGGTGGCGACGGGCCTCCTGGAAGCCTGTCGCCACCGAGGGTCGCCCCGAGGAGGCTTCCCTCGGTGGCTACGGGCCTCCTGGAAGCCCGTAGCCACCGAGGGAGGCCTCCTGGAAGCCCGTAGCCACCGAGGGAGGCCTCCCAAGGGGGATCCTCGGTGGCGACGGGCTTCCAGGAGGCCCGTAACCACCGAGGGAGGCCTCCCAAGGGGGATCCTCGGTGGCGACGGGCTTCCAGGAGGCCCGTCGCCACCGAGGGAGGCCTCCCAAGGGGGATCCTCGGTGGCGACGGGCTTCCAGGAGGCCCGTAGCCACCGAGGGAGGCCTCCCAAGGGGGATCCTCGGTGGCGACGGGCTTCCAGGAGGCCCGTAGCCACCGAGGGAGGCCTCCCAAGGGGGATCCTCGGTGGCGACGGGCCTCCTGGAAGCCTGTCGCCACCGAGGGTCGCCCCGAGGAGGCTTCCCTCAGTGGCTACGGGCCTCCTGGAAGCCCGTAGCCACCGAGGGAGGCCTCCCAAGGGGGATCCTCGGTGGCGACGGGCTTCCAGGAGGCCCGTAGCCACCGAGGGAGGCCTCCCAAGGGGGATCCTCGGTGGCGACGGGCCTCCTGGAAGCCCGTCGCCACCGAGGGAGGCCTCCCAAGGGGGATCCTCGGTGGCGACGGGCTTCCAGGAGGCCCGTAGCCACTGAGGGAGGCCTCCCAAGGGGGATCCTCGGTGGCGACGGGCCTCCTGGAAGCCCGTCGCCACCGAGGGTCGCCCCGAGGAGGCTTCCATCGGTGGCGACGGGCCTCCTGGAAGCCCGTAGCCACCGAGGGAGGCCTCCCAAGGGGGATCCTCGGTGGCGACGGGCTTCCAGGAGGCCCGTAGCCACCGAGGGAGGCCTCCCAAGGGGGATCCTCAGTGGCGACGGGCCTCCTGGAAGCCCGTAGCCACCAAGGGAGGCCTGCCAAGGGGGATCCTCGGTGGCGACGGGCTTCCAGGAGGCCCGTAGCCACCGAGGGAGGCCTCCCAAGGGGGATCCTCGGTGGCGACGGGCCTCCTGGAAGCCCGTCGCCACCGAGGGTCGCCCCGAGGAGGCTTCCCTCTGTGGCGACGGGCCTCCTGGAAGCCCGTAGCCACCGAGGGAGGCCTCCCAAGGGGGATCCTCGGTGGCGACGGGCTTCCAGGAGGCCCGTAGCCACCGAGGGAGGCCTCCCAAGGGGGATCCTCGGTGGCGACGGGCCTCCTGGAAGCCTGTCACCACCGAGGGTCGCCCCGAGGAGGCTTCCCTTGGTGGCTACGGGCCTCCTGGAAGCCCGTAGCCACCGAGGGAGGCCTCCTGGAAGCCCGTAGCCACCGAGGGAGGCCTCCCAAGGGGGATCCTTGGTGGCGACGGGCTTCCAGGAGGCCCGTAGCCACCGAGGGAGGCCTCCCAAGGGGGATCCTCGGTGGCGACGGGCCTCCTGGAAGCCTGTCGCCACCGAGGGTCGCCCCGAGGAGGCTTCCCTCGGTGGCTACGGGCCTCCTGGAAGCCCGTAGCCACCGAGGGAGGCCTCCCAAGGGGGATCCTCGGTGGCGACGGGCTTCCAGGAGGCCCGTAGCCACCGAGGGAGGCCTCCCAAGGGGGATCCTCGGTGGCGACGGGCTTCCAGGAGGCCCGTAGCCACCGAGGGAGGCCTCCCAAGGGGGATCCTCGGTGGCGACGGGCTTCCAGGAGGCCCGTAGCCACCGAGGGAGGCCTCCCAAGGGGGATCCTCGGTGGTGACGGGCTTCCAGGAGGCCCGTAGCCACCGAGGGAGGCCTCCCAAGGGGGATCCTCGGTGGCGACGGGCCTCCTGGAAGCCTGTCGCCACCGAGGGTCGCCCCGAGGAGGCTTCCCTCAGTGGCTACGGGCCTCCTGGAAGCCCGTAGCCACCGAGGGAGGCCTCCCAAGGGTGATCCTCAGTGGCTACGGGCCTCCTGGAAGCCCGTCGCCACCGAGGGCCCCCCTTGGGAGTATTCCCTCGGCAGGGACAGGCCTCCTCAGGGCACCGCGCGCGCTCCCGGTGCCGCGACCGCCATTTTGAACCCCAAAATGGCGGTTGCAAACGCGTTTGCGCATGCGCAGTAATCCTGCGCATGCGCAAACACATTATGGCCGCCATTTTGGGGTCCAAAATGGCGGTCGCGTTGCGCACGGCTGGGCGGCGGCCGAACCGGGCGGCGGCGACGGCGGCAGGGTTCCGCCTGGGCCGGTAAGTCCGCCGACCTGGGCCGGAAACGGCCCACGGGCCGTAGGTTGCCGACCCCTGGTTTATAGCATCCATGTATATTTTATATTTTTACTGCCTCGTTGTGTTTCATCCTGCTTCCCCTTTCAAATTACATTCTCCAAATGTTCCTCTTGCTTTTAATATATACATTTCAGTGATTCACACCCAAAAGTATGCCTCCCCCTCCTTTCCTGGCTCCAATACCCTATCCTTCTGCAGTAAACCTGTGCCCTCACCACCTTCCCCTTTCCATGTCCATGGGGCAACAGTCATTTGCATTTACTGTTGTGAAGGAAAGAGTGCGCTTCTTAAGTAGAAAACATTACCTGTCTGTGTGCTATATTTCTAAGCCTATTTGCATTGGAGTACACTTGACAACCTTGTCAATGGGGAATAACTTTACCTTTACTTTTACACGCTGAACACTGAAATATCCTCAATGGCTCTATGCACTGTGAGTAGTATGTAG
Source organism: Phrynosoma blainvillii (assembly GCA_026167975.1). NCBI lineage: Eukaryota > Metazoa > Chordata > Lepidosauria > Squamata > Phrynosomatidae > Phrynosoma > Phrynosoma blainvillii. The sequence goes on from JANUYF010000001.1 coordinate 358,332,224, forward strand.
GAGTAGAGGTAAAGATATTCCCCATTAACAAGGGGGCAGTGCTCATCTCCGATACTAAGCTGAAGTGTCAGTGTTGTTAGAGACTACTCTGTGATCATGTGGCCAGAAAGATTGCACAGAATGCTGTTTAGCTTCCCACCAAAGTGATACCTATTTATCTACTTGCATTTGTATGCTTTCGAACTGCTAGGTTGGCAGAAGCTGGGACTAGTGATGGGAGCTCACCCCATCATGCAGCACCCAGGCCTCGAACTGCCAACCTGCTGATCTTGCAATCAACAGAGTCAGTGTCTTAATCACTTGAGCCACCGCATTCCTACATGTAAGTGTAGCTCCTATCAAAAATGATTTATGACTTTTTGATACCTGTCAAAGAATGATTTATGACCTGTCAAGAATGATTTAGGACCTATCAAAATTGATTGATTGATGACCTGTCAAAATGATGGGTGTGTCCCTCCCCCAGAAATTCTAGGGCAGGGCATCTGTATCATGTGATCCCTCTCCCCAGCCTAGCCCTCTTTAGGCCATGTGACCCCTCTTCGACCACACCTCACCACTCCCCAACCAACAGAAACTGCTTTTGGCCCCCTCTGAATCATGTGCTTCAAGCTGGCCAATTGTGCTCGATTTCCCAAATGTTCCAATTGGCCCTTGAGGTCACGCAACCACTGACCAATGGTTTGGGTCCCACGAGAATCAGAAGGCTGGTTGTAGAGAGCTCTATTCCATAGAGAGAAGCTGCCATTTTATGCATGTCCAGACAAGTTCTGCGGAGGCAACATGGAGGTGGTGATCACCCCCTCAGAGGCTGGCAGGTTCTTCTACCAGGAAAACAAAACCCACAAAGATAAAATCCTGGCCAAGTTATAATGGGCTTGTCAGTTTTTCTAATCCTCCTGTACCATTGAATATTCCTGAAAAGACAGGCCCAGCACCCAGCAGTATGGATTTCATTGATGAGGCCTCAGAGCTCGAGTGTGACTGTGATTGCTATTTAAAATCCGTTCTCCAGAAGAGGGAGAAGAAGGAAGTGCCAGAGCCCAGATGAATCAGATGGCACAGATGGAAGAAGGATATCATGACCACTCAGATGGAAGAAGGATATCATGACCCACCACAGCCCTTGGAAGAACCTCTGAAGAGATTCTGATACTGATATAGGCTACCATAGTTCAATGATAAATTTGTATAATCTAAAAAATGTTAGTGCATTGGTTATCAATTAGGAGATGAGTGTGTTATTTTCCAAAAGAAAAAGAATAAAGTGTTTCTTATTTCTTTTTTATTGACTTAGGATGAAGACCTGCAGGCAGATGATGCTAAGAACCAAACTGGCAAGAGTGCACAGCCTATAAATGTTTTCCCCATTTCTAAGGTGTAGATATATTTCTAATCTTACCACCAATAAAAAGTTGTTTGTTTTATGTGTGTGTTCATCCTTAAATTAGTGGTGAAAATGGCAGGGCATGAAAAATTTTTGAGTGATATATATTATTCACCAGGGAAGACTGGGAGCTTTGGGGTTGTGAACACCCTACTTCAGGAAGCCAAATATAGAGCAAACCTCTTAAGAGAGAGGTGGTGTCCCAATGGCCTTTTGGCCAAGATGCCTATACACTACACAGACCCACCAAAATGCATTTTAAAAGAAACAAGACGTTGTATCTAAAGTGGATTCTCAATGGCAGGCTGATATGCAACAATTTTCTAAGTATAATAGAGGCTACAAGTACATTTTAACAGTAATAGATATTCTGTCTACCGTATTTTCCGGCGTATAAGATGACTGGGCATATAGGACGACCCCCAACTTTTAAAGTTAAAATATAGAGTTTGAGATATACTTGCTGTATAAGACTACCCCTCTTATACGCCAGAAAATATATTGCACTCCATTTGCAACCCAGTGGTTCCAGACCAACCCCAGCTCAAAATGCCATTATGCCAGTCATATATGTATGTATGTGTGTGTGTATATCATATATATTATGCCAGTCTAATGGTATAGATATAGATATAGAAAGATAGATCTATAGATATAGATAGATATAGATCTATAGATATAGATAGATAGAGATAGATAGATAGATAGATAGATAGATATCAGCAAAATATAGAACATATATACCTACTGACATAATGGCATTTTGAACTGGGTTTGGTCTGGAACCACTGGGTTGCAAATGGAGTACAATCACCTTTTCCTTCCCCTGAGAGCTTAGAGGAGCTGGATTTTCATGGACTAAATTGCCTTTGGGCAAAAAGCACAGAGGCTGCCTTCTCCTGCTCCTCGTCTAAAGGCTCCAGGAGGGAAGGAGGGAGCCCAGCCCAGCCCCCTCCCCCAAGAGATGCTTCATCCACCGCCAGGAAGAAGAGGAAGAGGAGGAAGGCTGGCAAGTGCGGGGGCCCGAGAGAGGCGGGGACTCCTCAGGAGAGGAGGAGGAGGAGGGCATCCCCACCTTGCAAGGGGGCTTCCATGACCACCACCTTCTTCTTCTTCTTCCTCCTCCTCCTCCTCTTCCTCCTCCCCTGCCGTGGGAGGGGCTTTTCCTGAGGGGAAAGAAGGGAAGGAGGAAGGAAGGAAGGGAAGGAAGCTGAGGCCTTCCCCTGAGGCTGAGAGAATGTGACTTGCCCAAGGCTACCTAGTGTGTTTTTACAGGGCTGTCCCTCGCCCCTCTGAGAGTCACAAGCAAACTGGGTGATGGAGGCAGGATGGGCAGGGCAGAGGGCAGAGGAACGAGGAAGAGAGGCCCTCCCAGAAACACCGCGCCTCAGCCCACTTCCTCCTCCTCTTCCCCCAGGCCAAGCCACCACCGCCACCTCCTCCTCCCTGATCTTCCTGTCTCACCCAGTGTGGTGAGTACGTTGAGGGGGAGGAGGAGACAAAATGGCGGCAAAGCTGAGGGGTGTCCTCTGGCCTGGCTCTCATCTCTTCCTGGCATATAAGACGACCCCCAACTTTTTGAGAAGATTTCCCAGGGTTAAAAAGTTGTCTTATACACTGGAAAATATGGTATTGACTTTAAAAGAACAAAACAGGTAGAGAAGTGTCCAGGGCTTTTAACACTATTTTTAGCCAAAATGGAAGAAAGCCTGACAAATTACAAATGGATTGTGGCCATGAATTTCTAAACAAAGCTGTGCATAGCCTATTTAAAAATGATGGAGTTCACCATTTTGTCATCAATAATGAAGTTAAAACAGGGGTTGTGGAGCGATTTAAAAGAACTTTCAAAACAAAAATGTGGAGGTATTTCACAGATAAAAATAACCTTTACCTATATTGATGTACTTCCACTGTTTCTAAAAAGTTATAAGCAGAGTTTTCAAAGTTAACAATCAAAGCTAGGCCTGCAAAAGTAAATTATTCTAATGCTCTAGCAGTGTGGAAAACAATATGTGGGGGCCCTGTCAAAACAAAAAAGGAGCATCCACTCCTCAGAAAAGGAGACCATGTGAGGATTTCTAAAAGCAAGGGCATATTTACCAAGGACTATGAACAGAATTTCACCACAGATGTATTTGTCGATCAGGTCATCAGAACAACAAAGAGACCTGTGTTCCTGCTGAAAGATTATCATGGGGAAGCTGTTGCTGGAAGCATTTATCCTGAAGTTATAAAAGGTGAATGTGAAAGAGGATCAAGTGTACAAGATTGAAAAAAATCCAGACACTAAAGGCCAGGATAGGAGGAAACAACACCTAGTGAAATGGTTAGGCTGGCCTAGCAAATTCAACAGTTAGGTACTTGCTTCTGAAGTTGGTGAACCTGTGTAGAAGTGGGAAAATAGGGGATGGTGGACTTTATATCACACTTCCTAGTAACAGCAGCACATCCATTTTCCCACAAAATACAATTTCAACCTTTACTATCCCTTTATTCAATCTGTAGAGGGCTTGCCTGATACCTTTGATAATGAAGATTTGTTACCCCTAAATAAAATAAAGTTCTTGGTGATAGACGATCTGACGCAATCTTGTGATAAATCAAATATTGAAAAGCTGTTTATAATCCACGTTCATCACAGGAATCTGAGTGGGGTTTTTTTTCCATCACACAGAATATTTTCTGCAAGGGAAAAAGCCTTCAGACCATTAGCTTAAATGATACATGGTGCTATTTAAAAACTCTATGGATAAATTACAAATTGCAACTTTAGCTCATCAAATGTACCCAGGAAACACTAAACTCTTCATGGAAGCATTTGCTGATGCTACAAGCAAACAAAGGGGGGAAGCAGACGGAGGCGCCGGAGACGCCGCCGGACGGAGCTCTTGCGGCGTCCCTGGAAGGAGCGCAAAAATAGCGCTTCTTCCACAAGACAGGGAAAGTGCGCCCTAAAAGCGTAGGGCGCACTTTCCCTGCCTTTTCCGCCGCAGCGTGTGCAGTCGCTGCGGCGGGAGGTTGCCCCAGAAGCGCCGGCTGTGCAGAGGGCCGGCAGCTCCGAGGGCAACCTCAGGAAGAGGAAGGAGCGCCGCGCGTGCGGTTGCTCCTCCTCTTCCAGGCCTCCAAGACAGCTCAATAAGCCGTCTGCCGAGGCCCTAACACATCAGAATTTTACAGGTTACAAACAGGAATTTTTCCTCCAGACTGGCCTATAGTATATACCAGGGGTAGGCAACCTTTTGAGCCAGGGGCCGGGTTGCTGTCCCTCAGACAATTGGGGGGCCGAAGCACCAAAAATAAATAAATAAATAAATAAATAAATAAATATTAAAAAAATATGCATGCACACTCTCTCAGCCCCAGAAAAGCCTTGGCAAAACCCCGTGATTTTGCCAAGAAAAACCCCAAGAACAAGTAATAACAACAATCATCAATATCATCATGGTGGGTGGCGGGGGCGGCGGTGGCAGCAGTGGGGGTGGCCTGGGGCCAGTCCAAACACCTCAGGGGGCCACATCCAGCCCCCGGGCCTTAGGTTGCCTACCCCTGGTATATACCATGAAGAAGGGTTCCAGTGGTTACAAAATGTTCCAGCTTTAATTCCTGTCTCATATTGCCTCCACTACTTCCTTCATGCTAAAATGTCTGGGTGTGTGAAAAGGAATCTAGTTCTTAAAACTGCTCATTATGGCTGGAACTATTATGGCATGCATAGCTCTTGACTTTGGTAGTATTTATGTATCTTTACACTTGCAGAATTGGGCTTGCAGAACACAGGGAGCATGTCTGGTTATCCCTCCCCCATAAAAAACTAGACAAGTATGGGTTGAGACATCCCCAAATGGAGCCTACTCAGGCATTATCAATCAGAACTTTACTAAATGATCAAGCATTAAGAAGTATTAAGACACCAATTGTTGAGCCCTTCCAGGAAGGCTGCAAAAAATCTGTCGTATACATACTTTAGATAACCTCCATAGAATATATGGAAGCCATTTCTAAGCATATATTTAAGGGTGTTTCAATGATAATGGTTAGGAACAGTAACTTGCCCCTGACAAGTATCTGCAAGTAGGCAAAAATTAATATCTTGTCTACCGAGGTTGAGCAGCCCTACTTTGAAACTAGTTCCATGGTCCCTACTTGAAGATCTTACCTGCTCCTCCCGAGTCTTACTTTTTTTCTGACTTGTTGACTACGATCTCCATTTTGATTAGTGAATGAGCCAAGGCATAGGAAATTTTTATTTGTCTTATTAAATAATTTAAAGTTATATACATCATCAGTGTTCGCTAAAACCCTGGCCTTTGTACTTTCTTCCTTTGTAATTTCTTCATTAGTAATCATTCTAAGTCTTCGATATTTTCCGCAAGTAATATGATGTCATCTGCATCTCTTATATTATTGGTGTTCCTTTCCCCCATTTTCATGTCTGCTTCTTCTGAGTCTAATCCTTCCTGAACAGCAATATGCCCAGCTAAAAAAATGAGCCCTGGAAAGATGAAGGGCTCGTGAAAATTTCTTTCTTTCAGGAATAACATTCCATGTAGCAATTGGTCACAACCCCCTAAGTAATCTGTTGGGATGCCAACAACTACATCAAATATACAGCAACTCCACATTACTCTGGGATTCACGTCACAGTTTTGCAACAATGCATATGCTCTGCAGGACTCCATCTTGACTCTCTAAGAAAAGATTTGTTTAAAAGTTTTGACAGAACAATTTGTAGATTCAGTAATTAAATCTGGCTATTTCAGACCAATACTCTCAGAAATAAAACTGATAACACATTTGAGACCTTAATCTGTATCATGCTTTCTGCCAAGATAAATTCAAGCTTCCAGGTACTATTTTTAAACCTAGGGGTTTTGTCAGAAAAATATAAGAAGGAATGTAAGTTTTTCATCTCTTACCATTGGTTTCTTGTGTAAAACTAAACAGGGATTTGAGTCGGCCTTTCACCAGTGGTACACTGGGAGTCTGCTTCTCAAACCATGGGCATTCAAGCTTCCAGGTACCATTTTTTGTCAGCTAAGGGGAACATGCAGACAGCTTGTATCCTTTATTTTTGCTGAAATATAGGTGTAAAGTCACTTTCAGACCCACACAGCATTTCCCAAGCAAACACAATATAGGGCCTTTGCAGACTGCTAGAATAGTGCAAATTGAGTCCACTTTAACTGCCCTGGCAGTTAAATCATGGGAATTGTATTTTTTTTTCCTGAGACATTGCACCTTCTCTGTCAGAAAGCTCTGGTGCCACAATAAACTAAATTCCCATGATTCCCTAGCACTGAGTCAGGGCAGTTAAAGTGGACTCAATATGCACTATTTCTGGCAGTCTGCAAAGGCCCAGTGTTAAAGAATATTTAAGCTGCTACTGCTAGGTCACACTCTAAAGCTTAACCACATATTTAGGCATGTATGTCCCGAAGAGGACATCCTGGCACAGACATATATAAAGTGTACCTATCCCCCAAAAAAGTTTGCTAATGAAAGAGCTTCAGGAGTACATAGGCTTTTATAGATGGCAGGCATGTGGTGATGGGCAAAGAATCTCATGTCTGCATGCTCCCCTTGGCTGACAAACTAGCATACTTAGAACTAGTACATCAAATTTCAAATATGTGCAAAGGAATATATTTTTTATTCTGGGATTTAAAAAGTTGAGAAGCCAAGCAATTGATAAGTCAGCTTTTGGCTTGACATTTTATTATTAAACTGCATTAGATGTGAAGTAAATAGAAAATACTGTGAACACATAATGCGGCAACAACATTCCTGGTGTATTGTCCAAAACATAAAACACCCAATAATAATTGACCTCAGCCTGTACAACCCCCTATTCCTTTTGAAAGCTAGAGAACTGATATCTTTTAGTTTGTTTAGTTAAGCTAGGCCCCATATTTCTAAGTAGGTAACATGGGCATTGATTGTAACCCTGCTTTTCAACTGTACACCTTTAAAAAGCTCTAAATGAAGCACAGTCAATATATTAATCAAACAACAAAACCATCTTACATGCACACACCTAGACCAGCTGGAGCAGATGTGGATTCCTTCTTATTCTACTCCAAAGGGAATTTGGTTGGAGGTGTTGGGAAAAGAGATGGCAGGGACTCTCCTTTGGCTTCTTCACTCTGTATGATACATGAAGCATCATGTTGCCCTGGTGGAAATATCCCACCCACCCACCCCTCGAACTAATGCATTTACTGCTCTGCTTTTTCTTTGTTTTACTACTTAGTCATATTGTGGCTCCCAAGGCAAGTTAATTTAAGGAAGTTTAGGAGTTCCCATTTCCTCTTGCAGCCTGCAACTGTCTGTGACCTTCAAAAGGTGGAGAGATCATGGTGCAGATGTCATGTTGTATGCAGTGCTCCTAAATCCCTTATTAGGGAAGGTTTCTTTTGAAATATTTTGAGTAACACTTTTATTGCTCAATCTTGCCTAGCATCTGACACTGCACAGACTTGTGATAAAATTCTAATAGTAACTCAGCAGCATTTCTATACAGTTTAGCAACTAGTCAGACATGCCACTCGTAATGTGAAAGCTTGTAAGTAACTATCTATCATTCAATGCAAGTACGTTAAAGCTTTACTCAAGTAGCCCATTACATCATACTCATCCACTAGTGGGGAATTGTGCTACTTCCAAAACAATGTAAATAGCATGATAAATATTATAAACTCACTATGCATTTCAGCAATGAGAACAGAACAGCCAGACTCCATGTGTTCTTGATAAGTGAATTAAATGGTCTCTGCTATCCAGAATCCTTTTTTTTTTAAAGACCCTAGATTCTAGCAACTGCATAGCATTTTTATTAATAGATGTACTGATGGCATACCGCTTGTACAATGTGTTTTGATATGAATTGCTAAATTGTTTGAAATACTGCCTTGACTTAATAGTCCAGTGGCTAGTAGATTGAGATGAGAGATCTGGACAGCACAAGATGGTATTTTTGGTCTACAAGGCTAAAACTGCACAGAAATCCCCTTGATAATGGAGACCAACGGGACTGCCCAAATAATGCTTGCCTACTCTAGATTTTCTAGAATTAAAATTTTTTTCCGAACAACTGATGCCTCATGATCATTTGTTGTAAATTAAACACAAATCAGCAAATGAAATGCAGCAACTAAAGCACAATGAGCACACTTTATACTGTTATACATGGTTTTCCATGACATTAATTCCCTCTCTCTAATATACAATGTGTACTTTCTCAAGGGTTTGTCTGTCAGTAGGAATTAATGTTAAGCACAACACCGTATGTATTTTCTGCTGTGTTAGAAACTGACTATGTTGATTACTGTCAACAAAGAAGCTATGGCAAATACTATTTTACTAGTCATTGGAATTGAGCTGCCATTACAGAAGTCCTTTTGGCAGCATACAAATCTAAAACTTTGAGCTTTGAAATAATTTCCAACATAATCCAGATTACACTGGGAATATGTCCAGCAGTCAGAGACATTTCTTGAACCTTAAAAAGAAAAAGGGAAATTGTGTTAAAAAGAAAAAAACAAAATTGAGTATGTGAATTTAAATCCAGTTTAACATGAGAGAGAAAACATTAAAACAGCTTTGAATCATTCCATATCTTCCACATAAGACTACCAACTAGGCTAAAGACTTTAAAATATTCCATTGTCCCTCATCTATGTACCTTCAAGTCACGTGATGACATGGCCACCCCATGAATTTCACAAGGATTTTCTTAGGCAAGGAATATAGAGAGGTGGCTTTGCCAGTTCCTTCTTCTGGTATAGTCTCTACAGCACCTAGTATTTGTTGGTGGTCTCCCATCAAGTACCAACTAGGTCTGACCCTGCTTAGCTTCTAAGACCAGATGGGATACAGTGCTTTTCATTATTTATGTCCCTCAATTGGCCTTTAAGTGATTATTTTGAACACTTTACATTTCTGGTATGGAGATTTTAAACATGTTCTGAAGTTTTATCTGGAAGCCATATAAAAATCCTGTATTTTCCATTGAAGTGAGAGTTAATATTTTTCTTACCACTGAAAATTTAGAATGCTTAAGTTAGCTGGACCACAGAAGGCACTTCACAAAGTAAGGCTTTAATATACTTTTTCTTATAGTCTGTTTATTAATGTGGTTTTACGTTGTTCTTAACCACTATATACGTTGCAGCCTCTGGTTTATATGTGTATATTGGAATTCTAGGATGGAATTTCCAGTTTGAATTTTATTTTCTGCATTGCCTAGTAATGTTACCATGATAAATGCTATGTAAATCTTGAAACAAAAGGAACTCTAAGAAAATATTTTCACTATTAGGTGTAACATTTAAGAACCTCTGATGCAACGGACTAGTAGTTACATCAATTATCTAGCCATAAAGTGTACTGAAACAAGCATTAAATAAGCCATTAACAAAGATTATTAGTTTAGAGAGAACATTCTAAAGCAAGACAGTTACATTTGCTTATCACCAAAAAATTATTATTTGACCTCAGCCCCAAAAACCATTTTTCCAAAAGTTGTCCCTCCAGTGACACTTGCAGCATGACACAGATAGTGTCACAAAATATAATGAAGTTAAATGTAAAAATGTTAATATAAAAACTGACCCTAGTGGAATACCATTTATTTCCTGAAGGACATTATATAGGGTTATTATTTATCACAAGTCAAGCAAAGAAATGTGAGTAAGCTTACTTACCAAGGTATGCCACTATGCATGCATCTTTATCAAGTGGACATGTAATGTTAGTCTTACATGAACTAATAGGACAAGTGTAACATTTCAGGCCACTACCTGGAAATAAAAGGAAAATAGTTGTCTAAATACTTTCCTCATGAAACCAAATTCCTGATAAAAGCTTTAACTCCTATATTGCTTTAGCAATAATTAAAATAACACATTCTGCATTAGTTGGAAGATATCAGAACTTCTTAAACAATGTTACTAGGTATCCTCTCAGAGCATAGGAATGAATTCATAAATGTTCTTCATACACATGTTAATAAGGGACCTTGTGAATGTGGCAATAGTCATAGGCAAATTTGTTTATTATTTTATCTATTTCTCCTATTCATATGCCATTTTTCTCCTGCCGTATGACCCAAGGGAGCTCACTAAGAACACGATCATTTAAAACTTGCAATGAAAATTAAACCAACCTACCATTTTTGGGCAAGGTTTTGGAACGTGTGGTAGCTTCTCAACTCCAGGGTTTTTGGGAAGAAACGGATTATCTAGATCCATTTCAATCTGGTTTCAGGCCTGGCTATGGAACAGAGACAATCTTGGTCGCCTTGTTGGATTACTTATGCAAGGAACTGAAAAGGGGGACTATGGGCCTTTGCAGACTGCCAGAAATAGTGCACATTAAATTGAGGCACTGCCCTGGCTCGGTGCTAGGGAATCATGGGAACTGTAATTTATTGTGGCAACAGAGCTCTCTGACAGAGAAGGCTCAATGTCCCAGAAAAAAATCCAATTCCCATGACTCCCTAGCACTGAGCCAGGGCAGTGCCTCAATTTAATGTGCACTATTTCTGGCAGTCTGCAAAGGCCCTATGTCCCTGTTGGTTCTGTTGGACCTCTCAGCGGCTTTCGATACCACTGACCCATGGTATTCTTCTGGACTGCCTCTCTGGGGTGGGACTTGGAGGTACTGTTTTACAGTGGCTCCGTTCCTTCCTGGAGGGGTAAACTCAGGTGATGGTGCTAGTTGACTCCTGCTCGATCCCCTGGCCATTGGCCTGTGGAGTCCCTCAGGGTTCTGTGCTGTCCCTTATGCTATTTAACATATATAGGAAGCCACTAGGAGAGGTCATCTGGAGTTTTGGGGTGCAGTGTCAACAATATACCGATGACACTCAACTCTACTACTCCTTTCCACCTCAATCCAAGGAGGCTGTCCAGGTCCTAAACCAGAGTCTGTCATCAGTAATGGACTGGATGATGACAAACAAGCTGAAACTTAATCCAGATAAGACAGAGGTGCTTCTAGTGAGTCGGAAGGCAAATCAGGGAATTGGGATCCAGCCTGTGTTAGATGGAGTCACACTCCCCCTGAAGATGCAGGTTCACAGTTTGGGGGTATTCTTGGACTCAGCTTTGAACCTGGAGACCCAAGTCTCTGCAATGATCAGGAGTGCTTTTGCACATTTAAAACTTGTGCACCAACTGCACCCATTCCTTGAGATGCTGGATTTGGCCTCGGTGGTACATGCCTTGGTTACATTCTGTTTGGACTACCGTAACATGCTCTACGTGGGACTACCTTTGAAGAGTGTTTGGAAACCTCAGCTGGTCCAAAGAACTGCAGCCAGGCTGCTAACAAGGGCAGGTTAGAGAGATCATACAATGCCCCTGTTGAAACAGCTCCACTGGCTGCCAGTTTGTTTCCAAGCACAATTCAAAGTGCTGGTGATGCCTATAAAACCCTATATGGCTCAGGTCCAGGCTACTTGGTAGACTGTATCTCCCTCTATGAGCCCGGGCTCTGAGATCCCCAGGGGAGGCCCTTCTCCCCATCCCACCACCATCACAAGCATGGCTGGCAGGGACACGAGAGAGAGCCTTTTCCATGGCTGCCCCTAGACTCTGGAACTCCCTGCCCAGAGAGATCAGAATAACCCCTCCATTGATGGCCTTCTGCCAATAGGCGAAAACCTTCCTTTTCAGACAGGATTTCAAAACAGAAAGCTTTTAAAGAACAGCCTGGGGTGCTATACTGTTTTAATACATTTTTTAAAAATTTATCTTCTTAAAGTATTTGTAATCTGTTTTAATTATTGTAATAATTTAATTCTGTATTATTTTTGTATGTTTTTACTTGTATTTTTTTTAATGTTGTAAGCCACCCTGAGTCCCAGTCCTGGGAGAAGGGTGGGATACTACTACTATTACTACTACCAACAACAACTACAATTAAAAAAATAATCACACAAAAAGGTTAATAGAGCACACTCCCCCATAAAAAGACTCCCCTGGAATTGCATTAAAACCAATAAATCATTAAAAGCCTGCTGGGAAAAAAAGTTTTTTGCCTGCTGCCAAGAGAGCAAGAGGGAGACAAGCCTAGCTTCCCATGGAAGATAATTCCACAGGAGGGGAGTAGCCACTGAGAAGGCTCTCTGCTGTGTCCTCACCAATCAGGTCTGTGGTGGTGGCAAGATCAAAAGAAAGCCCTCCTCAAATATCTTAAGACTCTGCAAGGTTCATATATAGTCTCTCAGATACTCTGGACCTAAGTCAAACTGGAAATGAATAAACCACACTCACTTGGTTCTGAAAGATTTTTACTGAACATGCAAACAATCAAAGTACTGTATACACAATCATTGCATTGGAGGATAACAAATACTTTGTGGTAGAGCTTCATAAATGGCAAACAGTAAACTCAAAATGCAAGTATCTAACAGTTGCTTTAGGGTGGGGAAATACTAAATCATATGAACAAACTTCCAAAGTTTAGAAGCTTTAAAATTGACCAATGTAAAGTTTCAGGGGTTGCTATGAGGAAGGGGAGATGTAATATTTTTCCTAACCCAGCTACCCACACAACAACAAAGAGTGGCAGATTTGGGGAACTGTAATGTGCAAGGAAAGTACCCCTTGGAAGCAGATTATAGGGATGGCAAAAACTACCTTTCCTTAGACCCCCTTGGATCTTCCTGGAAAGAAGATGAGGAATGTTACATTCATGGTTAGAGGAGAACAAAGAAGACAAGGCAATTGAGGTCTTCTAAGCCTTACCAAGGACTTTTGGGAAGAAATTATGGTAAACAAACAAACAAACAATTTTTTTGTGGGTTTTTTCGGGCTGTGTGGCCATGTTCTAGAAGAGTTTCTTTCTGATGTTTCGCCAGCATCTGTGGCTAGCATCTTCAGAGCTACACTTTTACTTTGCCCAGGCAGAAATACCTCCTCCATGTTTTCACGGATTCTCTCCCATGAGGACTCAATAAACTCAGTATTATGGGAGATTACTACTCTGTTTTTGGGAGCTAGGAACCTGTAGCCCATACCATTGTATCCTAGAAACCTAAGTTTCTATGCTAGAACCTGTCCCTTCTTTCTGTGCACCTTTGGAATACTGACCCATGAATAACTTCCAAAAATTCTCATGTGCTTAAGAACTGGCTGGCGATTAAACATAAAGTAAGGTGTGTGGTCCACTGCAGACGTCCACAACCCATTTACAATATAGTTTACAGTCATCACAGCCTCTCCCCAGTAACGGATATCCATGTCTGCATCACACAACAGACAATGCATGATCTGTTGGAGGATTCAGTTTCTCCTTTCCACTGTACCAGCCTCCTGAGGGGATACCAGGTTAGTCAGCCTTTGCATAATTCCCTTGTTTTCAAGCCATTGTTTAAACAGAGTAGAAAGGAATTCATCACCCCATCATTCTGGATCTTGGCCAATTTTAGTACAAATGGCCTGTCTGCATAAGCCACACATTTCTTAACCATTGAAAATACCTCTGACTTGTGCTTCAGTAGATATACCCAGCTGAATCTACTGTAGTCATCCACAATGGTAAGGAAGAATCGTGCCCCTCCATATATGGATTCTAGCAGGCCAACAACATCCATGTGGACCAAAAGTGGCTGTTTTGTCTGTCTTTGGCTATGTTTGGTAAAAGATTTCACCTTGCTCTTCACCTCCTCACATACTGAGCACTGTAAATATTGTTCACGTTTTTAACACCTGAATTCTCATATAAATTCAACAGGTTCTTCAAAACATCAAATCCCACGTGCCCCATGCACCTGTGGATCAAATGTATGCATTTGTCATGCATTGGGCATGTGTGGGTTTTACACATCACCTACAAAGGTTTTTGTGCTGTTTTTCAAATAATATAACTATTGTGCACTTCACCTATAGCACACCCCACCCCTTTTGCTGACTTCACATCCAGTACCAGTAAAATGTACATTATATCTCTGCTTTGTCACAGCATTTACAGATACAATAATGAGAGACATTTCAGGTATAAAATACACATCATTCATCACTTCATTCAAACTAGAAATGAAGCAGCATCCAACACCTTCTACTTTACCTCACATCCATTTGCAATTAACAACTGAGGCATGGAGGCAGGTTCAAGATTCTCAAACAGACCTCTGTCCTTGGAAATGTGAACACATGAACCAGTGTCCAAAATAGAGTCCACTTTCTCTTCAGGCCGGAACAAAACATACATAACATTAGTCCCATTCCTTGGCATGTTCCTTCCACGCAGTCTCCTCTTGGGAGTGTTATCTTGTCTCTTAAGAGGGCAAGACCTTTGCAGATGACCTGTCTGTCCACAGGAATAACATTGCTGCACACTGAAGACTGCTTCTCCTTCAAATCCTTTGCTGTTTGAAGCGTCTCCTCCACTGGAATACTTCCAACTAACAGCTTTCCTTTCTGCAGCCTCTTCCGCTCTCCTCTGGAGTCTGGCAAATTCTTCCAGTAGACGCCCCATCAGACAAGGGACTGTAAGATTTTCGGGGGGACGACACTTCTAAGCTCTGTGAGAAAACAGCCCATTCCTCTCCAAGAGAGCAGAGGTAGGAGTGAATTCCTCTCTTTGCTCCACCAGATCTGCAAACAAAGCTTGCATTTTTTTGCAAATGAATAGTCATATCTCCTCTGCTTTCCAGCTGTGCTCTATATAACTGTCTGGTCAGGACTTTCTTAGATACAGCAGTGTCTCTTACATACATCGCTCTCAAAGTATCCAAACAATGCTTTGCAGAGGGTAGGCCACAAATTAACATTAGTTGAGTTTTCAACTGCTAGCACAATCCACAAATGTGCCATCTCCTCCTGTCTAGCTTCAGCCTCATCAGGCCAACGTGGTGGGTTCACAATATAATGCCACAGATTCTCCTTCCTAAGGAAGAACTCCATCTTCTGTGACCAAACTAAGTAATTCTTCCCATGTAGCCTTTCAAGAGGACACCACCCAACTGTCCAATTGCTGCCATAATCACTGTTTCCTCAAAGAACTTAAAGTCCACATAGCAGGTTCCTTCCGTGCCAAGCCCAAACTCACAACAAACACAGGCAAGGCTTCCAGGCACTCGAACTCTTCAGACAGCAGATACCTTCACTCACTGCACAGCACATGGTTCTCTGGGCCCATAACCTTTGTCATACTGAGGCATGGTGTGAATGAATTTCAGTATCTTGGTGGGGACCTTGAGATACTCCCAAACAGAACGCGGAAGCCGGCTGCTGCAGTTGAAGAGTTTATTTACACAGGATAGGAGGCAAAACTATATACAGCAAATGCGGAGCTCTTGGATAAACGCATAAACAAGCCTTCTCCTTTTCCAGCCCTCAGCAACACAGGAACTCTCCAACTCCAGACTAACAAGCACCAACCACTGACCAACAACAATCACTCACGCACGCTCACACTGAGCTGTGCTTCTTATACACTCAGCTCAAGCATTGCATCATACTCATTACACTTTGATGCCTAGGTGCTATCTCGATACATATTAGTAGTCAGGCTCCTTCAGAGACCTGATCAGCAGATGTCCTGGCCTTTGTCACACATACACACTCACACATGACTTGGCAGTTCTACAGATATAATACTACACATGATACAAATGTGACACTGTTTGCCAAGTGCAGGATGACATGCTGAGAGAGAAAGCCTGGGTGCATTCAGTATTTCATTTAGTTAGTATTCTCAGCACACTCTTCTGAAAATGAAGCAACATTCTTTCTGAAATGGGTGCTAACTACAAGATTTCACAAGGAGAGACATTTCCAACCTAACCCTTCTGTGCTTAGACAGTTAAATACATTCTTAACAGAGGGGCAGGATATAAATAAAATTATTATTATTATTATTATTATTATTATTATTATTATTATTTTCAGCTCTTTAGAACATACCACACTTGTATCTTGGCAAGGGCATTGGTACCCATGCAGACAGCTCATCACAGCAGGTGTGCTGTACTGTGCAACCCAGCAGAAGTACAGAGTCAAATGGCTACGTTGAGAGAAGGAGTAGTTGACACCAAGAATGGTCATAATTACACTAGATTTCTTTATTGACTGCAAAATAGTGTTTATTGCTGAAAATGAATAATCCTGACTTCTTAATTTCCTCTTATGAAACTTCATGAGGCTAACTTTAGTCATCCTGGATCTGGATGCAAGACATGGCTTTGAATTAACAGATTCTTCCCTCAGAGTTGAAATGGACCTTCTGGCCTCATTTCCATTGGTACTGGAAACCATGGACTATGTTGCCAAGGCTGTCAAAGCTACCATAATCACATGTGCCTTCTCCTACCTTGTTTCCAACAACACTCTAAACAACTAGAAGCGGAGGAAACACAATAACAGGCCTTCTGACCATGCCACCAACAATGCATTTTGTTTTTCTGCATCTTGACTTCCATTTATTGAAATGAACCTGTTTATTTTGAAATTGCTGCAAGCAGCAAAAAGGTTCATTACAAAATCACAAGATTTTGAACACTTTTGAATTCAAGCTCCATTCCCCCAGCATAATTTTGTTCCTGTTCCATTCATCCAACCGTGCAGATGCACAGCTGTTAATGAGCATAGATGCTTCTCCAAGCACTTCAATATTTTTGTTGATTTCGTTATCAACCTCTAAGAATGTGAACTCCCTGGTTTGCACAGATAAGCTTTTACTGCTAAATTGTCTGAGCAAATTTGCACATTTTGTTGTTTTATCAATGCAGCAAAATGAATCAGAGCCATTCTCACAGCTCTCATTTCCATCAAGCTGATATGCATTATTTTCCCTATAAAAGACAACTGGCCCTGTGAATAATGACCTTTGCAATGGGCTCCCCAGCTGAAAAGACTGGCACCTGTTATCAATATTTTTCCTTGAGGAACAAAAGGAACTCTCCTGTCAAGAATCTTGTCCCTCAACAACCAGTTCATGTTGTTTAGAAATTCTAGAGAACTGATAATGTCCGGCCAAAGGCTGATTGCTACGCAGCTGATAGCAGACACCAGCAGTTAATGAACAAGAAAAGTCACAGAGAAGCTTACAGTTCAGCATTTACTCTACTTTAGTGAACACACAAGCCTTAAATACCAAACAAAGTTCATTCACAAACTTCAGGTCCAGCAAGATGTGTTCAACAATATCCAAGTCAGGTAAATGGTATCCAGTCAACTAACATAGTCCAGATCAAGCATAGAGTTCACAAGCGTGATAGGGAACCAGACAGGTCAGATAATCTCCGACAACTCCTGGAGTCCAGGGCTGGGAATTTATAGATTAACATCTTAATGCAGCTGCTGCTTAATTAATTGCTGCTTCCTATAAATCCTCTGAGACATCCCTGAAGTTCTTCTCCCTTTGTTTTCACTTAGCGAAGGTAAGTAGGGGTAAGATGTCTGTTGTATCTGAATGGACAGGATTCTTTGCCAGAGCTGGTACTGCACTCTAGAACCTCCTCCTGCTCTGGTTCAGCAGCAGGTTCACTGCTTCAGTCTCAGTCCATGTTCTGGAAGCAGGGAGTGATAGGTAACATGGCATGTTTTTATTAAGGGCATAGAAAATGTTGTAGCACCCTGATGTGAAGTCAACACCCCTAGTACTTCTAAGTAAATTGTATTTACTGTACTTATTTGAATTAAGCTTTATCTGTGTCTATTTGTGACCATAATGAATTAGAATTTTTGTAGGTTTCAGGTGACTCCTCTTATAATTTACTAAGAATCTGTGACTCTTCAGACAAAGTGACCTCTTGCGATCTAGCAGTGTCTTTTCTCATCCTTTTGTCTTCACTAAGTTATCTAAATAAGAAAATAGGTACACTAGTTAGTCCCTCATATAAGCCATGATAGGCACCAACATTCCAGTGAAAATTCTTGGAGCTGATGCTAGGCTGAATAGTAGAGCCTTGGTACAGGAAATGTTGATTACTGAATTCAAAATGGAAAAATCACCCACAGATGGGATCCATTAGTATGTATAGATATGCTTCTCACAAATTTACAGGTATCAATAAGTCATCCAATTCAAAACTGTTCATAATGGTGTATAAAGTTTCCATTTTGAACTTTTTGTACTGGATGAACCCAGTACAGATCCAAAATTGTTCTATACTCCTGTTGCATTTGAGGACATTGAAAAATAGAGACTAGACTCCTTATACCTCTCTTTCTTCTGAACTTTTTCTATAGCTACTTCTAATAAATGTCTGATTTCTGTGTCATGCCTCCCCTTGAGAGTTCCGCTTCTGTAGATGAAACAAATTTACCACAGCCACCTGAATGTTCCACAGGAGATATAGCTCCAGGCCATAGGTAAAGGAGATGGCTTTGGCGCCTCCCGCACACACACAGTCCCTCCCCTGGCTGCATGCATGAGCTGGGAAACGCCCTCCTGAAATATGGTCTGCCAAGTTGGGGCTAAGTCAACATGCTTCCCCCTTTATGGTTGCTTGGGAAAAACTTTATTTCTTTCTCAAGCCTGCTATCTACTGCAAAATCTGTGATTTATTATTTTGGACTGTTTCTAGACCTCATCATGTGCTACTTGTGGACTTTGCTTAAAATTTATGGTTTGTGATCCTGAATCGTTTGATTATCAGATACTGCTTGCTCCTTTAACTTCTGGCACTCTGCCTGCTGATAAAGTGAGAACAGGACATTCTGCACAACCAACTTTAATACCAGTAACAGAAGGAATCTTCCCTTGTTCTCTCTTGGCACTGAATTTTGCAACCTGTATTCAGTCTTCAAAACCAATTTGTCTGATTTTATGTGATGTCATAGGTGATCCCTCCACCAGTATCTCAGAGTCAGTACTGTGGTTTTCCAACCCTATTGGATTAATTTGCACCTTTCTTTATTTGTTGATTCTTCTGTTTGAACTGAAATATTGACTTATTCTACTGAGGTCTGAAAGATTTAAAGTCTAGTTGACAATTTATTCCTCCAGGAAATATGCAAGAATCATCTCTGTAAAATTTCCTATTTTTCTGTTCTGAGTTGTTGACACTTATTTTGGACTGCCAGAAATAGTGCAAATTGAGTCCACTTTAACTGCCCTGACTCATTGCTAAGGAATCATGGGAACTGTAGTTTATTGTGGCACCAGAGCTGACAGAGAAGGCTCAATGTCTCAGAAAAAATATAGTTCCCATGATTCCCTAGCACTGAGCCAAGGCAGTTAAAGTGGACTCAATTTGCACTATTTCTAGCAATCTGCAAAGGCCCTTTGTCTTTGCCCTCTAGCGCTTTACTCAGTCTTTTCACCAAAAAGTAATTTACCAGCAGATTAGTTCTAGCCTAGTAATCAACATCCCAATGTTTCATCCATAACACATGCCCTTCTACTGTTACTACTGTATCTGCCCTGGCTTAATAAACTGTTGCTTCATAGCTATCTGCAACATAGTAATCTTTTCAACATTTTCTGCAGTGAGCAGGCTGACACCTCTGTGTCAAGACAGAACAGAGGCAGTCATTGATGCTCTAATTCAGTGGTTCTCAACCTTTCTAATGCCGTGACCCCGCAATACAGTTCATGTTGTGGTGACCCCAAACCAAAAAAAAATTTTGGTGGCTACTTCAAAACTGTAATTTTGCTACAGTTATGATTCGGAATGTAAATACCTGATATGCATTATGTATTCTCATTGATACAAATCAAACATAATTTAAACATAGTGATTAATCACAAAAACAATATTTAAAAGTATGCTGCTTTGTATATGTGTAAACTGCTTTGTGTACTGTGTAATGATTACACACAAAGCACCTTACACTTACACAGTATTGTGTGTATGGTGTACTGTTTTTACATTATTAACCTTTTTTACACCAGCAGGCGTACACATTACCAGCCATTGCACTTTACAGAAACCCAATGCTCCCTTTGATTTTATTTTATTAACCAAAGCCAAATAAAGCAAAAAATAAAATAAAATAAAATAAAATAAAAATAAATCAAGGTAGAATTAATTTGGAGAAAGGAGGTGCTTTATATTTTTTCTAACCAAAAAAAAAAAAATTTACAGCGCATAATAAGAAGTGATCAACCTTTTTCTTCTTCTACCAACCTTCTTCCCAGGTTAACTGATCAGCCCTGTCAAGGGGAGACAAGTGCAGAGAGAGAGAAGGAGAAAGAGAGACAGAGAGACAGAAAACAGAGTCTCCTTTGATATTTTGGGTCCAGACAGCTAAGGAGAGCAGGGAGTGGGGAAGAGAGATGGAAAAGAAGGGGGAAGAAGAGAAAATCGCACCCTCCAAACTTGAGCCTCACATTTTAGCCCAGGTTTGCTTCTTCTTCTTGTTGTTGTTGTTGTTGTTGTTGGTTGGAGGGGAGGACAGAGATGTGGGCTCAGGAACAAGCCCCCACCGGAGTCTGTGCATCATCCTCATCCTCATCCCCATCTCACATACCCGTCCTTCTGGCCCTCCCCACTCTTCCTTGCACATCCATCCCTCTGCCCTACTAGGAAGGAAGGAAGGAAGGAAGGAAGGAAGGAAGGGACCAACCCGATGGGGACATGGATGGTGACCACAGCCCTTGCAGTGGCGCAGTCTCCAGGCTCCGCTCCAGCTTTGAGGGACCGTCTGGGGCAAAGGAGGCTCCAAAGGGAAGCAGCGATGGTAGCAAGGTTGCTCCGAGCCAGAGGAAGAGGAGGGGAGGCTGGAGGAAGGAAGGAAGGAAGGAAGGAAGGAAGGAAGGAAGGAAGGAAGGAAGGAAGAGGGGGGATAGATAAGAGCTGGCACTGAGGCAGTCAGGCTGGTCCTTTGGCTACTGGGAAAAGGCAGGAAAGGCGAGATGGAGGGAGGGGTGAGTGGGTGGGTGTCTGAGAGAGAGAGAGAGAGAGATTGTCAACAGACCTCCCCCTTTTCTCTCCCTTTCTCCCTCTCCCTCTTGGAGTCTTCCTCCTTCTCCTGCTCTTCCTCCCCCCCCCATACACACACCTATTTGTAAATTGGGAGGCTCTCCCCGCTTTCCTGGGACTGGAAGCCCAGGGTAGGGGCAAGTCTTGGCACCCCCACACACAGAGAGAGAGAGCGAGCTGAGGAAGGAGGAAGGAAGGAAAGAAGGAGGGGAAATGACAGAGGGAGGAGGCGGGAAGGCGCCCGGGGGAATGGGAAGGAAGGAAGGAAGGTGGCTGGCTGAACTCTTGGAAGCCAAGCAACCCAGGTGGGAGATCCATCTTGGCCAATGGCTTGCTCTGCTTTGGGCGGGGATGCCGGGGAAACACGCCGCACGTTGGAATGGAGGGTGCGCAGAGAGGGAGGAGGTGAGAGGCGGCTTGAGGGCTGGAGGCCAGCGTTTT
Organism: Phrynosoma blainvillii; assembly: GCA_026167975.1. Taxonomy (NCBI): domain Eukaryota; kingdom Metazoa; phylum Chordata; class Lepidosauria; order Squamata; family Phrynosomatidae; genus Phrynosoma; species Phrynosoma blainvillii. The sequence continues at coordinate 358,353,931 of JANUYF010000001.1, forward strand.
TCTTTTGACTCCCCTGCTCAGCCGCAGACTACTGGGTGCCCTTGGGTGAGTCACACTCTCTCAGCCGCACAGGGGAAGGCGCGGGGCAGACCTCCTCTGAGCAAACCTTGACCCCGTGAAAGGTCCTGAAGGAGCCCAGCAACAAAGAGGCTACCTGGCTCCCGGAGGGCTGGGTTGTTTTTCTCTGCCATCGAGGTAGGGTTGGCTCTTCGCGGCTTGTCTGCCTGCCACCCCTCCTTTCTCCCCTTCCATCCTTCCTTCCCTCCGCCTCTCTCTTTGCCTCTGGCAGCCCCAAAGCCTAGGAGGGTAAGGCGCAGCCCAGGAAAGCAATGGGAGGCGCATCTGCCGTCCAGGTTTGCCTCTCCCTCCTTCCCTCCGAGGCTCTAGCCGCTAGAGCTATGGACTGTGGAGCGTCCCCCCGCCCCTTAGGCCCCAGACGGATTATGCGCGACTTCTCAGCGGCTAAAGCCATCGGAAATATGTATTCTCCGATAGCTTTAGGCGACCCCTGTGTTTTGGTCGTTCAACCCCCGCTGGGGTCGCGACCCACAGGTTGAGAACCGATGCTCTAATTGCTAAAGCTGAAGCCTCATAAGTTCTCCTACAAGACAAATCAATTCTTTTGTATTATGCACCCTTTCTTGAGGGAGAGCTCAATTCAAAACCAAAGCTGATACCAAAGGATCAAACAATTGAATTGATCACTGCTCCATCAACTCCTTCTCAAAGCAGTATAACTATTTTCCTTATTAACACCCAATTGATTTTTTCATTCATGTTCTAATAGCTTTTTTTGAACATTTCAGGTACAGGAAGTTCTACATCTTGTGGCGGTATCTGTTGCAATACTCTTTGCCAATTTCTGAGATTTTTTCTGTCCTAATGAATATCCTTGAGCTGGATCTCCTGAAGGTAGTAAGTTTAAAGTAATGTCCTTTTAAATAAACCTTTAAAATGACCTATAACAAAAACTCTTGTCTTATTCAACTCCTGATCTGAATCCTCTTCAGGTTTATCTAAATACCATAACCTCCTCTGAATTAAAATCTAAATTGTGCAGATAATACATCATGGCATGGACTTCAAGAAAGTAATCCAAATTTCCTTATACATTTTCTGTTTCCACTTCCCCTGATACTTCACCTCACCCTTATCTTTTCTGTCCACTTACATCTCTCACCTGTTCTTGACTTGTTAAACTTGAACTATGAAATTTATTAGAAAAACTAGGATTTAATCATGTAATTCAATAAAAGTGGTATTTGGAATTAATGTGTCACTTTATACTAATAAGTTAATTAAGGGCCAAACCAGATCGGCACAATACACTGGCTTCCTGGCAGCTCGGGGGCATGACACAAACCCCCAATACACTGGAAAGCCAACATCATACCGCCCTACTGACCACACAGTGGCTAGCTTAACAACACTCTGGTAGCACAGCATTTAGATGCCGCACACCGAAGGAATGCCACAAAGCCGCAGCAGCACAGAAAAGCCAGCTTTTTGCCAGCTCAAAAAGGAGCGGCACCATCCGCCCACCATCACCGCATGCCTCACCCCTCATACATTTTATAGATGCTTAAACATACTATAATCAATAACAGCTCATTACAAAACCAGAGAAACATTAACAGGAAAAAAGGAATATAATAAATAATCCTCTTTTATGGTAGGATCTGCCAAGGATCATGACATAAATTGGTTTGGTGTGCTGCTTCCCATGGCATCTCTATTCATGACTGGCTTGTTTTTCTGGATGGCATGATTCAGTAATACTATCAATCTTAACTCCCTGTTGTTCCATGCTAACCTTGAACTGGCATTCCCCCCCTTCTTAGGATCCACCTTTCTCTTCAGTGTGGATTTTCCAGTTTCAAAATGGCAATGGGAATCTATGTGTTTTTCCACACTATCTGTGGGGACATTAACTGAATCACCAGGTTAGGCTTTAAATTTGATTTTTTTAACCTTATTTTTATCTTTTTTTTTAAACTTATCGCTCTGCCCTGACTCCATTTCACATATTTTTTCAGATTTACCTGATATCAGATTAACTGGGCAATAATTGTTGGGATCCTCTTCCCCCCCCCCTTTTTTTTTTTTTTAAGATGGAGACATTTGCTGTCCTCCAGTCTGCTAGGACTACTCCTGTTCTCCAGTTCTCAAAGATTACCAATGGCTCTGAGATTACATTTGTCAATTCTTTTAATACCCTTAGATGTACTTGCATCTGGTCCTAGTAGCTTAAATTCACTTAGATTAACTAAGTATCCCTGTACTACCGCTTTTACTTATTCTGTGCTGCATTTCCCCTATTGTTGTCCTGTGCTCCATCTTCCTCAGTTTTATTATTTATTTGGAGTATTCATATCCCGCTCTTCAACCACAAAGGCTCTCAGAGCAGCTTACAAAAGGTTAATTAGACAGTTCCCTGCCCTCAGGCTTACAATCTAAAAAGACATGATACAAAAGGAGAAGGGAATGGCAGTAGGGAAGGGGATGAGGTCCAGCAGTTCTTCTCTCCCTCTGAGGCCTGGACCATGGCAAGTGGACTGGAAGGAGGGCTCTCTTTCTTAATCTAGGCTAGGCCTGATGGAGCTGGCCTGCCCCTCTTTCTCTGAGGCTGCAGAGGTAATGCAGGTAACAGACCCGTCTCTGTCCAGCAAAAGGTCAAGCCTTTGCCCTCTATACCCAGTGCAAGTATAAAGAGCAGTGCCTCCTGAATCAGGGCTTCAGTCCTGCATTGAGCTAGACCACTGAGGGAAGCAGAGGTCCAAGGCAGTAGCAAACTCAGTAGCTTCTTCTTTCCTACAGCACCTTGATGGTCTCTGTCGTCCTCAGTCTCTCCCCTGATGGCTCTTCTCTCCCTCATAGGTCACAGCAGTGAAGGTTGAGCACCCTTTTCCTTTTGTGAGAAGACTGAGGAAAAGAAAGTGTTGAGTAATTCTGCCTTTTCTCTGTCCCATTAGCATTTCACCATCTTCTCTGTTACAACCCACTGATACTCTTCCTCTTTGATATCAGAGTTGCAATAAAGACAATGGGATGAGTGGCCTTTCCACGACCCCAAATGCAGACACCATTACCTGAGCATATTTCTACCATGTAGGCTACCAAAAGGAGTTGCATGGGGCCTCCCAGCTTTGATGGATTGATTCCGGACACTCTGAAGGTGGTGAAGAGACTCAGGAACACAGAACAACATGCAGATTTAATATAAGCAAAGCATTGGTGATCTTGTGCACTAATCCTCTCTGCCTGGAAATGTGCATCTATTGTCACCATTCACACATCAGTGTTACCACCCTGGAAAACTAACTCCAAACATATTCACAGACCTTTAAACCATTTCAAAGTAACTACGAGACTATTTGGTCTTTTCAACTCCTTGGAATCTGCTCCCAAGGCATATTTTTAGTATAAATATCAGGACCTTTTGGCTTAGTCCAGTAATAAGCAGAAATGCTGCCAGTTTACTTTGCTAGCACCTCTTTTGCTCACCACCAACCCCCACTTACCACAGGAGTGATTGAGTCCTCTTTCAATCTCCAGACTGCCAGCAACTGAGGTCATGATCCACTCAGGTGCAGTATGATTTCTCTAGTCCTTGTGAGCGTGCATGGTTGTTTGCTTATGTGTGAGTGCTGATTTCCCCTTTTAAATAAAACTCATTACTACTGGAAACCTGCCTCTGGAGTTCCATGTGCTTATAGAATCGGTATACATTGGGATTGGTCCCCTAAGCTAAGTTACCCGACTACTAGGCATTCCTATCTTAGAGCTAAACTTAATTCCCCAAACATGTTGGTATCTGAGTGTCCTTTTTGGACACTTTCTGTTTCTTCAGTAGCAACTCTGGTTTTGACTCAGACTCTTGTCGCTACCATCTTAGGTAGCTAGAATTTTTTCAACTATTGTTTTATCATATTTTTTCATGTAATATCAGAGAACCAGAGAACAGAAGAGACCACAAAGGCCTTCCAATCCAACCCCCTGACATGCAGGAATACACAATCAAAGCACTCACAACAGATGGCCACCAAGTCTCTGTTAAAAACCGCCAAAGAAGGAGACTCCATCACTCTCCAAGGCAGTGTGTTCCACTGTCAAACAGGTCTTACCATCAGGATGTTCTTCCTAATGTTTAGGTGAAAATCCTTTCCTGTTTGAATCCATTGCTTTATGTCATAGTCTCTGGAGCAGATCTATCCCCAATATAACATTTTCAAATATTTAAACATGACTATCATGTCATCCCTTAACCTTCTCTTCTCCATGCTAAACATAACCAGCTCCCTAAGGTGCTCTTCAGAAGGCATGGTTTCCAGACCATTCACCATTTTGGTCACCCTCATCTGGACACACTCATTTGTCAATATGCTTCTTAAACTGTAGTGACCTGAACTGGACACAGTATTCCAGGTGAGGTCTAACCAAAGCAGATGATGATAGCCTTACAGTTTGAAGCACTCTAGATCAGGGGTAGGCAACCTTTCCCTTTAAGGGCCGAGGGACTTCAACTCCCAGAATCCCAGGAGCTATTGGCCAACATGGTACTATTGGCCAACATGGCTGAGGCTTCTGGGAGCTGAAGTCCCTCGGCCCTTAAAGGGGAAAGGTTGCCTACCTCTGCTCTAGATGAAGAGAAGAGAGTAACCCACACACCCCAAATACTCTACCAATGTAATTCATCCCATAAATTAACTATGTGGCTTGTTACTAGGCTTCTGCTCTTCTCCCCAAGCAGTTCCTGAAGTAGGGGGAAAGCCTATCATACAGCAGTAGGACTCCCTCTTCAGGACGAAGTAAAGAGGTTCTTTTTTATTTAGAGTTACAACCCCAGGCCACATAAGTATCACTGTCAAGAAAAACTGGTTATGATGCTCATACTCACCAGAATGACAGAAAAAAGCCAAAAGAAAGACAGCAATCAAAGCAGTAATTAAGAAACACCTCATCTTCGTGTTCACACTTTCTCCTTAACCTACAAAGCAAGAACAAGTTTTCATTAGCACTGGATGTACTGAAGAAGGCAGTCTGATCTGAATAAAAATAAAATGAGTACTGAGCAAAGACCTTGGTATCACAAAAATCAACTTTTGTGCTAGAAAGACTTTATATATTCTACAATAGTACTCTATGACAGACAGTTTAGTGTGTAACTCTTTGCCTTTCCCCATGATTAGGAGTAGGTAGTATTACAAAACCTATAGTCCAGCTGCTCAGGTACAGCAGCAAACAAGCATCAAAGCAAGTAAATCCAGTCCCCTATATTCAGCACAGTATACACATACCTAGTAGACAAAACAGTGCATCACAGAATGGATTCTCCTGTTAGCACCAAGTTACTGTTCAACACAGTGACATTTGAGGCTTTCATGCAACTATGGGCCTGTACAGACTGCCAGAAATAACCCAACTTGAGACCACTTTAACTGCCCTGGCTCAATGCTAGGGAATCATGGGAACTGTAGTTTTCTCTGAGACATTGAGCCTTCTCTGTCAGAGAGCGCTGGTGCTACAATAAACTACAGTTCCCATGATTCCTAGCACTGAGCCAGGGCAGTTAAAGCGGTCTCAAGCTGGGTTATTTCAGGCCCTATGACTTGATCACATAAATTGATGTGAGAGCAGACAAATGCCAGAGTGCTAGTTTTTAATATGCCAGATGAGCTCAAGTCTTAACAGTGTTTTAGAGCGAATAATATTTACAATCTATTTCTCATTAAGCATGCAGTTTGTTACACGTTCCTACTAATACATAAACCAGGGGTAGGCAACCTTTCCCCTTTAAGGGCCAAGGGACTTCAGCTCCCAGAAGCCTCAGCCATGTTGGCCAATAGTCCCATGTTGGCCAATAGCTCCTGGGATTCTGGGAGCTGAAGTCCCTCGGCCCTTAAAGGGGAAAGGTTGCCTACCCCTGACATAAACAGATACATAAACATAGCAAGGAATTTTTGTACTGTTTCTTTCCAGTCTTAGCAAGGAAAACCAATCAATAGATCTGCAACCAACGAACACATTGCTATTTTTCCCCAAATAGACCACCAGTCCAAAAACCCACCAACCAACACACGAGCAATGCATGTTTATGGTCATGACTTTTTAGTGCTTGTTTTGTAATTGTGCCATTAAGTGTAGAATTTGCATCTCATAAAAAATTCAGTAACACTGGCCATACTGATTACACTTACAAACACAATGATATGGTATTTAATTTTTTTATTGTAAAGTCTTTAAATTGTTTTATTTGTGAGCCATATTTGGTCCCTTTCTGGGAGAAGACAGCACAGAAATGAAATAAAATAAATAAACAAATGGTCAGGTTTACTATGTTGCAGCATGTGTGGGACTCATGCAGCTCCTCCAAGATGTCATTAGACCGCAACTTCCAACAGTCCTAGCCAGCACAGTCAAGGATAAAGAATGGTGGGAGTTGCAATCCTAACAGCATGTTGAGAACTGCTTGGCTCTCACTGGTGTCTTATGATCTGTGGTGTTGCCTGGGAGTTTTGAGATACTTAAGAACTATGGATTCAGATTCTATGTCAGAATTTCTCTCCTTCAGTTCTCTTCTTCTCATTTTCCACAGCAGTTCAACTCAGGAATCTTACAACAGACACATTAAATCAGAAATCATAGAGATAAGCATCATATTCAAAATCCTAGAGATAAGAGCAAACACAAAACATTTGTAACAGGCAAAGGGTAGTGTCACCACTGTTATGAACTTCCTAGGTTGGGTGAAGCTAACGTGCAACAATACTGGCATACATCAGTTAACCAAACCTCTGAAAATGAAGCTCAGTTCACACCTTCTCTTGTTTTCTGGTTAGCTGGAAAAAATTCTGCAGCATTGGGAAAATTGTGAAGAAGGGCTGGAGAAAGACTGTTGCAGCGGTGTGTCTGCAGTAAACAACACAATAAAGCTTGACCCAGAAAAGAACAGGATTCTACTCTAGGTGATCCAACTGTATCTGTGTGCATTTACATATAATAGGCAAGATAAACAACCACCTCCAGGATCACTTGCTGAGCATATGGGAACAGCAAAACAAAGAAAAGGGGAAGGGGGATTAGCCTGCCTTACAGCTATCCTGGCATATTGAAAAAGCATAGATATTTAAGTTTCACCACCAAATTTCCTGAAGTTAAAGAGTTGTTCATGATCGAACAGACTACCTCTGTTCACTCATAATAGCAAATCAATAGAAGACTGGTTTTCCTTGGTTGAAGATATCTAAAGAAAAGCTAAGATAGCTGTCTGTATCTGTGCAGTCCTACACTGGCAAGGGTTGGACTAGATTACAGCTAGACTTCTTCTTTCCAACTCAGTGATTATCATGAACTCTCCACCAGCCCCCTTTTAGTATTTCTGACCATGGGAACTCACTCAGTACTTCTTTAAATTTGCTGAAATCAACTTTCTTAGAGTCGACTGTGCTTATCTTTCCCTTTCCTCTGTATAATGAATTCCAAGAGGACATTACTCTCTTCCACCCAAAGTTCCCACTACTTCCAGCTCAACTGAGTATGACAAGGTATAGGATAATTGTTCCCCCTGTGGCTTCTTGTACCTTCTGGAAAAGAGAATTGTCAAAAAGTCAAATGAACAATTTGCTGGACCTTATGTTCTTGGTAGAGTTTGAGTTCCAACATCTCTCTCTCTCTCCTTGGAATGTTAGGCATCCAGGAAGGTTACCCAAATTTCCTATTTGGAAGTCTGTAACAAGTGCTATTAGCATAGCAATGTCCTGTTTATACATGTTTACCCCACTGCTCTCAACCAGCCTTCCATATTGCAAATCATGGATGTTCTCAACAGATGTATGCATCGCTTAAATTCCATTTAGTCAATGGATCAATTCTATCTGGGACTAACAATTGGATTTAGCCCCGTAAGTCATTTTATAAATGCGATACTACAACATCTAGCCAACATGTAACATTGGGGGAGTGGAAGATAACTTGACTGACTGCAGCAACTGGAGTGTAAGTGTACATGTACTTACTTTACTAAGAACTAGCCTAAAAGCAGGGAAGTTTTATCCTTGTTCTGTGCTCACTTTTGTTGCATACATTCCACTTGGAACAAGAAGGAAATTAATTAGACTCAGGGCCTTTGCAAACTGCTAGAAATAGTGCAAATTGAGTCCACTGACTCAGTACTAGGGAATCATGGGAATTGTATTTTTTTCTGAGGCATTAACCCTTCTCTGTCAGAGAGCTCTGGTGCCATAATAAACTACAGTTCCCATAATTCCCTAGCACTAAGCCAGGACAGTTAAAGTGAACTCAATTTGCACTATTTCTGGCAGTCTGTAAAGGCCCTCAGATGTTGTTGACTTCTTCTGAAAAGCAATTTCTCAGAGAATTAAGTTTCAAACACTGTTTGTTCCATTTTGGCAAGAAAACAAGACTCAGGTAGCAATTTTAACAGAAAGCAGCAACCTAATCCTATGCAGATTTGTGCATGTGTGCCTTGAAGCCACCTGTCAATTTATGGTAATCCAATAATTTCAAAGTGCTTTCTTAAGCAATGAATACTCTGAGGTGGTTTTGCCAAGTCTTTCCTTTCCCTACAGCATCTGGTATTCAATTTACGTGAAGTACATCATCACCGCAGTTACTGCTACTGCTTATTATTAGTCCTCCAAAACCTGGAAGAGAGGCCCATTAAATTCAGTGGGACTCGATGTTAAATAGACATGCACTAGGATTACAATAGGGCCTAAAGGCACTACAGTAGTTCCTCGTAATTCAGGGGGGATCCATTCCGGACCCCCCGTGAGTTATGAGGGTCACGTATATTCAAATCCTATTGGGTGGAAGAGAGTAATGTCCTCTTGGAATTCATGCTAATGGCGGTCATCCCTCCACAGATTTCCAAGTCCGCTGATTTCAAGTCTGTGGACTTGGAGGGGCGACTGTAGATCCTTTCTGATCTTGGAAGCTAAGTAGCATCAGCCCTGCTTAGTACTTTTGAGGGGAGACTGCCAACAAATACCAGGTGCTGTAGGCTACATTTCAGAGGAAGGAACTGGCAAAACCATCTCTTTAGTCATTTCCCAAGAAAACACTATGAAATTCATGGGATCACCATAAGTAAACAGAGAACATGAAGACACACTCACAGGATTGCAGTATTAACTTCATTAAAATGGTCTCAAGAATCTGAAGTAAAGGCCACCACCAAATCAAGACATGATCCACTGATAATGATAGCTGAACACCATCATTGCTCTAATAATGGACTACTTGTCAACAATTGGGTTCATGGGGCAGCTCAATTAATTACCAAGTATGGGCTTTCAATTAATGAACTGGAAGGGTTAGACCATCCTGCAAGAAAGAAAATAAATAAATAAATATTAGAAGTTACTAAACTTGCAGACTTACATACTGCCTATGGTTCTTCATGTGCCCCCTTATATTACAGCCTCAGGCAATCCTGTGATTACCTGGATTATTTTGATAGTCTAACCCAGGGTAGGCAACCTTTTTGAGCCGGAGGCCGGGTTGCTGTCCCTCAGACAATTGTGGGTCCAAAGCACCAAAAATAAATAAATAAATAATTTTTTTAATTTCTTTTTTTTTTAATTAACAAATTAAAAAAATATATGCATGCACACGCTCTCAGCCCCAGAAAAGCCATGGCAAAACCCCTGTGGAGATTTTGCCAAGAAAACCCCAAGAACAAGTAATAACAACAATAATCAATATCATCATGGCAGGGGGCGGCGGGGGGCGGCGACAGCGGCGGCGGTAGGACCGGTCCAAAGGCCTCAGGGGGGCGCATCCGGCCCCCGGGCCTTAGGCTGCCTACCCCTGGTCTAACCTTTGTTCAGTTGCATCAAGCTTTCACAGAACTGAGACTTAATTTGTTTGATTCAGCTGAAAGAGATGGGAGGCTTAAGAAAGTCCCAAAAAATGAACAAAAATGCATAGCTGGTTGTCCCCACTCAGAGGACCTGGTACATAATCTATTGTCCGTTACATAAAGATCCTAGGGAGTGTTTTATTTTACCTTTAATTGGAAATAGAGTATTTTTGAATTCCCAAGAAAAGGTACTTTATCTCCTAATGGACATAGATAAATATGTGACCTGGAGTGTAGCCCTATTTGCCCTTGCTGCCAAAAAGACCAGGAAGAAATATGTAGCAGAGATAGCTGTTCCTTGTAATGGGGATAATTTTAGTTAAAAGTGTTTAGCCGTGAATCTTAATGTATTCATGTCACATATTTCATATGCAATTGTTTAAATTTATCTTATATTGGTTTGATGGGAATTTTATGTGTATTGTTTTATCGTTTTGGTCTTTGCAATGGCCATTGGCCAAAAGCAATAAAGATTGATTGATTTATCATTGCTCTAAGCCATAATTGGAGGAAGCTTTGGGGAAGTCTGCTGCACTCCAGTTTTTTTGGATTGATAATAATAATAATAATAATAATAATAATAATAAAATTTATTTATACCCCGCCCCTTTGGAATCAATCGAGGCAGCTCACAATAAAATAAAAAACAATAATAAAAACAAATTACATCCCACCCACCCCTTAAAAAGTTATTAAATCTATTACAAATTAAAATAATTAAAATTAAAACATTAAAACAACAATCACAATTATACAGCGAAACAGAGGACTGCAGCAATGTAACAAATGGCTTTCAGGGAGGCGGATAGAGTTCCCTTAAAGAGGGGAAAAGTAGGGGCCTGAGGCCGGGATTTTTTCTATCCTCGAAAGGCCTGCCGGAAGAGATCCGTCTTGATCGCTTTTTTAAAGCTGTCTAAAGATGTCACTTGATGGATCTCGTCTGGCAGGCCATTCCACAATTTGGGGGCGACAACAGAAAAAGCCCTCTGAGAGGTAGCCGAAAGCCTAGATTTTTGAGGCTGTAGCAAATTCCTCCCAGAGGACCGGAGAGCGCAGGGAGGGTTATATGGGAGGAGGCGGTCCCTGAGATTGTTTGGACCCAAGCCATTTAGGGCTTTAAAGGTGATAACCAACACCTTGTACCGGACTAGGAAGCTGATAGGCAGCCAATGGAGGGACCTTAGTACTGGAGTAATATGGTCCCTCCTAGATGTACCTGATACTAATCTTGCCGCCATATTTTGCACTAGCTGTAATTTTCGAACCAAGCACAAGGGTAGCCCCATGTAGAGTGTGTTACAGAAATCTAGACGTGATGTTACCAGCGCGTGAACAACAGTCTCGAGATCCCTTACTTCCAGAAAAGGGCACAGCTGGTGAATCAGCCGAAGCTGATAACAGGCACTCCTGACTGTCACATTTACCTGATTTGTCATCAGGAGCGACGAGTCGAGGAGCACCCCCAAGCTGAGAATACAGTCACTGGAGGAGAGTGTGACCCCATCCAGGACTGGCGGTTGCAGCCCAATTCTTGGTTTTGGGGCCGCTACTGTGAGCACCTCCGTCTTGTCTGGATTCAGTTTCAATCTGTTTTTCCTCATCCAGCCCATTACTGCCTGAAGACATTCATTGAGAGAAGAGATGTCATTGGAATTCGAGGCCGACAAACGAGACACGGAGAAACAGATCTGGGTGTCGTCAGCGTACTGGTAACACCCAGCTCCATAACTCCATATAATCTTACCCAGCGGCTTCATATAGATGTTGAATAACATCGGGGACAGAACAGCACCCTCTGGGACCTGACTGAAAGGAAGGACCGGAACCACTGGAGGGCAGTGCCTCCGATACCTAACCCCCTCAGGCAGTCCAAGAGGATGCTATGATCAATCGTGTCAAAAGCCGCTGAGAGGTCTAGGAGCACCAACAGGGTCACACTACCCCTGTCGATGCTCAGATGCAGATCGTTGGTCAAGGCCATGGCAGTCTCAACCCCAAAGCCTGTCCTAAAGCCAGTTTGAAATGGGTCTAGATAATCGGTTTCATCCAAGACAGCTTGGAGCTGAAGGACAACCGCCCTCTCGATAACCTTGCTCAAAAATAGTAGTAAGGAGACTGGCCTATAGTTATTCATATCCAGGGGGACCAGGGAGGGTTTTTTCACAAGCGGCCTAACCGCCGCTTCCTTCAAGCAAGATAGAATATTTCCCTCCCTGAAAGATGCATTGATGATCTCCATAAGGAGACTCCTCGAAGCATCACCCCCCTGGACGGCCAGCCATGATGGGCAAGGGTCGAGAGTTGTTTTCCTCACACTACCAAGGAGCTTGTCCACGTCATCGGTACTCAGATTGCCACTGATCCAGTATAATTACATTGGCGGAGTCGCTGGACACCTCGTCTATACTTTCTGTTAAAACCCTGGCGTGTCTAAGTCGGCTCTTATCTGAGAGATTTTATCTGCAAAGAAGTTATTAAACGCGTCACAGCAGGCCATCGTCGGGTTAAGTAAGGGATTTGGCACAGGGGGTACCTGTGTCAGCTCCCTCACCACACTAAACAGCTCTGCTGGACGAGACTCTGCAGATGCAATACATGCAGAGGAGAAGGATCTCTGCGCTGCACGTATTGCCTCCCGATAAGACCAAAGAAAGTTCCTATGGCGAGTCCTGTCGGATAAGACTCAAGTCGTCCGCCACCTGCACTCTAGTCGTTATCCAAACTGCTTCATTTTCCTAAGCTCTGGTGTATACCATGGCTTATGGTCTGAAGCGGATTGGCAAGGACGCTTGGGAGCGATCGTGTCGATAGCTCTGGTAAGATCGATGTTCCAAGTATTAACCAGAGCATCGACAGGATCACCAGCATTCCCAACCATCAAACCCTCCGAGGCTTTCTGGAATCCAATTGGTTCCATAAACCTTCGAGGGCAGACCATTCTAATGGGTCCAACACCCCTGGTGGGGTGGATGTTGGCTCTAAGTTCCATCTTGACCAGGAAATGATCCGTCCATGACAATGCGGAGGTACTAATAATCTCTGCCCATGGATATTCCTGTTCCGTACTAAAGACCGCATCGAGTGTATGACCTGCACAATGTGTGGGCCTAAGGACCAATTGGGATAGGCCCATGTTTGTCATGGTCTCCATGAACTCCCGAGCCGCACCTGTTAAACTGGTCTCGAGTGGAATGTTGAAGTCCCCCAAAACTAAAAGTCTGGGGGACTCCAGCAACAGCTCTGAGATCAGCTGTGTCAGCTCGGTTAGGGAGTCTGCTAGACACCGGGGTGGTCGGTAGACTAGCAGAATCCCCAAGCTATCCCTGGTCTTCAGGCTCAGGTACATACACTTGAAGTGGACTGTGTTCCGGACAGGTATCCTGGTCAAGGTTAGATTGTTCTTATGAACTAGAGCCACTCCACCCCGCCCCTCCCCCACTTCCCCTCACCTGCTCACTGACAGCGTACCCGGCAGGTAACTGCGCTATCCTCTCCCAGCCAGGTCTCTGCAAAGTATGCCACATTGGCATCCTCATCCAGAAGTAAGTCATGGATGACATGAGTCTTATTTTTAACCGACCTGGCATTGCAAAGGAGCAGAGTGAGGTTCTGTGGAAAGGAAAGTCTGCTCTCCAAACCATTCTGGGAAACAGAGGGAACTGAAGGCGGGATAGCTTTCAAACAGCGATCCCGTCTTCTTTTGTCACATTCGTTCGCTCTGTTCCGACCATACCACCCGTTCCCCAACACGACTCCGATAGCTGCCCCTGCCTTAGGTAAAACAGTACCACATTCCAGGCTGATATTCCGGCAATGATATAATCTGCACCACTACTGGGGAGATGAAGTCAAAGCTGAGCAAGGAACTATTCATCACAGACATCGGACTCCAGATGATAATGGAGAGGGCAAATAGGAGATTGAAAATCCCTAACCCAAGTCCTGCTGGATTCTAATGTTTCTGGCAAGCCGTAGTGCCTCCACCTCAGCCTCCCCGCCTGCGTCGCCGCTGCAGTCGCTCCGTTCTGCGCTGTACTGTCTCTGGGCTGGCTGGAGGCTGCTTCCCAGGTGTTTGAAAGGAGGAGGGGGCGGGACAAACACACACCGTCCGACTCCTGAGCAGCTTTCTGCCTCTGTTTCTGCCGGTGGTTGGGCTGCCACACTGGCTTAAATGCCTCTGTGCTGGCTGGAGGCTGCTTCCCAGGTGTTTTAAGGGAGGAGGGGGTGGGACAAACACACACCGTCCAACTCCTGAGCAGCTTTCTGCCTCTGTTTCTGCCGCAGGTCCCACAGTCCCTTACCACTGCCCATGCTGAGTAAGACTGATAGAAGTTGTAGGAAAATCTCTAGAAGGACAAAACTCCTCACTACTGCTTTTAACACTTCCTAGCTGAGTTCCAGCTTAATACCTCCTCAGATAGTGTTGGGAAACTTCAGTATGCTCAAGGTGAGTTTTGGCTCAAAATGCCAAAAAGTGAACCAGAAATAGTCCACTTTTGGTTTTCAAACAGGGTATTTTTTTTTTTAAAGCTGAACAATGGAGCAAGTGCCTAAAACTGCTATAAACCGTGAAACACTACTGGGAAGCTTTTAGGCCAAGCCATTCAGTTCCCTACTCCATTTATATACCACAGGAAAGGGGCAGAAAAGGGAGTGTTTTAGTGTCTGAGTCCATAAAACCAATCCTAGATAATCAAGGATAAACAACACAGTTCCCATAAACCTGCCAATACTGATGATGCTGGGTGGCTGAGAAGATTCCAGCTTGCCTATACCTGTCCTATATTCCTTCTTCCTTCATCTAACAGTATTGTTAGGAAATAGAGAATGGCGCTGCTATTTACATATAATTAAATTAGCTCAGGGGTCGGCCACCTACGGCCCACGGGCCGGACCCAGCCCACCGAGGACTTGGAACCGGCCCATGGCCGATCCTAACGCTGCCGCCGCTGCCGCCTCCATCGCCTCTGCCATGCTGTGCGCAACACAAGGCACCATTTTGCTTTCCAAAATGGCACCCCCGCTCACGCTCGCATGCACACTACGGAGGACACCATTTTGGAAGACCAAATGACGCAGGCGCTGTTTGGCATTCCAAAATGGCACCTGCCATCGTGCGCATGCGTGTGCGAGCGCGGGCGCCATTTTGGAAAGCAAAATGGCACCCACGCACACATAAGCATGACGGCGGGCGCTGTTTGGCCTTCCAAAACAGCGCCCGCCACCATGTGCATGCATGCGTGAGTGCACCATGGTGGGCACATTTGGCCTTCCAAAATGGTGCCCTCCGCTGTGTGCATGCACGCGCAAGACACCATCCAAAATGGCGTCCCGTGCTCACATACGCATGCGACCCCGGCAGTAGTAGTGTGCATGCGCGCGTGTGCACACCACCATGGCCCGGGGGGCATTGGGGGACAGAGGGACTGGCCCCACCCCCAAAAAGGTTGCCAACCCCTGAATTAGCTGAATGCTATATGCCTAACAGCCATCAGTGTTGCACAAAGTTGAAGGGATAGTCCTGTCAAACGCACAGTATTACAGCAAGAAAACTTAGACTAGACCCAAGTTCAAATTCCTCTCAGCCATGAATTACCTCAGCCCAATCACTAACTCTCAGCCTGTTTACCACCCAGGGTAATTATGAGCATAAATAACCTAATTAGGTTGTGCTCCTTGGAAAAAATATCAGACAGAAATGTTGATTTTACAAGTTATTTATACACTGCCTTTATGGATTAAAAATTGACCCAATAAAGCATGATCAACATGTAGTAATTAGAATGTCATGAGAACTCATAAGAATCCTTTCCCCATCCTTGCTGATGATCTTGTAGTAGGAGGAGCCAATCTACCTGAAACAGATCCAAGCCTATGCTGTTATCTCATCCTGCCCTTCCCCATATTCTTCCCTCAGAAGCATCACTGATGGGGATCTCCATCTTGCTAATGGAAATCAAAACTAGACTATGCCAAAAAAAAAAATGGACATAATCACAAGGAATTTCCTTTGGTACTTCAACAGTTCAGAACAATTTTTACAGGTGGTTTGGGGCTATAAATTCACTTCTGTTTAAGTACAAAGCAGCTTACAGGTCCACATATTATGCTTCTTTTATTTTTTATGATATGTCACCTTAAGACTTCAACCAAAGGGTGGCACAGATAATTTCCAAAACAGACATTCAAATTTCACACCAGGGCGATCAGCATGTGAAAGAATACAAGGTTATTCTGCAATGTCTGGGCCATGTCATCAGGACTTCATGACTTACCAAGAAGTCTGTATTCAAACGGAAAAACTGTGGCACTACACTGACTGTTTTACTTTACAAAGGACTCTTATTTTTATGTACCTCTTACATTAATAAGAAAATTTATTTGTTCAGATATAACCAGCAACGTCTATTTTTCTTCAGTTGTTAACTGCTTTCACGTCGATCTTGACCCATGTCGACGCTATGGATGAGACATCTCCAGGCCCCCCCTGTCCTCTACTGCTCTGCCCAGCACCTGCATACTCATATTCGTGGTCTCTTTAATAAAGTCAATCCATCTAGCATGTGGCCTTCCTCTCTATTTCCCTCCACCTTTCCTAACATTGGGCCTCTGCAGACCGGCCCAAAGGGCCAGCCGGGGAGTAGAGTTGGGGCAGGGCATCTGCACGCACGGTGGCCGCCCCAACCCCACACCGACACCATCCTGACACCCCGTGCCGTTACGCAAGGCATGCGGCGTCAGGACGTCCTTCCGGCACAGTGTTTAAACACGCTGTGCCAAAGGGCAAGGAAGAGTCACGGCGCCGCCTCTTGGGGCGGCAAAAGGGAAGATTGGGGCAGCAGCGTGGGGTTGCTGCAGCCCCAATCCGCCACTTCATAGGGCAGCTCTGTGCCGCCCATCTGCAGAGGCGTATTATTGTCTTTTCCAACAATTCATGACTTCTCATGATGTGTCCAAAGTATGACAGTCTAAGTTTTGTCATCTTGGCTTCTAGGGATATCTCTGGCTTGATCTGCTCTAGGACCCATTTGTCTGTCTTTTTGGCTGTCCATGGGATCCTCAGCACTCTTCTCCAGCACCTCATCTCAAATGAGTTGATTTTCCTCCTATCTTCTTTCTTGAGTGTCCAGCTCTCACATCCATACATGGTTATAGGGAATACGATGGCTTCTATGATTCTAACTTTTGTGCTGAATTGTATATCTTTGCATTTTAGGATCTTTTTCAGTTCTTTCATAGCCGCCCTCTCCATTCTTAATCTTCTCCTGATTTCCTGGCTGCAGTCCTCATTCTAATCAATGTTTGATCCCTGATATGAGGACTCTTTTACTATTTCTATTTCGTTGTTGTCTAGTTTGAATGTGTGTAAGCTCTCTGTGGTCATTATTTTTGTTTTCTTTATGTTCAACAATGAGTCTGCCTTTGCACTTTCATCTTTATTCTTCCTTAGTCTAGATCTGTGAGGTTCTCTGCTAGTATTATGGTGTTAAATAGCTAACCTGAGAAAAAAAAGTTCTACATATTTTCAGAGCTTACATCATGGTTTTTGACAGAGTTTTCTGACTCACTAAGATCAGATCTTAATCCATCAAAATCGAGTTTGTCCACACAATCAAACTACTTGAGCTGGATGAGGTGGAAACCTAAAGCAACCTTTAAACTGCAGATGAGGAGCAGCAGGAAAAAAGGGTGACAATCCCACAATCATCTTCCATGTCCATATGACACACCAGCTGAGAAAGTTTAGTGAAATCACAAAGAACAAAAGGACACAGAGACATGCAATGTTGGAGAAAAGAAACACTAGTATTATAATATTTTTCTTAATAAAATGGGCAGGAGATTTTGAACACACTCTTTACAAATCTAAGGCTGCATCCGCACTGCAGAATAATCCAGTCTGGCACCACTTTAACTGCCATGTCTCAGTGCTATGGAATTCTGCGAACTGCAGTTTTGTGAAACATTTAGCCTTCTCTGTCCAGAGTTTTGGTGCCACAACAAACTACAATTCCCAAAATGGCAGTTAAAAGTGGTGTCAAACTGGATTACTTGTGCAGTGCAGATACAGCTTTATTCAACTCAATGGCACTTCTCTCCCAAGGCACAGGATCATGTTGTTCCTTCAGATATAGAGAGTGATCAAACATTGATCAGATCAGGGACTGCAGTCAAGAAATCATAAGAAGACTGGGATTGGGGAGGACAACTATGAAAGAACAAGAATAGGTAATAAAATGTAAAGGCATACAACTGAACATTAAAGTTAGAATCATACAAGCCACTGTATTTCATGTTACCATGAGAGCTGGATGGTTAAGAAAGCAGATAGGAAGAAAATCAATTAATTTGAGATGTGGTGCTAGAGAACAGTGCTGAGGATCCCATGGACAGCCAAAAAGACAAACAAATGGGTCCTAGAACAGATCATGTCATCATGCCAAGATGACAAAACTTAGACTGTCACACTTTGGACACATCATGAGAAGGCATGAATAGTAGGAAAAGACAATAATGTTAGGAAAGGTGGAGAAAAAAAGAAGAGGAAGAAGAGGAAGGAAGAACAAGGAGGAAAAGAATTGGAGAAGGAGGGAGGAAGAGGAAGAAGATAGGGAAGAAGAGGAGGAGGGGAGGAAAAAGAGGAAGGAAAAAGGAATAGGAAAAGGGGGGAGGGAGGAAGAAGGAGAGGAGGCGGAGGGGTGGAAACGAAGAGGAAGAAGAGGGAGGAAGAACAATGAGGAAAAGGGGAGGAAAAAGAAGAGAAGGAGGGAAGAAGGAAGGAAAGAAGAAGAAAGAAAAGAAGAAGAGGGGGAGGAAAAAGAGGGCAGGAAGAGGAGAGGAGGGCAGGAAGAGAAAGAAGAGGGAGGAAGGAGGAGGAGGAAAGGGGAGGAAAAAGAAGAGGAGAGATAGGAAGAGGGAAGAACAAGAAAAAGGAGAAGGGGTAGGAAAACGAAGAGGAGAAGGAAGAAGAGGGAGGAAGGAGAAAAAGAAGGAAAGGGGGAGGAAAAGAAAGAAAGAAGAGGGAAGAAAAAGATGACAAAGAGAAGGAGGAGGAGGAGGAGGAGGAAGAAAAAGAGGAGGAGGAAAAATAAGAGGAGAAGGAGAGAGAAAGGAGGAAAAGGGAGGAAGGAGAGAGAGGGAAGAAGAGAAAGAGGGGGAGGAAAATGGAGAGGAGGAGGAGGGAGCGTGCTACCTAAAACGCCTGGCTACTCTTTCCCATTAGCCCCCAGCAATGCCAAAAGAGAGCTCAAAATGGTGAACAAACGCCTCAGCTCCGCCAAAGGGAAGAGGGCGCTGCTTAGAAGGGAAAGCCTCGAATCCAAGGGGGGAGCCAGACAACGCCCTTTGGCAGTATCCACACTGCAGAAATAACCCGGTTTGAGGCCGGCCACGGCTCCGGGCTGTGGAATTCTGGGAATGGTCGTTTGTTGTGGCACCAGAGCTCCGCTCTGGTGCCACAACAAACGACCATTCCCAAAATTCCACAGCCCGGAGCCGTGGCCGGCCTCAAACCGGGTTATTTCTGCACTGTAGATGCAGTCCTTACCCATCAAAGCTCTAGGACCCAAAACGCACTCCTACCTGAAACGAACACAGCCACGCCAACAATGTTTAGCCCCTGCGCTTCAACCCCGGTTTTATATAGTGGGTTTATTTAGCTACGAACGGGCAAGCCCCTATTCTTGTTCTCATTGGTCAGCCGCGGATTCTCCGGTTCCCGATTGGCTGTTCCGAGGCGTGGAACTAATTACCTCAGACTGCATAATGGTGGCCTTCGGCTGAGCCAGGCTCCCTTTTGACTGTTGTCAGTAAACGCTCCTTGTTGACGGCGAAGCAGCTGCTCCTGGTCTGCAGAGGTTTAAGCAGTAATTCAGGCCTCTAAAACGGAGAGGAGGCGAAATTAAAATAAAATAAAATAAAATAAAATAATAAAATGTATGTTGTTTTTATTGGAATCTGGTGTTCTAAGCCCCCCAAAATCACCTCTTCTTTGCTCACTCACATATAGGTTTCCCCCACACACAACTTGGGCTTTGACGGTTTAATTTATTTCTTTTTCTTTAAGGGAGTTTATATCCCTCCCCACCTTTCTCACAAAATGGGGTTCAATGTTTAATGATTTAATGTTTTAATAGATGACTTAAGTCCAAAACACACTACAGAAATAATCCAGTTTGAGACCGCTTTAACCGCCCTGGCTCAAAGCTAGGGAATCCTGGGAACTGTAGTTTTGTAAGACATTTAGCCTTCTCTGTCAGAGAGAGAGCTCTGGTGCCACAATAAAACTACAATTCCCAGTACTGAGGTGCATACATAGTTTTGAATTAAGGCATTAAAACATGCTTGCTTCTGCTCTCCAAAACAAATAAGACTTGTTCCAATTAGATTTCTTTTTCCATCCAAAATTAATCACTGCATAGGCAGCTTTTAAAATTTGTTTTATTACATATCTTTGATTTCTATTACTATGTTTTATTACATATCTTTGACTACTATTATTATATTTATCTGTTCCTTAACTTCTGTCTAACATTCTTGAACAAATGGGCATTCCCACCACATATGTATATAAATCCCTTTAGCTCCACATCCATGCCAACATTTTGATTCGGCTGATACACCAGCTGCGCCCTTGGAAGTAAGGGACCTAGAAACTGGAGTCCAGGGATAGGCAACCTTTTTGAGCTGGGGGCCAGGTTGCTGTCCCTCAGACAATTGGGGGGCCGAAGCACCAAAAATAAATAAATGAATAAATAAAAATAAAACATTAAAAAAATTAAAAATTAAAAAAAATATGCATGCACACTCTCTCAGCCCCAGAAAAGCCATGGCAAAACCCCTGTGGAGATTTTGCCAAGAAAACCTCAAGAACAAGTAATAACAACAATAATCAATATCATCATGGTGGGCGGCGGGGGGCGGCGGCAGGACCGGCCTGGGGCCAGTCCAAAGGCCTCGGGGGGGCGCATCTGGCCCCCGGGCCTTAGGTTGCCTACCCCTGCTGTAGTACATGCACTGGTAACCTCAAAACTCAACTTCTGCAATGCACTCTACATGGGCTACCCTTATACCTAACTCAGAAACTGCAATTAGTACAAAATATGGCAGCCAGGCTGATCACTGGGAAATCTAAAAGTGATCACATTACACCTATCCTGACACTGGCTGCCTATTGGTTTCCGAGCACAGTATAAGGTGTTGGTGATTACCTTTAAAGCCCTACATGGCCTAGGTCCAACCTACGAGATCTCCTTCTTCCATACAATCTACCCCGCACCCTCAGGTCCTCTGGGAAGAATATGCTGCAACCGGTAAAAACTAGATTAGCGTCAACCTCCCAAAGGACGTTCTCAGCCGCTGCCCCCAGATTGTGGTATGCCTTGCCGGAAGAGATCCATCAAATAACCAACTTGATTGATTGGTTGATTGATTGAAATTTATCATTTATAAATGCTAATTGATGTGGTGTCCCCATTTTCCAATCATTTTCATTTGCTGTTCTTTTACATTTGTATTTTTAATTTTAACAATTTATTGTAGCCAAATTTTAATTTTGTCTGTATCAATCAATAAATCTTTTCCCCAGGCCATTGTCAATCCCGCTACCATTCTAAATTGGGTTGTTAACATAATCTTATAAATTTTCCCTATTAATCCTTTTCCATCTTCTATTTTTTAAAATTATTTCTTCTAGCAATTTATTCTGATCTGAGATTTTATTTCCTCTAATAATTTAGTCATCCCTTTTATTTGAATCCCTTACTGATTTCCAATTAATATATTAATTCTTCGTCCTCTATTTGTGCCCCTGTTGAATCATATAAGTCTCCAACTATTTTAAATTCCTTAGTCTTTAATTTTTTAAACATCTTCTCAAAGTCTTTATTGTTACTCTTATTTAAATATTCTATTGGTAACCATTTCCAGTTTTTTATACCTAGTCTTTTACACCACTTCTCCCATATTTTATAATTTACCATCATAGGACCAATTGTTTTCTCTTCTTCTTTCTTTCTCTGTATTTTTTCCTGGAAGATAGAAATATACTCCATTTGGAAATAGTGATATTTCCATTACCTTGTAAAACAACAAAATCTTGTCGTGCCCATAAGACTAATAGATTTATTTTAGCATGAGTCTTTGTGGATTGCAATCACTTCCTTTTATAGAAGCCCTATGGAATATTAGGGCTTCAAATATGTCTGCGCTGTATTGTATGGATGGATACAGAGTGAACCTGGATGCAAAGCATGACAATTATTTCATTAACATTTGCCATAAATAATGCACAACTACACACATAAAAGTACAAACATCCTGGCCACAAGGGAAACAGCTGTAGCAGTCTTAACTCTTACAATTCAGAGAACCGTCCAGAAAGAAAACTGGAGGAGTTATTAAGTGCATGCATAGCAGATGTTACATATAAAAAATGTATACATATGAGCCAAGGGACAGATAGTCTCAGACGATGGTAAACACACACACCCTTCTTCAGACGTCTCTAAATAGAAGTTGAAAGGTCATATTTTTGGAGTGCTTTAGTTACATGGCAGGTGTCGCACTAGATAGCCCATGCAGTCCCATCCAACTCTATGATTCTTTGCAATGCTCTTCGGACATATGTGACAAGTATATAATAAAGATGTATCAACACTTGAGTATGTGTATGTCTTTAATAGTATCTCATCTTAGCTTAATTCCCACAGCATCTGCCTTGTAAAACATCAACCATACAAAAACATTGCTGTGAATAATGATTTACTAAGGAATGAGAGGAAAGCATAGCACTTTTCCATGGTTATAGTTACATGGCTATCGAGCTCTTTTAAGGGGACATTCTTAAGTCGTTTTGAATGAAATGAAAAGAGCCTTCCTACTGAGTCATTTCCCTATAAGCTGAGCATTCTTATCTCAACGCAGTTATTTCTTGATTTCTTCATTGATTAAACATGTGGTCTCCGCTGAACTCATTGGTTTGTTTGGGGAAGGGCAGCATTACTCCCTTATCTTTAGGTTTGGGTTTTTTTCTGCTTCTGCAAAGTAGAAAAAAGTACAGTTATCTCTCTGTTTTTGTGGACTTGAAGTCTGTGACCCTTGCTTATCCACGAGCAATGAACGGAGGCGCACAAAATGGGGGGGGGTGCCCATGCCACAAGCTCACTCACCCCCGCAGACATGCGCCTCCATTCAAGCCAATAGGGCTTGAATATTAGCATTTTTCCATTTTCGCATGGGGGGGGGGGGTGTCCGGAATGGATCCCCGCAAAAAAGGAGGGGCAACTGTACTTTACTTGTGCTCCTCTAGTACAGCTAGACCTCCATTATTTTACTCAATGGATTCCTTTTGATTCCAGTTCTGTCAACAATCACATCCCCTGGTTTACGGAATGAGCTTACATTACCCCTAAGAGTAAATCCTACTGAAAACTAAAACTTTTCAGTAGCCATGCAGATAATTGTATGCAAACAACAGCTTCAGGGGGTTTTTTATGTTAAAATCTCAGCTTTCTGCTCTTAAACTACCACAGTTTCCCATGATCTCTGCAGTAAAGTAGTGATTCCCAAGTGGGTAATACACACACACACACGGGGTCGATGGAAACATCCGGGCGACAAAAAGGAGCTTTCAGATTTTGGACCCTGCTTAAGCTTTGTGAACTTTGCCAAGACTTGGCTGGCAGGTTGGAGTTGCACTGCTGTTTCTGCTTTCTTTGGTCAGACAGGCCAAGAGAAGAGGTAGCAGAAGAAACAATGTTTGTGTGGGATGGGTGGACATTTGAAGCTATGTGGAAAAGGCACCTCTCCAGGAAAGGAGGGGGAAGAGTATCTGGGGTCAGTTCTTGGAAGGACTCCTTTGCCTTGGAGCAGCTCCAGTAGTTAAAATCTCTCCCCTTCCAAGTCCTTGCCATTCTCCAATCCAGAGCATGAGCCCAAAAAGGGTTAATTTTGGGGACCACTAGACTATATAGTCCATGCAGTCCCTTTCAACTCTATGATTCTATGCAGTGCTCTAATTCTTCAGACATATGTGATGTGCATATAATAAAGATGTATCTGTTGTGGATAACACAGAGACCCTTGAATCAGGAAAAAATGAGTTTATTCCTTTATTCCTTTTAATGTCAACGGGCCTCTGACAGAGTGCCCCAGCTTGCTAACCAACATCCTTATATACCATCTTACACAGCTAACTTATAATTATATTAATATATGCATAATTGGCCATTTTCATTGGTTACAGGACACAACTCCAACACCCCCTCCTTTGCTGATTACGTTACACTTCTACTTGCCATGCGCGAACGATTTTGGCATTACTCATCAACACTTGGACTAACTAATTGGGTCCTATCTCCTTAGTTTCCTAACTTTACTTCCAGTCCAACCATCAGTCTTACTAATTGACATCAACAAACATTCCTTTTCTTATCTCTTTGGCTTTGAAACAGTGAAGCCAAACTGAAAAGGAATTGCTTTGCAAATGCAGTTTTAAACATAGAAAATTTGAGAGAAAGCCCAATCAAGGGTATTAAAAGAACTGGCAGAAGTAATCTCATTAGCAATAATCTTTGAGAACACCTGGAGAACAGGAGAAGTCCCAGCAGACTGGAGGAGGGCAAACATTGTCCCCCCTCTTCAAAAAGGGGAAAAAAGGATCCCAACAACTATCGCCCAGTTAGTCTGACATCAATACCGGGAAAGATTCATTAAACAGAGACTCTGTGAACAATTAGAAGGGAATGCCACAATCACAAAAAGTCAACATGCGTTTCTCAAAAACAAGTCATGACAGATTAATCTGATCTTTTTAAAAATAAAATTATCAGCTTGGCAGATGAAGGAAATGCTGTATATATAGCATATCTTGATTTCAATAAGGCCTTTGACAAGGTTCTGTGTGACATTTTTGCAAAACAGCTAGTAAAATGTGGGCTAGACAACTGTTAGGTGGATTTATAATTGGTTTACCAGCTGAAACCAAAGGGTGCTCAACAATGGCTCCTCTTCATCCTGGAGAGAAGTGGCTAGTGGGGTGCCACAGTGCTATTCAAAATCTTTATCAGAGACTTGGATGAAGGAACAGAGTGCATGCTTATCAAATTTGCAGATGACACCAAATTAAGAGGAGTAGCTAGTACGCCAGAGAAGAGGATCAAAATTCAAAATAACCTGAATAGATTAGAAAGCTGGGTCAAAACTAACAAAATGAACTTCAGCAGGGAGAAATGTAAGGTACTGCACTTAGGCAGAAAAATTAAATGCATAGATATATAGATGAGGGAGACCTGGCTTAACCAGATGACATGTGAAAAGGATCTAGAAGTTCTAGTTGACCACAAGTTGAACATGAGTCAACAGTGTGATGGGGCAGCTAAAAAGACCAATGTGATTCTATATTGCATCAATAGACACACAGTGTCTAGATCAGGGACCAGCAACCTACCGCCCGGGGGCCGGTTAAGGCCCCGGGCCCCGGACTTACCGGCCCCGTCCGAAGGCTGCCGCCGTCGCTGCCTCCGCGCACCACCCCCGCCGCCACACGCCGCTGCCGGGAAGCGTTTTTGGGCGCGCTTGTCACGGCCGCCATTTTGGAAGCCAAAATGGCGGCCGCGACGCGTTTGCGCATGCGCAATACTTTTGCGCATGCGCAAACGCGTCGCGCCCGCCATTTTGGCTTCCAAAATGGTGGCCGCGCATGCACCATGGCAGCTGCGGCAGTGCGCGCTACGGCGGCGGCTGCGGTAGTGGCCGCGCCGGCAGCGTGCGCGGGGGTCGCACGTGCAGGAGGAGGGTGTGCGCGCGCATGTGCGCGCGCGCTCCGCCATTTCCCCCCCCCCCCCCTTGGCCCAGCCGAGCGGCAACCTTTTTGAGACCGGCCCAGGTCTCAAAAAGGTTGCCTGTCCCTGGTCTAGATCAAGGGAATTAATAGTGCCACTCTATTCTGCTTTGGTCAGTCTTCAACTGGAATATTGTGTCCAGTTCTACGCACCACAATTCAATAAGGATGTTGAGCGTGTCCAAAGGAGGGCAACCAAAATGGTGAAGGGTCTGGAAACCATGTCTTATAAGGAGTGACTTAGGGATCTGGGTATGTTTAGCCTGAAGCAGAGAAGTTAAGAGGTTATATGATAGGCCTGTTTAAGTATTTGAAGGGGTGTCATATTGAGGATGGAGCAATCTTGTTTTCTGCTGCTCCAGAGAATAGGACCTGGAGCAATACATGCAAGCTACAGGAAAAGAGATCCCACCTCAACATTAGGAGGCACTTCTTGACAGTAAGAGCTGTTCAAGATTGGACCACATTCCCTCTGAGAGTGGTGGAGTCTCCTTCTTTGGAGGTCTTTAAACAGAGGCTGGATGGCCATCTGTCGGGAGCGCTTTGATTTTGAGTTCCTGCATGGCAGGGGGGTTGGACTGGATGGCCCTTGTAGTCTCTTCCAACTCTATGATTCTATGATTCAAATAGGAACAGGATGAGACCCAGAGTAGTGTGGTGGTTGGAGTGTTGGAAGTGTTGATTGAAACATAATAATTAACCCAAAAAATTCATTACTACTACTACTAATAATAATAATAATAATAATAATAATAAAATTTATTTTTATCCCACCCCTCTGCGTAATGCGTAAAGCAGCTTACAACATTAAAATATACATTACATGTCCCACAATCCCACCCACCCCTTAAAATATTATTAAACAATGATAATTTAAAAACATACTTAAAATAATAACACAAATAAACAAATAAAGAAAAACAGCAGCAGAATCAGGGGAGCAGGTTGGGCTGTCTCTTGATGGCCGGGATACCTATTCAGGAAAGGCCTGCTGGAAGAGATCCATCTAACAGCCTTTTTAAAGCTGTTCAAGGTGGTAATATGACGGGTCTCATCCGGCAAGCCATTCCATAATCTGGGAGCGCTTGCTGAAAAGGCCCTCTGGAAGGTTGCAGACAGCCTAGTTTTTATAGGCTGCAGCAGATTCCTCCCAGAGGACCTGAGTGTGCGGGGTGGGTTATACGGGAGGAGGTGGTCCTGAAGATAAGTTGGACCCAAGCCATTATGCAAAGCTTTCTTGATCTGGTTGTTTCATTTCATATGTTCTTAGTGTTGCTTTTAGAAAAAGTTTGCTGAAACACATTGAACTGCTCTTATTTTTGTGAAGAACTCTGTTCTCTATTCTTTCCATATTACTTTCCATATTACATATGCCCTTCAGGGATGACAATCAGGAAGCAGAATTCAGAGACATAGCTGTGTTAGTCTGGAATATCAGTATGCAAAGGGATCTTTGAGACCAGGGAACTTATCGCACACCTGAAAGAGGCATCTTACCTCTTCTGGGTTTAATCCTTGATCCAGGATACACCTGGATGTTATCACACATAATTCGCCACCAATTCTGCCACGATGCCACCGGCTGCATTCAGCCCAGGTCGAAGCCATGTTCAGCCAGCACTTTTTCAAAAACAGAAATTTTCCATGTTTAAAAATTGGCCAGCTGAACACTCCTTGGATCCGGGCTGGATGCGGCTGGCAGCATCACAGCAAAATCAGTGGCAAATTATGTGTGATAACATCTGGGTGTATCCTGGATTGAGGACTGAACCTGGAAGAGGTAAAACGCCTCTTTCAGGTGTGTGATAAGTTCCTATGTGAAAGAAGTTGTAGTATAAACCTTCATAGACATAGGTTTACTTTCTCATTTAAGTCTACAAAAGCTTGTGCTACAACTTCTTTCATACAGTTAGCCTCAAAGATACTATGAAATCCCTTTGCAATTAGGAAGCAGCTTTTTACAAGCTTGTGTTCTACCTAAATACCAAATGTAAGTATTTCTTTCAGTAAGCCATGAATTTCTCTGTAAAATTAACATATTGACCACATTCACAAATTAAATGATCCCAAAATCCAAAATACAGGTGGTTGGTTGATTTTTTGTTTATTCTTTTGGTTCCACTATGTAAAATGAAAAGCTTTCCAACCCTCAAATAGGGGACATAACTTAAAAAGGGGCCATAGCTGATCACATCCCAGGTCCAGGCTCTGGCACCTCCAAAGTAATAGAAAAGGCTGCCGTCTAAAGCCGAAGCAAGAGCTATTGCTAGTGGGCATAAACAATACAGATATAGATGGACCAATGACCTGCCTCAGTGTGGAGCTTCAAAAGTTACCTCTGGGAGCTACAGTTTCCACAATCCCCAGCTGGCATAGCCAATGGTCCAGTAGTGTAACATAGCTTTCTGTGTATTTTATTCACAAATAAATGCACTTAACACAGGAATAGTGTTCTTTTCACACATATATTTATTTATATATACATATATAAAATGAAAAGGTTCATAATCAATTAAATTTCAAGGAATTTAACAATTTTCTAGAATGCTAATAAAATTGTTCTGGCCATATAAGCAGGATTTGCAATAAATAAAGTGGTATTTTTTTTCTTGTTTATGACTGTTGTAAATAAGTGGTAGCATAACAGTACTGATAGTGATGCTGAAGATTTTTGGCAGCGAAAGTGTTTTAGGGGATTTTTAGTTTCCCCCATAGCTAGCCCATTGCCACATGAAAATATATAAACATAGGAGCTTTGCAGACTGCCAGAAATAGTGCCAATTGAGTCCACTTTAACTGCCCTGGCTCAGTGCTAGGGAATCATGGGAATTGTATTTTTTTTTCTGAGACATTAAGCCTTCTCTGTCAGAGAGCTCTGGTGCCACAATAAACTACAGTTCCCATGATTCCCTAGCACTGAGTCAGGGCAATTAAAGTGGACTCAATTTGCACTATTTCTGGCAGTCTGCAAAGGCCCATACTTAGGTTGAATCTGCACAGCAGAAATAATGCAGTTTGACACCACCTTAACTATCATGGCTTCATCCTATGCAGTCCTGGGATTTGTAGTTGCTGTGGCACAACAGCTCTGTGACAAAGAAGGCTAAATATCTCACAAAACTACAAATCTCATCAAGCAGTTAAAACAGTGTCAAACTGCATTATTTCTGCAATGCAAATTTAGCCTCACAAACTTAGAAATGTGTGGTCCTGGAAGGTGGACGAAGTATTAATTGCAAAACGTAGCTGTTGTCTAGTGGGCACAATGTCAACAATTAAAAGTTGGTGCTTTCTCACAAGACTTTCATACACAAGAGTGTAAGCATTATTTATATTTAAGATAATCCGCTGCAATGCTAACTAGATACTGATATTTGTATAAACATGGCAAGAACTGCAAGAGAATATGTCCATTTCTTGATTAGCCATGAACAGCACCAAATGTTAACTGCAGGCATGCATTTACAGTGCAAAAATCATGCAGTTTGTCACTACTTTAATTGCCAAGGCTCTATCCTATAGAATCCTGGGATTTGTAGTTATGTGCGGCACCAGTATTCTTTGGCAGAGAAGGCTAAAGATCTTGTAAAACTACAGATCCCAGGATTCCATATGATGGAGCTACAGCCCTTAAAGTGATGTCAAACTGCATTATTTCTACAGTGGAGGTATCCACCATATAGACCTTCTGAATGTCAGGTTCTGTCCTATCACTTTCAGAACATCCTTAGGAAATGATTTCCATACTGCTGAGCATATTAAAACAGCCTCTTCTTCTTGGGCAAAGTCTTAATGCTAAGCTCCAGGGGGAAAAAATGGAAAGCAAAAACCTATTAAACCTATTTTAAACTGAGCCTCACTGATATAAGAGGAAATTAGTACTAAGCATCAAGTAACTGATGTCCAAACAGAAGTAAGTGGCAGTGAGGACAGAAAATCACATGTGCAACTATATACCTGCTTGATAAACTTCATGGATGTGTACTCATGAATGGAAATGACATCCTTAGATCTAACCTGCCATCTTGAATATACCCTAGTATCGGATTTTGGAAGCTAAAGATAAGCTAAGCTAAGCAGGGTCAGTACCTGGTTAGTACTTGGATAAAAGACCAACAGAGATCTTCAGGTGGGGCTAGGAAAAGAACCTCCCTGAAACTCTAGGCAAGGTGGATGAAGCATCTAACTCAGTATCAGAAAGCTTCCTACGTTACTCTGAGGGGACAAACTAGCTGGCCTGGAGAAACTGAGAGAAGCAGAGGAGACAAAGCTTTAATAAAACAACAGTGGCGATCTGCTCTCACAATTACAATTCCTCTGTTATTTTGGAGAATGAGGAATTTAGGGAAGGTTACTCTGCAGAAGATGGAAACAGTCCACTATAAGACAGTCATCCATTTGGGATGGACAAACATCCTCACATGCTGAGAATATGTTTCTAAGGAAGGTGGGTGGAGGACTGGGGTAGCTGGCAATTTGAACATTCAAGGTGGAAAGAAATCCTAAAAGTCTGTCTTGCTAAGGGAAAATGCAAGTGTGAGCTGTAGGTAGCCTCTGGAGCTTTCCACACCATCAGCTTTCCTGGAGCCTGCTAATTAGTCTAACCATTTCAGCTGCATTTGCACTTTCCCATGGCCTCCCTTGGTTGTTGTTGCATGCCTTCTAGTTGTTTCCAACTTATGGCAACCCTAAGGTGAACCTATCACAGGATTTTCTTAGCGAGATTTGTTCAGAGAAGGTTTGTCATTGCCTTCTCCTGAGGCTGAGAGCATGTGACTTGCCCAAGGTCACCCAGTGGGTTTTATGGCCGAGCAGGGAATCGAACTCTGGTCTCCAGAGTTGTAGTCCAACACCTAAATCACTATGCCATGCTGGCTCTCTGCTTATAAGTGGTATATTCTGCCTATAAGTGGTAAAAGGTATAAAAGGAGTTATGAAGACTGTAGTTATCTTCCAATTTTTTTTTGGCTTACTCTTTACATATATGATACCATGTCATTTTGGACTTGGATTCAATTCTATAGGATACCTACACTTTGATATGTGCAGGATAGGAGTTTAGCTGAACTTTGTTGTTTTCCTCTGATGCACTGACAAAACTGTTTGCTGTTTTGTCTAGAATAAATCCTTGGAAATACTGAGTGTGTCAGTCATTCTGTTAAGGCAAATCAGATACTTTGCTAGCCCCTTGGGTCACTGCTACTGAGCAAAGAAATTAAGGGAGAGCTAAAGGGGGATAAGGAGACTGCAGATAAGTGGAATGAATCATTTGTATCTTCATTATAGAAGGGCACATATCCAGGCCTAAAATGACATTTTCATGATAATCCCAAGACAGTGGGATATATATTGGTGACAAGATTCTAATTTAATGTTCTAGTGCTCATTTTAAATTCAAATCAAACCAATCACCAGGCCCAGATGTGATCAATCTGTGGGCTTCTCAATGACCAGAAGATGAGAAACTGCTGTCCTTAAGAATGCCCTCCAGACAAGAATATTGGAAAAGGCCCTGTGCATCACCCTATCACTGCTCAGTTAGGAGTGGTTTTAGCATATTATATTAATTCTTTTTCAAAGTAACTTTCCAAGCTTTCCTTAGCCAAATAACTCCTTATTACTTGCAAGCTCTCTCCCTTTGCACATCTCCTCAGAGGGAAGCAGGCTTGAATTATTTATAAAGAGCAGGATCAAACTTTGCTAATGAAGTTCAGTCCTGTGGCTCCAGGAACAAAAACCACTAGGTGAGAACCAGACATTGTTGTTGCTGTGTGCCTTTAAGTCATTTCTGACTTTTGACAACCCTAAGGTGAACCTATCACAGGATTTTCTTGGCAGAATGTATTCAGAAGGGGTTTACCTTTACCTTTCTCTGAGGCTGAGAAAGTGTGACCTGACCAAGGTCATCCAGTGGGTTTCCATGGCTGAATGAGGATACTAACCCTAGTCTCCCAGTGTCAACCCACTACATCACACTGGCACCCTGATCACTAGACATAAATCTAGTTCTATGCTCTGTGCCTCTAGCTGTTCCTGAGCTCAGTGCCTGTATATGGGAATGTATTGATGCTCTCCTCCCTACTCTCTCATGGCTATGCCTCCCACAGTGTGTCAATTTCTCCAGCCAAGCCACTCTAGCTTTTCTTTCATCACGTGCCATTTTCTTTTAAAACCTGTCAGCCAGTCAGAAGCCTGAAAAATGGAACTCCAGCCATCCATTCATCATGCAAAGGTAGTATTGCTCTTTTGAATGTCACAAAGAAAAAAGGAAGACCTGCTCTGGTGAACTGCAAAATGTTAAAGAGATTCATTGGCAATAGGAACCCAGCATAGATGCCCATTTTCAGAATAAAAGGCTAGTCCTGAGTTTGTATGGAGGGGGGACAGATCAGGACCATGCTTTGTAATAAGGAAGATCATTTTTCCTGGATGACTTGCATCATTACACGCATCTAAGGAGGAGACTGAAGTCTACGAAAGCTCATGCTGCCAATTTCTTTCTTTCACTTTGTCTCAAAGGTGCTGCAAGATCTCTTTGCCTCATATAGTTGAGTATGGGGAATGTATTGAACTTGGGTAGCAATAGCATTTTACATTTCTATATTGCTTCATAGTGAACTAAGCACTCTTAAGTGGTTTACTCTGCATACATAATCACTCTTGGCCCAGGAAATCCTGACATTTCTCGGACATAATGGAGAAGAAGAGGACCAGGAGACAATTACAGCAATGGGTGCACTACAGTTGTTAGGTGAAATTTGCTAGGAGAGGTGTGGGACTTCTATGATGGTGGGTGTCCCTGTCTTTACTATAGGACTGTTATGGCTCTCCACACAGTGCTAAACTGAATAATGGAATTCACTACCCTAAGACGTAGTGATCCTCGACAATTTGGATGGCTTTAAAAGGAGATTAGACAAATTTAGATATTGGAGAACATGAGCAGGAAGATGCTGTTACACTCATATCCAACTTATGGGCTTCTTACAGGCATCTGATTGGCACTGTGGGAAATGAATGTTGGGCATCATAGGCCTCCAGTATGAGCTGTCCAGGCTCTTCTTGAATCAGTAATAGGCTACACATTAATCAGCAAGACTCCTACACATGGTTTGATGATAATTATTATGCTTTAGAATGAAACCTTTTCCCACCATCCCAGATGTTTGTCTACATTAGTTAGATCTGGATACAACCATTATGGATGCCATGTTATTGTTAACTGATCTTTGATTTTATTAGCATTTGTTCATCTACTGTCATCTAACCCCTATAAGTGAAAAACACCATACAGGTAAGGATGACTTTACAGATCATTGCCATTAAGGCAGGGAAGGGAATTGTGTGACCCTCTGCATGCTGTTGAACTGCAACTCCCAGGAGTCATAACTAGCACAGCTTAGAGGAATGATGGGAGCTGTAGCCCAATAACCTCTGGGAACATGTTTTTCACCTCTGCATTAAGCAGAGGTTACTTCAAACAAAAAGTCATATTCTGTGATGGCTAATTATATGTGAAAAGCCATTCCGCTACAGTGGGTTATCATATACAATGGACATTTCTTGCAGTGGTGGCACTACAAACACTGGTAGCACAGAGAGGACTGCCACATCTGTTTGTTTCTATCATTTTTTTGGCACCAGCAGCAATAGGGAGCCATTAAAGACAGGCTCCTCCTAATAGCTATCTAAGCACCATGGAGGTGGGGGAGAAACTGACACGTTAACCTCAAACTATTAAGGCAATTTTTAAAAAATAGATAGATAATTTGTTAATTATTACAATTAAAAATGTATTTAACACTACTGAAAATGTCCAGTGGGCAAATTTTAAAAGTGGAAAAAAGTTGAATATTTGAAATTGGTAGGCTGTTGATAATTAAAATAATTACTTTCAAAAATTTGGGTTATTTTCAATGAATTACTTCCAGCTCTTGAGAATGGCCAGTTTTCAAAGTGCATCAGACTAACATAGCTAAGAATATTTGGTAGACAATAAGCGCTTTGTATTTAAGAGTGCATATTCTAGTTTGCTGGGGTATTTAAAAACTTGCATGTTACTTATTGGAAAAGAGGGACTTAATGTGCCAGTCTTCTTTCTAATGGTCTCTAATATATCTTTACCTTTTTCTTTTTGAAGACAATATGACCCTTCTCCAAATAATTGCAGAAGACATACCAAGTCCAAAGCGTGGATGGGTGAATGTGCTACACAGAGATCACATTTCTTGTTATCTCCATATTACAGGTACTTCATCCAAATTGCGGTCACTGCCGAAATACCAAGGGGAGCTGTACTGAACAAGGTGCTTGGAGCCTTGTTGCAGAAATCTCTGTAGCAGCAAAGGAATCTAAAACTGTCAGCATTAAAGTGTTCAGCAACCTCACGTGTAGTGCATCGTGATGTCTTCCAACAGCTATAGGTTCTCAAATTTACTGTAAAAAAAGAGAAAATAACTAAATTAGCAATTAAAACTTGAGAGCTCTGTTACCTTTTGCTTTGTGTGGAATTTAGAATGGAAAGCAGTCTTTTAAATGGCCATGTTAAACAATATTGGTAATACACTCCACTCTGCAAATGTGAAACATTCTGCAATATGACAGTTTAAAAATGGCCACCTTTTTCTTTGCAAATTCAGCTTTGTGTCATGCAAAACAGGGAAAATTCCATTTGGACACTGGGCTGGATTGCAGCAGAGCTTGCAATATGGAAATGATACTTTTTCAAGCATTAATGTTACTTACATGTATTGCTTTTTTCAATAACAAAATTAAACATCTTTTTTTTAAATTCTAACAAAAATGACATATTATATTTTGGTATCATGAGTAATGCTTACTACTCATTATTGCAAAAATGTTATTATAGGGGCCACTGGGGGTTTGAGTATTTTCTAGATTGACTGTACAGGTTGGCTGTAACATATTAATAATATGCTGCATGGACATTATTGTGGTATTGTGCTTGCTCTTTTTTGTTTTTAAGGTAATCACTATAACCCAAGTAATCTTGGATTTCAAGTTGCCCATGTGTGGATGGAAGGTGTCCTTTTGTTCCCTAAAGTGTCTGCAATCCAGCCGTGGAGGCTTCTGCTAGAGGAAAAGAGTGAAGACAAGTTTCACTTTGCCCATAACCTCTTTCTGTACAATTCTGGTCTTAACCTTCTGGAGAAAACAAGGAATTGGTGAAGATCGCCTCCTTCTTTTCTCCACTGTATCATTTAAACAGAGTTCTGC
Organism: Phrynosoma blainvillii; assembly: GCA_026167975.1. NCBI lineage: Eukaryota > Metazoa > Chordata > Lepidosauria > Squamata > Phrynosomatidae > Phrynosoma > Phrynosoma blainvillii. Next base: position 358,388,892 of record JANUYF010000001.1, read on the forward strand.
TCCCAGAAACTTTGGATCCAAGGCAGAAAAGAAGAGAAAGAGAATGCATAATGCCTTGTGCACGGTGCACGTTCGCCAGTTTTGCTGAAGAAATTTGTATCTGAAGATCCAATTTGGGACCGCAGTAGGAGGGAGCAAAAGGTTAAAGCTCTCAACTCCAATGCCAAGGTCTGGATTACCCCTTCCCTTCATCTGCACTGCTGTTTAAAAACCCATTCATCCAGCTGCTGATTGCAGAAATGGTGTCTCATATAATTTTACTTTAAGTTAAAAGAGATGCTTTTTTCAATAGAGGCGCCTGGGTATTTATTTTCTATCATGCTTTTCTGTTACAGTCGGCCCTCAGTATCCACATATTTTTTTATACACAGATTCAAGCATCCACAGCTTGAAAATATCCAAAAAATATATACACTCCAAAAAGCAAATCTTGATTTTGCCATTTTATATAAGGGAAATATAGGGTATGGACCCTTACACACAGAAGGTCTTTTTTGAGTAACAAAAAAGATTAACCAGGAAAGTCAGGTTCTTGTGAATACTTATTTAACAATAATACAAAAATGTATCAAACCATAAATTGCATGTGCTTACTACAATAATACAGTTTCAAGCATCCAGTGGAATAATGAAGTATATAAACCATCTAGAAAATGATCACACTGTAATAATATTATAAAGTATTGCAGTTGCAATTTATGGTTTAATGTTTTTGTGTTATTGTTAAATAAGTATTCACAAGTACCTGACTTTCCTGGTTTGTCTTTTTTTTTGTTACACCATTTTACTATTCCACTGTATTTAATGTGACTTGAGCATCTGCGGATTTGGGTATCCATGGGGGCCCTGGAGCCAAGTCCCAGCAGACACCAGAGGCCCACTATATAAATATGGTTTGCTTGGAAAAGGAACTTGAGCTCTCAATATACTGGTAATATGACTCCTGCCTGGTTCTTTTGGATCACACACCTGTAAGCAAGGTGGCTGTTGTGTTTCTGTATAGCCTAAACACTGTGGCTTATGCAATAGAAATCTTGAGGATTGTTTATTGCAATGTAATCAGTGTGTTTCTCAGTCTGGTCTGGAGCCTACAGCTACTCCAAAATGTCATGGCAAACCTGAAACGTATGAGAGGGTACTAGACGGGAGGGCAACTACAGAAGGGTTGGGGGCCGTTTTTTACTCTTTCAACCGCCCCCAATGTTTTAATTCCAGTTTCATTTTGGACCAATTGTTAGCTGATTTTTAAAAAAAGAATTTGAGGTATGTGGGAGGCTTGAGGGGTGTGAGGGGAAACTGTATTTTGAAGAAATTTTGACCCATTTGGGACATTTGAGGCATTGCAAGGGGAAAAAAAGGGGGGGTCTTGGGCTTTTGGGAAGCTTCATGGACCTGGGGCTCATGAATTACCACAGCTGGTCTATCTGGAACACAACACACTAAAAGAGTTGTACTGGATGCCATCATGCTACTTTGCTACATTTACAGTGCATCTGATGTATGAAGCCTTTACAGGGCTGAAGACAAGGGCCAAGGACATGGTGCCCTGCAGATCTTGTTGGACTGCCAGTCCCAGCATTCCCCACCATTAGCTATGTAGGCTAGACATAATGAAATTTGCCCAGCATCGCCTAGAAGATGACAGTTCTGTGGAATTATCTTGCTGCTTAGACATGGTTGATAGTGCTGAGGCTAAACAACTCAGGGGAAGATCTATTTATTCATGCAAGCTTTGGGCTGAATGGGTGTTGCTGTATTTTCCAAAATGTTATCTAACTGTATACACTTGGACTCTCATTTTATTGTTTACTGATAGAGCAATTATTATTATTATTATTATTATTATTATTATTATTTGATTGTACTTGATGGATATTGGCCAGAATTCAGGATCAGACAAGATATTACTGATCCATAACAGATCAGTAATATGCCCCCCTAGTTAGTAAAAATCACGACACTGTTACCATGATTGCCCCTCCAGACCTACTTTACCGTGCATCAGCCATGTGGAGAGGAGCCAATGTGGCATAGTGGTTTGAATGCTGAACTACAACTCTGGAGAACAGGGTTCGATTCCCAGCTGGGCCCTGAATCTTGGGCATGTCACATGCTCTCAGCCTAAGGGGAAGGCAATGGCAAACCCTCTCTGAACACATTCTGCCAAGAGAACCCTGTGTCACCATAAGTCAGAAATGACTTGAAGGCACACAACAACAACAGCCACATGGAGAGAAAGGGGTTTGTTTCGTTGGTGACTGGGACATAGGCAGATGATGTTTCCAGCCAGTCAGTGAGGCTGTGATTATCAGAAGGAGGTGGAAAGAGTTGGTGGAAATGTTGCCGGCCTGGGCCCAGATCGCCAGCAGAAGGGAACCCCTTCTCTTCCTCCCTCTCTCTCTGTGTGCAGCTGATGTCTGGCAAAGCTTGGAGAGGGAACTGGGCCAAAACACGCTACTTAGTTAGTCAGCTAAGGTAATTATGTAGCTACTGTACATACGAAATCTGATTTGCAAGCAGGTATCTTCATCCTCATGGCAGGTGACATTCATCCTGCACAGGAAGGGGCTTTGCTCACAGTTATAACATCGCAGTGCATAGCCTGAGAAAAAGGAGGCACTGTGTTAATGTCATTAACATTGATACAGCAAAAACATTAATCTGTTTCACATACATTGCCTCAGTAACCTACAGAACAGCCCTGCCAGGTACTGGGCAGAAGAGTGAAGTAGGGCTGGTGTTTGTTCCTTTTGACAGCAAAGAAAGCAGTGGAGTCACGCTCACCTAGTTTGGCCAAGTCAAAGGGAATAGGAAAAGGGGAAGGCTGCATTACAGGTGGATTGATTCAGTCAAGGAAGCCACAGCCCTGAGTTTGTAGGGCTATTAATAACAGGGTCTCTTAGAGGTCTCTCAGTCATTGGATCATCAAACGTTGAAGCCAACATGATGGCACATAGTAACAACAACAATCACAAATCGTTCAGGGACTGTTCTAGCTCTTCTTCTGGAAAAATGATCCTTGTATGCCATCTGGGCAGAGAGTGTCAGTGACATTACCATCACCTCTATTTCTATACTTCTTTCTATATCTATTGATAGCTCCAAGATTTATACAACTGACAAAAAAATTTAAATTATTAAGAACAGAATAGAGGTTGGGACTCTTTTATTGGAAACATTTGGGACCAGAAGTGTTTTGGATTTCAGGGTTTTTTGTTTGTTTGTTTGTTTGTTTGGATTTTGGAACATTTGCATAAACATAGTGAGATATCTTAGAGATGGGACCCAAATCTAAACATAAAATTCATTTCTGTTTTGTATACGCCTTATACACACAGCCTGAAGGTAACTTTATACATGATGTGAAGTCACAGGCTTTCATGGCTGGCATCCATAGTTTTTTGTGGGTTTTTCTGACTGTGTGGCCATGTTCCAGAAGAGTTTCTCTCTGACGTTTTGCCAGCATCTGTGGCTGGCATCTTCAGAGAAAGATGCCAGCCACAGATGCTGGCGAAACATCAGAAAGAAACTCTTCTAGAACATGGCCACACAGCCCGAAAAACCCACAAAAAACTATTTATACATGATATTTTAAATAATTTTGTGCTTGAAACAAAGTTTGTGTGTATTGAACCATCACAAAGCAAACGTGCCACTATCTCAGCCACCTATGTGGACAATTTTGGATTTTGGAATATTTTGGATTATGGGATTCTGGATATGGGAGACTCAACCTGTAAAATGCAAACAATATACCAACTTTAAATAATCAGATAAAACTATAATCAATTAAAACATTTAAAATCAGAAGTTCAGAGAAAATTAGGGAAAAAATAATACATTTAGACAGGTTTCTATCCAAAATGGGTATACTAGGGTTAACTGTTCAACTGATCCACATTCTTCAGGATCAATGAAAAAACAGTGGAATACCTACCATAGTTGCAGGATATTGTTACAATAATGAAGACAGTGAGCAGAATGCAGTTTACTTTGTCCATGTTGCCTTCTGAGTCTGCAAATAAAATATATATATATATGAGACCAGAGTCATAGTCTCTGTAGAGGGACTTGGATTGATTTCCCAATCAAAATCTCCCATCAAAATCTCCTGTTACTCCCCAACTCAGCATAGCCAACTTGTGTTTCTTAAGATATTTTTGGGCTGCAACTCCCATTGTCCTTCACCACTGGTGGCGATGGGTGGAGCTGATGGGATTGACTCTAACAGAAACAGAAGGACCACAATGTGCCAACCATTGATTTAGAAGTCATAAAATCAATTGATCATGGACAAGTTAATTCCTACATTTCCACTCCCATTGTATTATGCTACAATACAGCAGAGGCAACACAGAAATGTATTATCATGGTTGTGCTGTATTCTGACTTGGTGTTTAAATGTTACATTAACACACTGAGAACCGTACCAGAATGATGTGGAAAAATCCCCTCCAATATTTTATCTGTTTATCCCCTCCCTACTTATCCCCTTTTTGAGTGTGAAAGAGAACAAAACAACTGCAGGACTTTTGATAAACCATATCTCACCCACCCACCCAATGAAAATGAATGAGTGAAGTTAGAAAGAAAGACACACACACAGGAAGGATGCAAGAAACAAAAATCTTTATCTAGAAATATGAATTAAAGGTCAGACCATGGACACACCAACAATGCCCCAAAATTAGCATATTACTGTACATACATGACTGATAAATATTGTATATTACATTTAAGAAAGACCAACCAAAAATAATTCTCTCATTCCCAGCCAGAAATATTAAGGAGAAACAGGTAGTTCAAGTCACAGTGGCTCTGATTAGTATTTTGTGCTTCCCTTTCGCTCTTCCCTCTAGTGTTCCTCCTCCACTAACTTCCATGATTTCTCAAGAAATAGCATGTGCTTTCTGAACGTGATTTCTAGAAGATGAAAGAGGGGGAAAAGGCTAAGACAAAACTGAAAAGGGCAGTTTGCCTTCATAACACATTCGAAACAACTACTAAATTCTTCATTATATGAAAACCAACAGGAACATAGGAAAACCACTAATCAAAGCAATATTTACCTTAAAACATCACTCCATATTAGATGCAAAGCATATCTCTGCACATACAACTGTTCATATTGGGTGCTGGCAAGAATTCCCCTTCACCAACAGATCTTTCACCTTGTTTGTTGTAAGAATTCCAGCTGTTTCATATCCAGGCATATGACACTATTCTAGGTGAGAGTGAATGAGAATGGCTCCTCCACCTCTTCCTTGATGTCTGGAGCAGCCACAGCAGCAACACTTGGAAGAAGACAGATAAATCAGTTAACTTTTCAATTTAAATCATTTTTTTAAATTAAAGAATCATATTGTGGCCATGAGCTAAAATAAGCAAAGATCCCATACCTATTTGTACTTATTGAACACCTGATTTGTTGTTAACTGCCCCCATGTCGATCTCAACTCATGGCGGCCCTATGGATGAGACATCTCCAAGACCTCTGTCCTCCACTGCTCTGCTTAAATCTTGCAACCCCATACCCATGACCTCCTTAATAGAGTCCATCCATCTGGCATGTGGGCCTTCCTCTCTTCCTACTTTCCTCCACCTTCCTCAGCATTACTGTTTTTTTCCCTCCCTTCTCGGGATGTGTCCAAAGTACAACAGCCTCAGTTTGGTCGTCTTGGCTTCCAGGTAGGTTTCCAGCTTGATCTACTCTAGGACCCACTTGTTTGTCCTTTTGGCTCTCCACAGGATCCTCAGCAATCTTCTCCAGCACCACATCTCAGATTGATTTTCTTCCTATTATCTTTCTTAACTGTCCAGCTCTCACATTCATACATGGTAATAGGGAATACAATGGCTTGTGTGGCTCTAACTTTTGTTCTGAGTTGTATATCTTTACATTTTAGAATCTTTTCTAGTTCTTTCATAGCCACCCTCCCTATTTAGTCTTCTGATTTCCTGACTGCAGTCCCCATTTCTATCAACGTTTGATCTCAGGTTTGGGAATTCTTTTACTATTTCTAACTCTTCATTGTCTAGGTTGAACTTGTGAAGGTTCTCGGTGGTCATTATTTTTGTTTTCTTTATGTTCAACATTAAGCCTGCCTTTGCACTTTCTTCTTTGATCTCCCTTAATAGGTGTTCCAGGTCTGTGAGGTTTTCTGCTAGTATTATGGTGTCATCTCCCTAACTTAGATTGTTGATATTCCTTCCTCCTATTTTCACTCCTCCTTCTTCTGTGTCCAAACCTGCTTTCCTTACAATATGTTCTGGATATAAGTTGAATAGGTAGGGTGATAAGATGCAGCCTTGTCTGACCCCTTTCCCAATTGGGAACCATTCTGTTTCTCCATGTTCTGTTCTGACAGTAGCCTCTTGTCCTGAGTACAGATTTCTCATCAGTTCTATCAGATGTGTTGGCACTCCCATGTTTTTAAGGACATTCTATAGCCTTTCATGATCTATGCCAGGGGTCGGCAACCTTTGTTGCCGGGGGACCGGGGGGGGGGGGAAATGGCACGGGGAGGCAGAGGGGAGCATGCACGTGATGCAGCCACCATTTTGGAAGCCCCCACACACGGGGGGGGGGCTTCCCTGGTCCTTGGAAATGCCCCCCCATGCCCGCGGCGGGCGAATTCGCCCGCAGTGGCCGCTTCCCTGGGCCTTGGGAAAGGCCCAGGGAAACCTCCACCGCAGACGCTGCAGGCGAATTCGGCCGCTGCGGGCGCGGGGGAGGGGGGCTTCCCTGGGCCTTGGAAAGATCCCACCATGGGCGTAGGGGGGGCCTTTCTAAGGCCCAGGGAAGCTGCCACGGCCACTGCAGGCGAATTTGCCCGCCGTGGGCACAGGAGGTCTTCCCTGGGCCTTGGAAAGGCCCCCCCATGCCCGCGGCGGGCGAATTCGCCCGCAGCGGCCACTTCCCTGGGCCTTTCCAAGGCCCAGGGAAGCCCCCCGCGCCCACGGCGGGGGCTTCCCTGGGCCCAGCGCCGCCGCCGGGCCCCCCAGGAGGCTTCCCTCAGCAGCACCGGGCCCCTGCCGACCCCCGCTGCCACCGCCGCGCACACTCCCACCGCCGCGCACCATGGCCGCCATTTTGTTTTCTAAAATGGTGGTCGCGGCTTGTTCGCGCATGCGCAGGAGTACTACGCATGCGCAAATGAGTCGCAGCCGCCATTTTGACAAACAAAATGGCGGCGACTCGCACACGGCGGCGGACACCAGCAGGGGTTGCCAACCCCTGATCTATGCAGTCATAGGCTTTGCCATAGTCTATAAAGCACATGCTGATTTTCTTTTGGAATTCCCTGGTGTGCTCCATTAGCCATCGTATGTTTGCAATGTGGTGCCTAGTGCCTCTTCCTTTCTTGAACCTCACTTGGACCTCTAGGATTTCTCTTTCCATGTATGGTTGGAGTCTATGTTGCAGAATTTTGAACATGATTTTGCTTGTGTGGGAGATCAGTGCTATGGTTCTATAGTTGCTACAGTCTCTCTTTTTGTGGATGGGGATGTATATTGATGTATATTGATCGCTTCCAATCTGTTGGCCATCATTTTGTTTTTTATATCTGTTGACATATGTTGGTTAGCACTAGAGTTGATTTTGTGAACTGATACTGAAATTAATTAACACCTGATACTGAAATTAATAATGAAGTGCACACTTGCATGCATGTTTGATTTCTTTCCTGGTATTCTCTTTCATGCTATGCAATTATTTTGTTGTGTGCCTTCAAGGCATTTTCTGACTCATGGTGATCCTAAGGTAACCCTATCATGGGGGTTTCTTGATAAGATTTGTTCAGAGGGTCTTTGCCTTTGCCTTCTTCGGAGGATTTTTGCAAGGGTTGAAACCTGATCAAAGGTGAGGGGGGCAGGGGGGAACTCTCAATATGTAAAAGTCAGAAATCATTATGTAAGTAATATAACTAATTTTAGGAAGTATAGTTTTTGTTAGAATAAAAATAATAGTGTATTAAAAGGTTCTTTACAGTTGCAGATAGATATGGGAAAGCTGGAGGGTTTAATTGTTTTTAATTTCCACTAGCTCCTTGGTATCTCTGTCTCTTTCTCTCTCACTCACACACACACACACACATTCACTTTTGACCCACCTGTTACAAAATCATCTTCGCCCATATTGTCAGAAAAGTCCAGGTCATCACTATCCATCTCTGTTGTCCTTTTTTTTTCTCTGTCGTCTTCCTGTATCTTCAGTTTAGTAGCATTGTGTGTTGTTCTCTCTTCTTCCTTCTTTCTTCTTCCTTCTTCCTTCTCCTTCTCTTTCTCCCTCTCCTCCTCCTGAGTTTTTACATTGTCTCTCTTTCCTTCTTTCTACTTCTCAGTGTCACTGGCCATGTCTGACAGAGGGTTATGGGATATACAATCTTTCCAAGTTCTCATAAAGACATTAAGACTGCAATCCTATGCCAGCTTGCCTGTGAATAAGGCACACTAAGCTCAACTTGGATAATTTTTGAGTAGAAACCTTAACAAATTGCACTTGAAATGGTTTCAGTGTATTTTGTGTGAATGGCTGCACTGGGCAAAAACACAGTATAAACATGCTTGGAGTTCACTGAAATACCAAATAAATAAATATATAAATACCTGCATCCCCAAAGCAAATGTAAGTAGGTAAAAAACTAAACAACCAACAAACCAGTCTAAGCATCCTCACTAATCAAGATATTGAATACCAGTGTGAAAAAGGAAATAAAGAAAGGAGAAATAGCCTTCTATTTCTAAGAATATTCTACACTGCAACTTTCTGTGTGTGCCAGTCTCACTATACTTTTCAAAAATTGTAGCAAGAGTTGTAACAATTTCAAGACAACAGCCAGATGGCTCCTATTCAATTAGACTAATATTCAACTTCATCTCAGGATCATCTTCTGGTTTCCACCAATGCATCTTTCTTCTTGTACAGGTTCAGTCTACTAGCAGTTTGGTGACTCCCATGTTAATGGGGTAGTGAATCTGCTCTGGGTTTTAGGGCCTTTGCAGACTGCCAAAAATAGTGCAAATTGAGTCCACTTTAAATTGAGGCACTGCCCTGGCTCAGTGCTAGGGAATCATGGGAATTGTATTTTTTTTTCTAAGACATTGAGCCTTCTCTGTCAGAGAGCTCTGGTGCCACAATAAATTACAGTTCCCATAATTCCCTAGCACTGAGCCAGGGCAGTGCCTCAATTTAAAGTCGACTCAATTTGCACTATTTCTGGCAGTCTGCAAAGGCCTTTAGTCTGATCTTAGTCTGATCTTTAAAGGAACTCTCCAAGGTACTGAAACCATTCTGGAATCACTTGTATAGTTCACCCAGATTGGAGAGCTCCTCTATAAACTTCTGACTAAACTTTGCCACCAGTGGGCACTGATTATATCTCATGTTGAGTAGAAACCTGCAGCTACTATGTCTAGCACCCAACAATGCATTGGCATTGTCTGACTATCTAAATTACAAGCATTTAACTCTTCTAAAATGTGGGTTGACTTGAAGATGGAATATACTTGTCTGTCTAGATCGCTGACTCTTGAGTCTCCTTTCACCTTATAAAATTGCATGATAACAAGCTGGGGCACAGGTGCAAATTTGAAAATAATGTTGTTGTTGTTGTTGTTGTTGTTGTTGTTTGCCTTCAAGTCATTTCTGACATATAGTGACCCTGGGGCTGATAGTGTGTGACTCACCCAAGGTCAACTAGTGGTTTTCTATGGCTGAAATGGCCAATAGAATGGTACTAGGTAGTCCTGCTCAGAGAATCAAGCATGAGCATTAGCTTAAGGCCAATAACAGAGAAATGATTAAGGGAGGACAGATGACAGAGAACCAGGAGGTTTCCTCCATCCTGAAAAATCCATATGCACTCCGTAAGTATAACCATTTTTTACCACTTAAGCTGACTTGAAGGCACACCACACACCACTTTCACTGTCAGGGCTCCATTCTACAGAATTCAGGGATTTATAGTTTAGTGAGAGACTTAGAATTCTCTGCTGCAGAGTTCCTCTAAACCACAGTCCAAGTGACAGAGGCATCCAATGGTCAGGGTGACCTGAGGTGCTCCTTTTCCAGCACATGTACTCCATTTCAACTTTCTGTCCAGGAGGAATTCCAAAATGTCCTGCATTTGGAGCAGGACTAAGAAGTTTGCATTTCTATTTATATAAGTGTTTTCAGCTTTTATTTGGTAATGTCCTATAGTTTTATTGAATGTCCTACATTTTATGGTGCTTTGTCCTCCTTTGCGGTTAAGACATCTGGTCATCCTGACAATGATGCATGCTTAAATAGTGCAGGAAAGGAATTTTCAGGTATCTCCTGCCATGGAGGTGAGCAAAAGGAAAAACAGCTCCTTCTCATCCAGATGCCCATGGTTATGGGAAATGGGTCTGACCAAGATGGGTGTGAGAGTTGGTGACTTGTGGGGAGTGGAGGGGTTCCTGTTCTGGCATCTCCAGAAAGGGTCACTGAGCCCTGCACCTGCCTTTACAAGACTCTATCCTCACTTCCTGCATCACCCCAAGGGCATCATGACACCCTAAGTCCGTCCACCTCAAAGGCATCACAGCCACCATCAGCCCCTCCATAAACCCATTCTAAGACCATGCCCAACCCCAGGGCATCATCACCACCTCACACAGCCCCTCCATAAACCCATGTCCAACCCCTGGGTATCATGATCACTACCAGCCCCTCCATAAACCCTTCTTAAGGCCATGCCCAAATCTCAGGCATCATGAACACCAGTAGTCCCTCTATTAGCTCAACCTAAGACCATGCCCAACCTCAAGGCATCATGACCACCACTAGTCCCTCTATTAGCTCATCCTAAGACCATGCCCAACCCCAGGGATCATGACCACCACTAGCCCCTCCATAAACTCATCTTAAGACCATGCCCAACCCCTGGGCATCATGACCACAACCAGCCCCTCCATGAACCCATCCTAAGACCATGCCCAACTCCTGGACATCACCACCACCACCACCAGCCCCTTCATGAACCCATCCTAAGACCATGCCCAACCCCAGGGCATCACCACCACCACCAGCTCCTCCATGAATCCATCCTAAGACCATGCCCAACCCCTGGACATCATCACCATCACCAGAGCCTCCATGAACCCATCCTAAGACCACGCCCAACCCCAGGGCATCACCACCACCTCATGCAGCCCCTCTGCAGACCCATCCTAAGACCATGTCCAACCCCTGGGTATCATGACCACCACCAGCCCCTCCATAAATCCATCCTAAGACAATGCCCTGGGCATCATGACCACCACCAGCCCCTTCATAAACCCATCCTAAGACCATGCCCAACTCCTGGGCATCATGGCTACCACCAGCCCCTCCATAAACCCATCTTAAGACTATGCCCAGCCCCAGGGCATCATGAGTCCTACATGGCACGACCACCTAAGACAGCCCCTGCCATAAACTCACACAAGAAGGCTTTCTCCCTCCAGGCTCAGCCCTTTCACTTCCTCAGGTGCCCAAATACCCCAAGGACACCCTTCTGCTGTCTGAAGCTCCTTCTCGTTGCAAAGGAGTCTGTTAAGGAAAAGACCTGGGGGGCTGCTGGGGGCCCTGCCTGATCTGCTGGAGAAGAGGGGAAGGGGACCATTTCCCCTTCTCTAGCAGGACCTGGAGGAAAATCCAAGGAAGAAAAGGAGCCAGCAGGGGAAAGGGTTGGGGAAAGAGAGAGAGAGAGTGTTTGGCATTACCTGAGTTTTGCTCCCTGATGCTCAGTTCCAAGGTGCGATGCGCTCTCCAGCCGCAATCCCTCTGCAGCAAAGGCCTCCTCCTCCTCCTCCTTTTCTCTGACACTTCCATCACCAAACCCCACCTCCTGCTCCTCTGCAGCAAAACCTGCCCAAAACACCAAAAAACCCTCCCAGCTTTCAGGGAAGAGGACTTTCATAACAAGAAGGGAGGACTCTCCTTGCGTTTTCTGCACTTTCTTGGTTCAGAAGGGGAATCTGATTTTCCAGAACGTCCTCCTTTTCCAGGGCCTGTCCTCCATTTTCAGCTTCCTTTCCAGGAGGAATTTTACAAACGTCCTGCACTTTGAGCAGGACCACGAAGCATGGACTTCTGTTTCTAGGAGTGTTTTGAGATTATATTGGGTTATGCCCTACATTTTTCTTCCATGACCTCCATTTTAGGGTGCCTTGTCCTCCTTTGTGGTGAAGACCTCTGGTCACCCAGCTGCACCCGCACTGTAGAAACAATCCAGTTTGATACTGCTTGAACTGCTCTGGCTCCATGCCGTGGAATTCTAAGAATTGGGAGGGGGGGGAATTTTAGCCTTCGGGGGGGGGGGCAGGGACTACAAATCCCAGAATTCCACAGCATGGAGCCATGGCAGTGAAAGTGGTGTCAAACTGGATTGTTTCTTTAGTGCAGACGCAGCCTCAGTTGGAGATTAGGAAGAAAAAAAAAGGTGTCCCAAACCAATGGAGTATTTAGGATAGCCACCAAGTTTACATTTTAATTTTTATTATTTATTTGAACAAATTTAATATATTTTATAGAGGTGGCATGAAAATTACAAAAAAGCAACACACTGACCTTTGGCATCCTAATGTTAATCAAAGGAATACTTGACAATGGTGGTAACACAGAGCTCAGTGCTGATAAGGCATGGCCTCCAATTGTCCTGCTTTGGCACTGGCAGGCCTATTGTTTCAGCTGCCTTTAAAATGTCCCAGTTTCTCTCTCTTCCTCCTACTTTCGCCCTTTGCTCTGGCTTATTTCAGTGACTGCAGAATTGTTCAAAATGCAGGAGTGGCATAGTAGTTTGAGCGCTGGACTACAACTCTAGAAACCAGGCTTCAATTCCCAGCTCAGCCATGAAACCCACTGGGGGGGTGGGTTGCAGATTGCCAGAAATAGTGCAAATTGAGTCCACTTTTAGAGTTAGGGTTAGGGAATCATGGGAACTGTATTTTATTGTGGCACCAGAGCTCTCTGACAGAGAAGGCTCAATGTCTCAGGGGGGAAAAACAATTCCCATGATTCCCTAGCACTAACCCTAACCCTAAAAGTGGACTCAATTTGCACTATTTCTGGCAGTCTGCAACCCCCCTGGGTGATCTTGGGCAAGTCGCATGCTCTCAGCCTCAGGGGAAGGCAATGGCAAATCTCCTCTGAACCCCATGACAGAGTTGCTTTAGGGTCTCCATAAATTGGAAACGACTTGAAGGCACACAACACTGACACAGTTTGCACTGCATTAACTCAGCAGGGGAGAAAGGAGAGGAAGGGATGCAATCTTGCCCTTCCCCGTAGGCTCAGATAAAAGCAAAGTGCTGCAGCCTCTCCCAGCTGGTGTGTTCTTCCTCAGTACTATAATAACTTTTCTCATGTTGATCACACTCTGATGTTGCTTGATCAAGTGCAAGAGTGCCCATAAATAGACAATAAGGGGGGGGGGAGGTCAACTCCTCTTTATCACTGTCTTTTTAAAAATATTTTTTATTGAAAAATAAAATTCTGTGTTTTAGAAGTGGTTGCAAGTTACTACAGTATTAACAATTGGTTAGATTAATGTATTGCTATTGGTTGGATGTCCAAGTTGGACAGTGAAGAAAGCTGATAGAAAGAAGATCAACTCATTTGAGATGTGGTGCTGGAGAAGAGTACTAAGGATTCTATGGATAGCCAAAAAGACAAGCAAACAGATCCTTGAACAGATCAAGCCTGAACCCTCCCAGGAAGCCAGGATGATCAAACTGAGGTTGTCATACTTTGGCTACATCATGAGAAAGAATGACTCGTTGGAAAAGACAATAATAACGCTAGGAAAGATGGAAAGCAATAGAAAGGAAGATGACATGCCAGATGGCTAGACTCAAATCAGAGAAACCACCAGCCTGAGCAAAGCAGACAGTAGAGGATAGGGGGTCATGAAGATGTCTCATTCACAGGATTGCAGTGAGTCGAGGTTGATTTGAGGACAGTTAAAAATTAATGCACCATTACATCATCACAATCAACAACTGGATTAATGCACCATTACATCATCACTATAACAACTTATCTGTGTTCCAAGATTGGTTCCTGAAACTTGTAAATTAGCTATGTTCTCATGTTCTGATATTCCCTTTCACTATGTTAAATTCCTGAAATTTTCTTCCCCCTCCCCCCCAAGGGTGCAACCTTTGGCAGATGGGAACCCAATTTGCCCCCTCTGTTGAAAAACCCAGATGCGCACCCATGATGATTACTGCACAACTCTTATAGTGCTGCTATTCCACTTTTTATTACCCTGGCTGCCTCCTGTTGCATCCTGGGGTTTGTAGTTTTCTCTGGCTGAGAATTCTAAATGCTCCTCCTTAAACTGCAAATCCCAGAATGCCACAAGGGGCAGCCAGAGCAGTAAAAGTGGAATAGCAGCAACATGGCCATATGTGTCTTGATTTTCATCTGTGAAACATTACAGGATATAGTAATAGCTGAAGTAACCATGACCTAAAACAAAAACACACAATCCAATAATACTATTAATAACCTACCCAATAACATTTCCAACCCCAGCCCACATGTAGGGCAAAATCCTACTGCGTTACAGTGGAGGCATGTCCATGAGGCTAAATGAGGCATTGCTCTGCTTTCGGCTCAGCCAAGCCATTCCTGACAGAATACCTGCCTCTGTGTGTGTATGTTTGCTTGCTTGCATCTGTCCAATTTGCCCCGGTTATACCTGTTTTGCCTTCTGCCCCTCCCATCAAAATTTGCACAAGCTGCCATCACTATATATTAGAAAGATTTCTGTACTGCTTTTCACCTTAACAAAACTAATTTACAACAGTACTACCCAAAGTGATGTTTTGTGGACTGGTGGTAGTCCACAAAAAACTTGCAGGAAAGAAAAAAAATGTAGACAATGAGCACAAATATGATACTGATTTCTGGCACATTAGGAAAAAATGCTGATCCACTGCACCAGCATAAACATTGCTTTATGACATCATAAAGCAATATGATTATGATTGTTGTTAAGTGCTGTCAAGTTGACTTCAACTTATGGCAACCCTATGAAAGAAAGAACTCCTAGACACCCTTTCTTCTTTTTTCTTCTTCTGTACTTGGCCATGTAATGTAGTCCCTTTTGGTTATATAGAGCACACACACACCCCTTTTGGTTTACATTTTCCTTTGATTTCTTGGATCTTGTGTAAGAAATCTATTCTGCCTTTTTCAATTGTCATCTTCTGTTTCTTTTTGCCCCTGCACACAAATATTTGAACAGTTGCATTCAGGGTTCTAACCCTATTTCTGTCACCTTTTACTTTTTGTCTGTCCTTATCTGCTTGGAGAGTTTCATCTGCCACCCACTGAGTCTTCGCTTTCTTTTTGGCTGCAGAATAGTATCTTTTTTGCATTCTTCCCTGACAGTGCTCCTAAATTCTGTCCAGAGTTCTTCTGACTGCCAATTAGGCTTAATAGTGCAAATCTATTTATTTACATTATCTTTAAATTCCATGGGAATGTTATTCAGGTTGTATTTTGGCATGATAGTTCATTTAGTGTTCTTCTTTAGCTTTACTCTATTTTTTTATATTAGGAGTTCATAGTCCTTGCTCTAGTCTGCCCCATCTTTTTTCAGAGGGAATAGAGCTTCTCCATTTTCTTCTTCCAACAATTGGTCATCAGGCCATTCGCCTCTTGGAATGCTTAAAGAATGTGCTTGCATTGAACAATGAACAACAGTTGGCCTTCCAAAATTCAATTGTCCTTTATCCTAGGCCACATTTTCCTACAGTCTTTTTACTCTGCTACATTTCCTACTTTTGTATTTCAATTGTTTATGATTAATATGATGTCCTGCTTTGGTGTGTGACCAGTTTTTTCTGGGACTCCAGCACAGAATCTTTCCATTTCTCTTTCAATTGCATCTGCAATTGGAGCATAAACTCAGATTATGGTTATACAATGGGCCCTCAGTATCCATTGAGACTTGGTTCCAGGACCCCTTATGGATACCAAAACCTGTGTCCCATTAAAGTCCCATTAAATACAATGGCATGGTGGAATGGTGTCCTTTATATAAAATAGCAAAATCAAGGTTTACTTTCTGGGATTTCTATCTTTTGAAAAAATATTTTCAAGCTGTGGGTGTTTAAATTCGTGGATAAAGAATTTGTGGATATGAAGAGCCAATGGTATTGATCAGTTTCCCCTAAAGTTTTATTGATATTATTCAGTCAGATTTTGCATTATATCCTTTGACTGCTTTTGCTACATCTCATCTATTAATGCTTCCACATTTCTTCTTAGATTTTCATTTCCTCAATAAAATGCTGGATAATTATCTGACTCAAAATCTCCCATTCCTGCCCACATTAGCTTGCTCACCCCAAGTATTTTAATGTTTATACGTTCAATTTCTTGTTTTATTATGTCTAGCTTCCTGATTCATGCTTCTAACATTCCATGTTCCTTTGTGTTGTGCAGCTTTAGACTTTCTTCACTGAGAACATCAGCAGCTGAATATCCTTTGTCTTGAGTCTAGTTGCATCATTAGCCATTGTTAGCCAGTGTTAATCATAGTTGTCCTCTGCTGTACCCCAGTAACTCACTGAGTGTCTTCCAACCTGGGAGTCTCATCTTCTGACACTATCCCTTGATTCATTTTGGACTGTCTCAATATACAGTTTTCTGGTAAAAGACATTCTAAAAGGGTTTACCATGTCTTCCTTCTATACATTACTAACAAGTGTTAGGTATGGTGCCACTGCTGTTGCCTCTGAGAGATCCCCCACCAGTGTCAACCCCCACTACTGCTGCTGCCCAGTAGCTGTTTGACACATTTAGCCTGGCTCATCAAAAGCCTGACATGGGAACCCCCTACTAGCAGCACTGTTACCATCAGCATAGCCTTTTGCCTCATAAGGGCATGCCATCCCACCACAGTGGAAAGGTAGAGCCATGGTGAAATGATGATGCAACCAACAAAATATTTCCCAAAACTTTCCCATGGTTGAGACAACACCAAAGTGAAAAGCTCTGTTTCAGGGTCGCTGAGAATTCAGTAGTGGTTTTAGGACTGTGCCCTTTACAAATGTAAGACAATCCATCTGTAGTTAAAATTCTACCTGTAAATAGACCAATGGTTCCAATGTCATTCTACTTAAGTGAATCATCCTAAGCATGTTGACTGAGAAGCAAGTTCCATTTTAATGATTCTGAGTCCCTAGGAAGAATATCTAGGACCCTATTTACCCTAATGTCACCAAAATAGCACCATCCGCATATAAGGGAGGTATCAGTAGGCTTGGAAAAAATAATAAAACTACTACTACTTTAGAGGGAAAAACATAGCCAATCAAAGTGAGCATGCTTACTGAGAATCAAATGTTGCTCACACAGGCAAAGAAAAAGCAGAGGAAGAAATGGGCCGTAGAATACTAACATTCTGGTTTACAAGGTAAACCAACACAGATCCCCATACAAAAATAAAACAATGTTTACTTATAGTTATATTTCACTATAAGTCACAACACAAGTCAGATGTGGTCCCAGATTGTGCATCCTGGATCTATAGGTCAGCAGCACAAAATTTAATTTTTTGTCCTCACTGCATCTTGTATGCAATATATTTTTTCACTGCTTTAATAGAACACTGGCTGTTCAATACTAAATGTCTCCTACCTTGTGCTATATATACCCATTACTGTAGATATTCCATTTATGGCTGTTACACATTGTCTCTATTTTTATCAATTACAAAAATTCACAAGATGTTCAAGAAAACATGGTTTATAGTTGAACAAAATTCTAATCACTTATCACAATAGTTAAATGGAATTTGAAGGATTGGAACCATATTTACATATTTATATGATGCAATAAATGGGGGGAAATGAAGTAGGCAAGATGTTTATCCCACATTCCAGAAGGCCTGTATATGATCAGAGACTGGATATGGGATTAAAAGCATAAAAACAGTTTTCTGTCAAATATTTCAAATATCCTGGTTTTATATAGTTAATTTTAAAATATACATGAATTCATCCCATTGGCTATATAAATTTAAACTGCAGCTATTTTGTTCATTTATAGCATAAATTAATAATAGTACAGAATCATTATGAAAATGGCATGCCTATTTTTTGCTCATTTTGTTTGCTGTTGCCAACCAATACTGCTTCATTAAAACAAGAGAAAAAGAAAGCACCATTCTTGTTTAAATAAGTTTTCAATGTACACTGATCCCCCCAATAAACCTATAAATCTGTTTGCAAGAATAAAGCTCACGTTGTATTACATTTCCACCTCATAAATTCTCCCTCTGATAACAAATGCAAGACGAAAGGAAACCCCTGCCTGTATTATCTGATCAGATGTAAGCCAGATTTAGCACCAGCTTCATGCTGAATGTGCCAATGCCAAATAATTATTTGGTATTTAGAAATATTATCTCCCTATAGAACTGAGAAGAGACTTTATTTTTAAAAAATGTGCTCAGGTCTGGCGTGGACAACGTCCAGAAGGAGGAGGAATGTCCAGTATTCTGCGTCGATCTTCATATTCGTCAGTATCAGTTGAGTCTTCATCCTCATCCATAGCACATTCATTATGATGGGTTTCCTGAATGCAACAATCAAAACACAGATTTAGACAAAGTTTCTTTGCAAAACAATCTTAGCTAAATATTGTTCTAATTTATACTCTCATCCCATCTAAAAAAAAACAAAAAACAGCAGAAGTTAAAAACATTAACATCTTTGTTGTTTTGAATTGCCCAACTGTCAACCTCGACCCTGTGGATGAGACATCTCCAAAACCCCTGATCTTCCACTGCTCTTCTTAAATCTTGCAGATTAATGTCCATGAGTTCCCTAGTTATGTCTAGCCATCTGGCATGTAGTCTTCCTTTCTTTCTACAACCTTCTGCCTTTTCTAGCATTATTGTCTTTTCCAATGAGTCATGTTTTCTCATGATTTGGCCAAAGTACAACAGCTTCAGTATGACCATCTTAGCTTCTAAGGGTATTTCATGCTTGAGCTGTTCAAGGACCCATCTGTTTGTCTTTTTGGCTGCCCATGGTATTTTCAGCACTCTTCTCCAGCACCATCTCTCAAATGAGTTTTCTTTTTATCCACTTTTTTCAATGCCCACCTCTCCTATCCATACACAAGTGCTCAATTGTTTAGAGCAGGGGTAGGCAACCTTTCCCCTTTAAGGGCCGAGGGACTTCAGCTCCCAGAAGCTATTGGCCAACATGGGACTATTGGCCAACATGGCTGAGGCTTCTGGGAGCTGAAGTCCCTCGGCCCTTAAAGGGGAAAGGTTGCCTACCCCTGGTTTAGAGGGTGAGGCTCGGGGATAGTTGCTCTTCCAGAATAGAGCTTAATTGTGGCGTCCCTCAGGGCGCCATCCTGTCCCCGATGCTATTTAACATCTACATGAAGCTGCTGGGAGAGATCATTCGGAGGCATGGAGCGCGGTGTCATCAGTATGCTGATGACACCCAGATCTGCTTCTCCATGACCCAGTCGTCGGCTCAGACTTCAGATGGCGTCTCTCCTCTCAATGATTGTCTTAAGGCGGTAATGGACTGGATGAGGAAAAACTGATTGAGACTGAATCCAGACAAAATGGAGGTATTAACAGTCGCGGGCCCAAAACCAGGTCTGGGAATACAACTTCCAGTCCTGGATGGAGTCACACTCTCCTCCAAGGACTGTGTTCGCAGTCTGGGGGTACTCCTAGATTCGTCGCTTCACATGATTAATCAGGTGAATGCGACGGTCAGGAGTGCCTGTTATCAGCTTCGGCTGATACGCCAGCTGCGTCCTTTCCTGGAGATTAGGGATCTTGAAACTGTGGTACATGCTCTGGTAACCTCACGCCTGGATTTCTGTAATGCACTCTACATGGGGCTACCCTTGTGCTTAACTCGGAAACTTCAATTGGTTCAGAATATGGCAGCCAGGCTGATTACTGAGACATCTAGGAGAGAGCACATAACACCTGTACTGAAATCTCTCCACTGGCTTCCGATCAGTTTCTGGGCACAGTACAAGGTGTTGTTTTTGACCTTTAAAGCCCTACATGGCTTGGGTCCAACTTCTCTCCGGGACCGCCTCTCCCCGTATGATCCCACCCCGTGCGCTCCGGTCCTCTGGGAGGAATCTGCTATAGCCTATGAAAACGAGGCTGTCGCTGACCTCCCAGAGGGCCTTCTCTGCTACCGCTCCCAGATTATGGAACGGCCTGCCGAATGAGATTCGTCTTATTACCACTCTTGACTGCTTTAAAAAAGCAGTAAAGACGGATCTTTTCTGGCAGGCCTTCCCGGAATAATCGTCCCGGTCCAAAACAGACAAGTCTTGGCTTCCCACTCCCCCAGCCACCACTGTTTGTTCGAAGGTTTTTAATTATACATATATATGTGTGCGCGCGCGCACGCGAGCTTGTTTTTATCTTTTTTTATTTTAATGTTGTACTAGTTTAATCTATTTTTAAGGGGTGGGTGGGTTAGGGAATTAGGTTGATGGATTTATGTTTTAATTTGTGTACTGTTTTAATTTGTTTGTATGTTGCCCCGATTCCCAAGCAGAGGGGTGGGATAAAAATAAACTATTATTATTATTATTATTATTATTATTATTATTATTATTATTTATTAATATTTGCTCTTTAGGAGCTTATCTAGTTCTTTCATTGCTGCCCTTCACATTCCTTGTCTTATTTCTTGACTGCAGTCTCCATTCTGATCACCGTTTGATCCTAGGTATGGGGAAATCTTCGTTTCAATTTCCTCGTGTCTAGGTTGAATTTATGCAGGTCTTCCATGGTCATTATTTTTGTTTTCTTTATGTTCAGCATCAAACTTGCCTTTGCACTTTCTTCCTTAATATTCCTTAGTAATGGCTGGAAGTCAGTGATGCTTGCCACTAGTAATATGGTGTCATCTGGATATCTGAGATTGTTAACATTCCTTCCACCTCTTCCTCCTCCTTCTAAGTCTAATCCTGCTCTTCATATGATGTTTTCTGCATACACATTGAAAAAGTAGGGTGTTTTATAGTACTGCAGCAATATCAGATTGCTAATGTATCTGCTCTAATTTAGGGTGGATTAGATTTTTTCTGTGTGAGTGTTACCTTTATATTCAGCTTTCTAGATCTTTTTGAAATCACTTCTATAGCAGTGCACCTCAAGCTATCTGATCAGGGGGACTGAATTTCTCCTGCCCCCATTGTGCCAGGAACCAGAACCATGTATATGCCCAGTGACGAAAATTATTATCTTTTCAGCAGCAATCCATGGTCCACCACTTTTTGTAGCACTGCTTTACAGTACCTACAAAAGTTATTCATCACCCTTCCCTTTTTTTGCCCATTATTAATGTTGGCAAGCAAGTTAATACACACATTTCTGAAAATATAAGATTACTATTCATTTTAAAACTGCTAAAAAACAATTTCACCCATTTTATTCACAAAGGATATCAGTATACATGTCCTAAAAAGACAAATGTAGCAATAGGGAATAAAGGTATCAGCAGTATGGATTTAATAGTAGTAGTTTCAACTTACCATGCGAGCTATAGATACTTTGAATGTTGGGCAAACCATATGAAATCTAGGAATGGTGACATTAAAAAACTTGTCTTTGTAGTAAAGGCAATGGAATGTATAGTATCCTTCCATGTACCCAGAAGTAGTGGCAAAAGTAGTGCAGCTAGTATATTCATAAACTCGACCAGGACTGATTATTGGAAATTCTCCTGCAGAAACCAAGTGAACAAAATACTTCAATCTTTAGAACAAAACCAATCCAATTAGGGCAGGACTACATGTTGTAATGAAACAGACTAGTTTAAAAAGTTCTTAAATAAATTACTTTTATGTTGGGCTGGGGAAATGTAATCATGCACCCACACACCAGCCTGCAGGTGAAAACTGCCCCGTTGATAGTATCTGTACAGGCAAATGGCCAAGAAGGGATACTTTTAGGCAGAACCTAGTATGGGGGGAATCTTGAAATATTCCTTACCTACTACACCGGGTCCCTGAACTTCATCAACATCACCTTTGGCATTGGTTATTCTCCAGTACCGACTGTCTAACTGACAGGCCTTCTCTGGAAGTGCATCTTTGGACATTTCAATTCTAACAAATTACACAAGACTCATTTGAGTGATGTATCTCACACAGCAAACAATACCACAAAAATCCTTGGCATTCATAAAATACTATCCACAATTTCAAATTGTTTCTAGGGCCATGGAGACTTATTTTAAAAATCAGCCTAGATGTGCCCTGCAATATTTGAGGAGGAAAGTAGAAAGCATTCAGGAGAATTAAGTAAAAATAAAAAAAAAATAGATGAAAATAAAGAGCAGGCACTGCTGTCAGGTTATAGTTCTTTGCTGGTGTATACTACTTTTTATATAAAGCTCACAGCATACCTAACTCAAGGGTAGTAGTTAAGGAGCACTTAGCCTCCAATGCACATCTAAGTAACCTTCAATAATAAGAAGAAAATAGTGAGACAATATCCAATAGCTGGCTGTGATGCTTGCAGATTTAAAAATACAATAATTAGCAGGGGCAAAAAGTAATGTTTTCCTCTAAAACAAAAATATAACAATTTGATAGAAGAGAAATTCAACACTCCAGTACAAGAAATATTACTCTGAGGAGACAGATCTTGAAGGGAAAATCAGCATCTACGATGCTTCTTACATAAGGAATGTCAACCACAAAACAATACAGGAGGAGAGTCAAAAGTAGAAGTCATTTCCGTGCATAGTGAAGCCTTGCCTAAATCAGGCAACATTTTCCTTCTCTTTAAAACAATTCTAAATACAGTTTCATTCTAGTAGACATCTGCAATGTGACTTGTTTCCATTCTCCTCCTGGAAGCCCCATGTGCTATATAAAAATCTGCTGCAGAGTTTCTTCAGCACTATGAAGCAGTTTATGAGGATGTCCAGGAATTGTACTGATAGAAGTACTTCCATAAGTAGAAACTGATCTTGTGTGATTGTGAGAGAGTGAGTTTATATTTTAAGTAGGTTTTTTTAAAAAAAAGAAAAAAAAAAAAGAAAGGGCCTTTGTAGACTGCCAGAAATAGTGCAAATTGAGTCCACTTTAAGGGTTAGGGTTAGTGCTAGGGAATCATGGGAATTGTTTTTTTTTTCTGAGACATTGAGCCTTCTCTGTCAGAGAGCTCTGGTGCCACAATAAAATACAGTTCCCATGATTCCCTAACCCTAACCCTAACCCTTAAAGTGGACTCAATTTGCACTATTTCTAGCAGTCTGCAAAGGCCCAAAGTTAGCAAAGAAATCCTCAAGACTTGTCAGTAACACATTGATAAAAGTAACAAGTTAGCTTAATTATCTGTACCTGATTCTGTAAGTGAAAAAATAATGAGGTGGATGTACTGAACTGAGTTCAGGCAAAAAAGATGTGGAGACTGAGACAGTAATATCTCCCGTTGTTGCTACACAGTCCTTATCATGAACATATCTATAAACAAAAAATAAACATAAACATAAAAATGCAGTGTCCTCATCAGATATTTTAAGGCAGGGGTAAGAAACATGAGGCTTTTTAATTTTATTTATTTAGAATCTTTATTCCCCACTTTTCAGCCAGAAAGCCTTTCAGAGTGGCTTGCAAATTGTTAATTTAGCAGTTCCCTGCCATCAGGTTTACAATTTAAAAAGTTCCAGCACAGCCAATAGCGAGGAATGCTGGGTTGCACCACTCCCAACAATTTTAGCAGACTCCATGATTCTCACCCATTCTAAGGGGAAAATATACACTGAAGCATACACTAATATACTGTAGTATGAGGACAATTTTTACATTACCATTTAAACATTGTAGTTTAAACTGAATCAGTATAAAATGACACAAGAAAACCACACCTATTATTTCTGCTTAATTCAGGCCAATACCTATGTTTATCTATCAGGGATAATGTGTGTATGTACAGTCTGTTCTAGACGCCCTCCCATGCAGATACCAAAATCAATGGCAGCGTGTGCACTTGGCTGTGCCATTAGGGACATCCCCTGTGAAGCCCCGTTGTTTCTAATGATGGCATGGCTCTGTGCATGTGCCACCACTAGGGACAATTAGGGCTGTCCCTAAAGGTGGCACGGCCATGTGCATGTACTACCATTAGGGACATCCATGAATGGCAAATCTGCGGATACTGAGGGCTGACTATATCTATAAAGTTTATTCTAATGGCCATCTGTTCCAATGGCTATCTCCTTACATCAGCTGAATCACAGATACTTGTAAAAGCAATGTTTCATACATGCAATCCTTTCTTAAAAGGAATTTATAGATCTGAACCAACTGGTGCAGTTTGTAGTTATTTCAGGCCTCTCCTAATAGTAATGTTGTGAAAGAAAAATAACTAAAATTTGGTCACTCAAAGATGAACTGAAATATGCACATTTTCCCCCATTTGAATCACACTCCACCATTTGTTTTGGATAGGAAACAGAGTATGAAGCATTGAATACTCATGAGAACACAATGCCTCAGATACTAGAATGACTCATATAAGTGGTTCTTTAGCTGGAAAATTTACAATTACTCAGCCTACAGTTTGCTAACCTGTTAGGATTCATGTTGTCAATTACTTATTATGCACTTGTTGTTTACTAACAGCTCTTTTATTGATACATGTGAGCGTATAAACCAGGGGTAGACAACCTTTCCCCTTTAAGGGCCGAGGGACTTCAGCTCCCAGAAGCCTCAGCCATGTTGGCCAATAGTCCCATGTTGGCCAATAGCTCCTGGGATTCTGGGAGCTTAAGTCCCTCGGCCCTTAAAGGGGAAAGGTTGCCTACCCCTGGTATAAACAGTTATTATTAAACATGGGTCAATATATGCAGCATTTATTTTCTAATGATACCCCAAACTATGTAGGACTTAGCTTATCCAATACTAACTTCTTGCTTTCTGAGAAAAGTGGTGGAGTGATAGGCATTAAAAACAGAAACCACTTTTTTTGTGAAGAAAAGCAGCAATTCACAAGGCATGAAAGTCCCCATATGCTCCTCTCATGAACATTATAGCACCTTATAGCTACAGAAATATATATTGGATTTGAGCAGTGTCTATGGCTACAATATCGATAGGACTTATCATTCTCCAGTGTAGCAGATTGTCTTACATAAAGATCTTCATACTGCCCATTTTACTGCAGATTTTAATTTTGACTTAATAAGCATTTAATTCATTCCAAATGACAGACTGTGGTTTTAACTCAGTGCACCCCATATTTCCCAGTTCCTTTTAAAAGAAAAGAAAAAAACTGGGGGAAATCCCTACGTTTTCCTGATTTCTTCTGGACTTTCACAACTTCCACACTCTAGTGCCAGGCCACAGTGAAAGGAAAAGACTATGAAGGGATTTGTTTAACTGAAGAAAGGGAAATGAACAACAACAGTAATGCCACATGTTTTGAGCATTAGGAACCCTTTCATCAGGGAAATGTTCATTCTATTAATCTGTTTTCTCTTCTTCAAAGGGGAATTGCTAACAATTCATCTTCTGCATAGTCCTTTATATTTAGTACTTACATATTATATAGTTTGCTTTGAAGCAGGACAAAGAATTGGAATATAAGTTGGTTTGATCAAAGACAAATACCCAAATATGACTACCTGCTAATACTTTTTAGATTATGCCAGTTTTGTTCTGAAGAATGTAGGGCAAATACATTCTGTTTACTCTCTTTCTCAGTTATATGCCTGCTATAATATTATAAGCATTCTACTTTACACATTTATGGTCAATTTCCTTAGTCTCAGTTGGATGCTATACTATAAATAAAGTACTGTAAAATAAAAGCCACAGTACCTGAAAATCTGGTCTCGGATGATAGGATAGCCACCTGTTATTACATTGTTTACATAGGAGGTAAACCATTCTAAATAGGAGCTACCTAAATGATGAAAGAAAAATTTAACAAGAAAATAAATAAATAAATAATCAAACAGTTCATTCAATTGATTAGAAGTTCTATACAAATACTATTTTTAAAAACTCAAACCTCCCTGGTGAAGTAGACAAAAGTATACAGTCGCTCCTCAGTTCTCATGGACGAAGTCTGCAGTTTTGCATGGAGGGGTGACTTCCATTTAAATCAATGGGGCACACCCCTGGGGGGCATGCCCCATTCAAGCCTATTGAACTTGAATATTTGCGAATCTCCATTTTTACGGAGGGGGGACCAGAACAGATCCCCCACGAAAACGGAGGACTGACTGTATTATCTCCATATCTCGTAACAAATGGTGTGTCTAACAACAAGAGAGCAAAGGGCTACCACTGACAAGGCAAGGGTTTTTGTGGGCTCTTAAGAAAAATGTTAGCTCATAAATTAAAAAAGAACGGTCCAGTAAAGACTGACATATTTAATTCCCTCAAGAAGCTGCCAAATACTTAGGGATGTTGAATATCAGCTGGAGGTGGGATGAAATAGATTTCTGTGGGGTGACAATTTATGCTATCAACATGAGCAGGGGAAGGCTTTGAGTAAGGGAAACATGCTCAAGCTATATTAACTTGAATCTCTAACCCTTGCCATTCTATCCAGAATGATATACAATTGGTGTGGATAATCACAAAACTTCCAGATTATTGGTACTGTCATTCCAGCATGTAAATTGCCATAGGTTAGCCACAACACCTGTAAATGGTTTTCAAAGGCACCTCTGTGTTACCAATAACAATAAGATATCATTCCTGGTTTTTCATGGTTGCTGTGAATAAGCAGAATAGCCTTAACTAACTACACAAAACGTGTGTGCCTGTGTATGTGGCTGTGGGCACTAGCCTACTGCTCGTGTACAGGAATCCTGGCTTATCATTATGTGAGAATGCAGCCTGAAGTCATTTTCTTTGAAGATTTATTAGTATCAGCTAAAAAGCACTACCTTCCTTTCTAATTGCCCTTCTAAATCATACATTTACAGACAATTTCCCATCCTATACAGTATAGAGAAGAAAGGGTAGTTAAAAATACTATGTTCCTGAAATCACATTGTTTCAAGTTTAGGCCAGATTAGCATCTTCAGCCAATCCATGAATCTCACCAACCACCACTTCAGTCTACAGTGCTGGATTGTGGTTTAGTGCTAGATGGGAAATGAAGCCATGCACCTAAAGAGGCAGCTCAGTACTATTCCTAAGTTGAGGAATTCCACAACTTTTTGTACACTTCAACTGGTGTCATTTTGTTCTGAGCAAACTCTTAGACTTATTAAGATTAATTAAGATTAATCTGCATAGAGACTGAGGGGGGTTGCAGACTGCCAGAAATAGTGTGAATTCAGTCCACTTTTAGAGTTAGGGTTAGAGTTAGGGAACCATGGGAACTCTATTTTATTGTGGCATCAGAGTTGTCTGACAGAGAAGGCTCAATGTCTCAGAAAAATAACAGTTCCCATGACTCCCTAGCACTAACCCTAACCGTAAAAGTGGACTGAATTCACACTATTTCTGGCAGTCTGCAACCCCCCTGAGACACCAAACTATATGTTATGATAAACATGTAGTATTCATTATTTATTGCTTATTAAACACTAGTGTTTTAAGCAAGCCATAAAAAATGACATTCTTCTCTCAGTCAGCATTTCCCCCCACTTGATGAATATGATCTGAGGACAAAGGGTTAAGCGTAATTATTTCTCCTAGCTACTTCTTTTTGCAAGTCATCCCCACTAACTCTGCAGAAAACTGGCAGCTAGCACCCAAAGTTCCCAGACCAGTTCCTGAAAGCTCCTGCAAGATTTCATATATCACAGGAGCCTAAAAAAACACAGAAATCTCACTGTGGTAGGCAAGCCATCACAAGACAAGAACACTGCCCTGCCACACAGAGCTTCTAAACCACGATTTCATTCTAAGGGAAGTGGCATCAGCAAGACTCATCGCATGATGCCACTTCCCTCCTGTAGCTGTCACGTCCCCCAGCCGTCCCTTCTCATTCATGGGGGAAACCCGTGAATGAGCTGCCAATTGCACAATGCCCCGGGTGTGAAAAGCCATTCCAGGGGCATTCCTGCGATTGGCAGTCACATGGTGCCACTGTCTTCGCTTCTCCCCTATCCCCCCTCCTCCTCGCTATTTTTAATTTTTTTCCCCCTTCAGGTTTTGCAGAGTTCTGGAGTTCCTCACCCTCAAGTGTTTTTTTTTTTAAATAAAATGTCAAATCGGGGCTGCAGAGCTCTGAAACTGCATGAGAAAAGTTGAGAAATAAATAAATAAATAAAGGCATTCCGGGGAGGGAGGGAGGGAGGGAGTGGACAGAAAGGGAGCTCAATGGGGGCAGCAATCCCCAGTAGCAGGAAAGATAATCAGTGTGATGATGGCTGCAATAAAATCAGTAGGTTGCCGTTTTATTTTTTGTACCATGATTACAGCGAGAAAGGGGCTGGTGTGACAAAGCCCTTGGCATCAGTGCTGTGGCAAAGAGAGAGGAGGAGGAGTGGCTACAATCCTAATAGACAGACCTCCAGCATTTTGTATATAAGGCATGATTTCTGCATATATACCAAACACATGGCGGTCACTCTAGTGGGAGTGTGGCTGATGCCTGTTCTCAAATATGGGATTTAGCCTAACCCATATCACCCCAGACTTTAAGATGCCAAGTATGGGATGTCATATATAAAATGGAAAGCCAACTTCCAAGTATTCCTTCCATCATACAAAGAAAACAAAACCTTTAGGGCTTCAATGCATGTGGTTATAGTTCAATGCACAATTTGTTCTTCATTGGGCAAAATATACAATATAAACCAAAAGAGCACATCAAAACAAATTGTAGCAATCAAC
This sequence comes from Phrynosoma blainvillii, assembly GCA_026167975.1. Classification (NCBI taxonomy): domain Eukaryota; kingdom Metazoa; phylum Chordata; class Lepidosauria; order Squamata; family Phrynosomatidae; genus Phrynosoma; species Phrynosoma blainvillii. The sequence continues at coordinate 358,417,732 of JANUYF010000001.1, forward strand.
AAAGTTCAAAACAAGATTGCAATTAAATATGTCTTCCTAAAGTATTTCCCATTCAAGTCCTAAAATACTTTTACCTGTAATAAACATATCAATTGCTGAGGGATTACGCGCCATTTGATCCTTTAAAAAACAAGAAAAAGTGAAGTTATTTATACCCCAAGACACTGGATTTTCAAGACATATGACTTGCACTATCAGCTACTGAGCTTTCTAGAAAGATTCTGCAGATGAATTTTAGACCTGGATTCTTCAACAGCAATAAAAGACAGAATTACTAAAATCATTTGTATGACTCAGTTTATATTCCAAAGTGAAGTTTGTGAACATTTCACAAACAAACCCGTTTGAAAATTTAGCTTAATTTTGTTGAAATTCTGGTGTCATGAAAACACATTATAAAGCCATCAGTGAGATAGATGGAGAGATTCTTACCAAAATGAACCATGACATCTAAGGATGCCCTTAGAATTTTTTTAAAGATTTACTATGTAGTAAGAAATACATCACAACATTTTCATATCTTAATTGAGAATATATCACTGATTTTTTGAATATTAAGGGAAATTTGCAACCATCTTCAGAATGTTAAATATTAGCTCCAAAACTGAAGATTACTGAAGGAAGAAAACTAAGGCCTTGGTATTGCACAGATGAAAAAAATTGCATTACAGTATGTTCAGGGAATGGAAGCTTGGTTTCCAGGCCAACAGGAATGATTTTGTAAAATAAAAGTGAAGTGTCTCTGTCCTATCAACCCCACAATTTTAAGGGGTCTAAAATCAGACGGGTAAACCAGTTTATTTGCAAATTTGAATATATGGTTTTGAAAGAATAAACCTTTGGAAATATAGCTTAACTAGAGGTTTGACTGATTAAAGTGATATGATATACTACAAATTTTGATCTATTAATTAAAAGCAAAAAAAATATGTCTTAAGAGGTTTGCAAGAACAACTTAAAATGTGATAACCAATGTTTCATTATATATTTTTCACCACCAATAACAAGGTATTACTGTGCTGTTGGTGTTTTCCAAAAACACTGCTAAATAACATACTATTATTTCACTGTGTAAACTATGGCACATATAAACCTTGTGTAGATGTTTTAAGTCAACACAGGGGTTTCTGCAGACTACAGACTGGGTGAAAGATAAAGCTATCAATATAACATTAAATACTATCAAGAATGGGAATTCTTGAAAAATCAAGGAAAACTCAAAGTTATATCATTACACATTAAAGACTTGAAAATGAGTATCTGGGCAACTTAATCAGCAAATACGATCTTGAAGTAAGATAAGGACCTACTGCCTTTCTATCAATGGAGCTGCAGACTTTAGTGTGTGTAGTTTTCTTTCTGCAGTCAAATTAACCTTCTACTTTTGTCACAGCAATTACAGCCATTTGCTATTAGCTTTCTTCAGTTAGGATATTTGAACATTCCTGTGACCTTTGGCCATTGATGGGAAAGGGGCTCACAGATGAAAAACAACTGACTTGAAACATTCTACACACAGAGTCATGTTATGCCTACCATATACTGCATCAATTTCATCTACTGAAGCAGGTGAGCATCATTAGTGTTGTCTAAAGGATCTATTTAGAAGTCTTTCTTACTGGACATTGGTAGAAGATCTCATAACTATTGCGACCCTCCACGCTCTCCAAAGCCATGTACTGACTCAATCCGGTGTGAATGCAAAAAGTTAAGGGGAGGCACTGTTTCAGCCCTAGCCGCTGCTGAAAGCCACCAGCTGCCGTGTCAATGTCCAACAAATCCTCAGAGCGATAATGATTGGAAAGTGCCATGCTTCCCATCAGCCTTTGTACCAACAAAAAGAAAAGAAAAGAAAAAGGGTTTAAATTAGTTTAATAAACTTGTAAGAAAAGTAACACCAATAATTTAAAAGACACAGTTCAAGTATATGCATTCTTATACAGGCAGGGAGGCAGCCAATTGCTAAACACCAATTATAGCTAATATTAATTTCTTACCCTGGAACAACTAGCTTTTGTCCATTATGGATCCGAAACGAACATCGATAATCATCTGGAAGTTTGCAACCAATCTGTGCCTCCACTGCATCCAAATCTTCCTCCCGTACACTCTCTGCAAACATTCAAAAACTTCACATTTTAGCAGAAATCCTCGGACAACAAAAACTATGCATGCTATGCAGAACTGAAGACCCAACCCTAAACTCTTGACCAAGCCACTTTACACCAGCATATGTGACAACAGGTATTTAGAAGCATCTCTCTCTCTCAGAATGTCTCAGTTTACTTCTTCTGAAATCAGTATTAATACTTATGTAATAATAATAATAATAATAATAATAATAATAAAATGTATTTATATACCGCCCAATGGTTACCCAATCCGGGCGGTTTACAGCATAAAGCCATTACAATAACAGCATATCCCTCCCACCCTTAAAACACTATTAAACAATGACATAGTTAAAATCCTGGTAACAAATTAAACAAACATAACAATTAAAATAAAATAAAATAAAATAAAATAAAATAAAATAATAGCACCATCTCACATTACAGTGCAGAATGGCTGAATGAACACTTTAGCTTTCAATATTTCTATTAAGATTTAAGCACTACTTATTGAGAATAAATAGCATTCTTTAAAAGAAACCAGAGTAGCAGAAACCCATTGTTATTTTGAGCCACAATAAATGATCTGAATGTTAACATACTATATATGTAACATACAACATATATTCCAAAAAACAAATCTTGATTTTGCCATTTTATATAATGGCCACCATTTTACTATGCCATTGTATTTAATTGAGCATCCACGGATTTTGTATTGAGCATCCACAGATTCTGGTATCCATGGGGGCTCCTGGAACTAAATCTCAGTGGATACCAAAGTACCACTGTACTTTAAGGACAGAAATTCTAGCTGATAGCCAGTGAGCTGGACCCAGGCTAGAATAATTATGCTTAATCCCTGCCACCAAAATTTGGCCAAAGAAAGGATAACTGACAGTATCAGTCCAAAGAAGGTATTCAAGACCTGTATAATCAAGACTACATACTTTTTATAGCACAGACCTAAATAGTCTCAAAAGAAAGGTCCAATGAGGTTAACAGAACTTATTTAGGGATGTAAGTACAGAATTGGGAGCATATTATGTATCCCCACTAGTGGAAGTTAAATAACTGTCCCCAATATAATAGGCTATTTCCATACTGGGATCCTTTAGCAAACTGAGACGTCACTTTGCACAAGTTCAATTTAACTGTAATTAATGGCTCCCCATGGCACTTACCCACTTATGAAATTAAAGAAGAACAAAACAAAATCAGATGAAACTGGGCAAATCCACTGTTAATCCCAACTAAAACAGACCTACTGAATGACTGGAACTTGTTATATCAACATTTACTGTAAATAAATTCAATTGGTTCCAGAGGCTTACTCCAGTTGGGTTCTAAAATTAGGAAAAGATATCATGAGGAATCATGAGGAAATACAAAATATAAATGAGGGGATACATTGCAGTTATTTTATCTGTTGTAAATATATTTCTCTAGCACCCTGACAAAAGTATTAAAAGGCTGGAATGTGTTTGTTTTAACAACAAGAAAGAAGCCAGGAAAAGGTCAGGAGTTCCCCCTTACCTGGAGAGGGGGTTATTTGTAGGCCCAGTTCTGAGAAGTGAGTACAGTTGCCCCTCTGTTTTCATGGACTTAAAGTCCGCGTCCTCGCCCGTTCGTGGCCGGGAAAGAGAGAGGGATAAAATGAGGGGGTGCCCGTGGCCCCATTTTTTGGGGGGGGGTACGGACTTTGTCTCAAAGAGGTCTGCAAAGTTTTATAAAGCTCTTTGAAATTCAGAAATGAGGGAGATTCCTCACCACTTCAGAGCTCTCTCTGAATCTTACAGAGCTACAGTGAAAAGCAGCAAGACCTCTGGGTACCCTCACACAGATGTCTAAGAAACACGTCTAAGGAAGTGAAAGAGATGTAGCCATTGTCCACCAAATCAACTGCTCATTGCTTTGGATACCTAACACTGAGGTATGAAGGAAGAACATCTCAGAGTGTATACAGATTGGCACCAAGGAATGGCATCGGGGTGGAGTGGGGGCGTGGTGACCGTCTGCCACCTGCCCCAACGCCGGCATCATTCTGCCAGCCCGACTAGACAGTGGGCAGCGTCATGCCACTTCTGCACTGCACATGCTGCACTGAAGAAACGGTGAAAAGCCGCTGCCGTGGCAAGGGTGGCTTTTTGCCACTTCTTTTAAAGCTGGCAAATCGCCATATCGGGGCCGCAGCATGTGGCTGCTGCAGCCCTGATCCAGCGCTCAAAGGTGTGGTGGCAAGCCGCCACAAACTACAACAGAGCAGAAAAATATAGGAGGGCCACACAAATCACTCTAAAATGCAATCATTTAGGAAAAATGTTGGGTTCCTTCACCTGATGATAAATAAAAGATGATGATTTCAGATAAAAGAGCTAATGTGCAAACCCAGCCATTATAAAATAGTTTCCACATGAATGTCAACAAACAGTCTAAGCAGAATCAATCATATTTATTACCCATACTGTCCTGAAGTTCACACTTATACATATGGTATTTCCCAAAAGAAGCACACATGTTAAACAGGGTACAAATCTTTTTCCTTTCTCTGCCTCTAGACCATTATTGTTAATTAAAACTTCAGCTCAATACAATTTCTATTATTTCACATAACAGAATAAAACAAGGCTAAAAATGACAAAACTGTTGTCTACTCATCAACATAACAACAAGGAAAGTATCAAACAGAAAGAAACAAACATAACATCAAATACATTTTTAGATTTTTTTTTACAATACCTAACAGATAGGATGGTGACTAAGGGACTTTGCAGACTGCCAGAAATAGTGCAAATTGAGTCCACTTTAACTGCCCTGACTCAGTGCTAGGGAATCATGGGAACTGTAGTTTATTGTGGTACCAGAGTTCTCTGACAGAGAAGTCTCAATGTCTCAGAAAAAAATACAATTCCCATGATTTCCTAGCACTGAGCCAGGACAGTTAAAGTGGACTCAATTTGCACTATTTCTGGCAGTCTGCAAAGGCCATAAGAAACATTAACGTGGGTTTACATATAAAATGGGGAAATTTTTCATATTGAGAGAATTATGTTCTGAGGTTTTGAAACATGATAAACATATGTATATAAACAATACCTTTTAAAGAAGTAATCATCCGAGGACAGCGTTGCAACAAATATTTTTCCAAATCATCCCAAGCTTTTTTAAGTGTAGCATAATACTGAATATACCTTCCTAAATCAGCATAAAAATCTATAAAGATTGCTTTCCAGTTCTTATTTCTTCTGGATTTCTCAGCTCTAAAAAAAGACAGAAGTACACATATCATTTGCAGAAGTATCAAGCAATACTGAAAAATATAATCTCCATGCATTTCTCTATGTGCCTCCAATTTTAACTCATTTTCATTATGTGGGGAAACAGTAGATCATTTTCTAGAATATGTGTACATGCACACACACACAAACACCTGTACCTTAAGGTACAATTCAAAATTAAATATACTACTCCCATTTACTAGGAAGGTTTAATATTAAACCTTCACTTTCTCACTTAAAAAACACAACTGCATGTTTTTATATAGAAAAGCTGTTAAAGTTGTTGTTTAGACATTCTTTTGGATTCACATTCTTTCTCCATATGATTAAAATAATGAATATAAGAAAAAACTAGTATTTCAAAGTGCAAATGGGTGTACCATATAGTGAAACAAGTAAATGAACCAGGAAAGACATCATTAAAAAGAGGTTTATGTAAAAGGTAATCTTTACCTTTTATGGCTAGTTCATAAATAATCACTATGAATAGATAATACAATTCATCTTACCACTGGAGGGGGGACTGTGAACCAGGTGATGTTGTGTTAGCTATTGATTGATAATTTCAAAGACTCAAGTCAAAAACAAACTGCAGAAATAATCATGTCTGAGACTGCTTTAACTGCCCTGGCTCAATGCTAGGGAGTTCTGGGAACTGTAGTTTTGTGAAACATTTTGCCTTCTCTGCCAGAGAGCTCTGGCGCCACAATAAACTACAATTCCCAAGATTCCCTAGCACTGAGCCAGGGAAGTTAAAGTGGTCTCAAACTGGATTATTTATGCCAGGGATAGGCAACCTTTCCCGTTTAAGGGCCGAGGGACTTCAGCTCCCAGAATCCCAGGAGCTATTGGCCAACATGGGACTATTGGCCAACATGGCTAAGGCTTCTGGGAGCTGAAGTCCCTTGGCCCTTAAAGGGGAAAGGTTGCCTACCCCTGATTTATGCAGTGTGTTTTTGACCTCAGCTCTCCCTTCTAATGGTCCTTTCTATCATTACCTCAGACAGTAGTTAAAGCCTACTAGTAGAGGCTGTCTTCAAAAAGACAATCATTCTCCATAAAGTAAGGCATTAACACAGCTTTAAGTCCTTCTGGATCTTATGACAAACATATATTAGCCATACTTACTCAGTCAAAAGCCAGTATTTCTTACAGTGCCTCCTCCACAGCGGATCATGACTTGAAAGCTGATTTAATCTGCGACTTACATAACAGCAGCTGTAAAGAGAAATTACACACGAATAATGAAGATGAAGAAATCAAAATGCAAAATTTGAAAAGTTAAAATTTGACAGTTTTACACAGACCTATAAGATTAATTTTTCTGCATGCTCTAGCTTAGTAGCACAACATTATATGCAGCTCAAACTTTTATAAATGATGTAATTGGATACTTATGAATGAACTGCATGAGCAAAGGTTATGCCAGTTTAGGTAAGTTCTCATAAATGGACTTTGGAGACTTTATTCTAGAAAAACAATTCTATTCATTTATCAGTGGTCAATAATTCTCTCCACCTTGTTTTTCCAGTATTCTGCGCTCCTCTACTTCCTGTCCTCTAATTCATAGCCCGGGGGGGAGGGGGGGTAGAAGAAGAGGCACAGGCGCACCTCTTCCTCCTCCTCCCCCCGCGCAGTTCCTGGCCTTCTCTGGAGACAGCTGAAGGCCTGGGATGGCCAGAAAGGAGGAGGAACAGGCGCATGCCGCTTCTTGCTCCTCCCTGCCCTCTGTGTGCCAGGAAAATGGTTTTGCTTGCCATTTCTGGTGTGCGTGCCATAGGTTCACCATCACAAAACCAGAAATTCCCCCACCCTTTAAGATTGCAAGTGGTTCTATGAGACATGCACTTCATCATTGGTTGCTACCATGGAAGTATAGTGAAGAATAAGAGAGAAGAGGGAAGAATGTAGAAAAGCCTATGTTTAAATCTTAGTTGTCATGTGCCTCTAAGTCGATCCTGAATTATGGTAACCCTACCATAGGGTTTTCTTGGCAAGATTTCTGCAGTGTAAAACTTGCCATTGCTTTCCTCTTAGACCGAGGGTGTGTGACTTTCCCAAGGTCACCCAGTGGGCTTCCATAGCTAAGAACAGATTTAAACCCTGATTGCCCAGAGTCCTAGTCCAACACTCAAACCATTACCCCATGCTGGCTCTCTTTTCAAAACTTACTGAGAAAATAATCTTAAAGCCAAAAGGGGGAAAAAAGCTTTGAAATTCCAACTAGACAAAAGAGGATTCAACAAAACTTCTTTCTTTGGAGGTTTTTAAACAGAGGCTGGATGGCTATCTGTTGCAGGTACCTTGATTCTGTCTTCTGCATGTAGGGGCTTGGACTGGATGGCCCTTGTGGTCTCTTCCAACTCTTAAGATTCTATGATAACAGTTACAAAATGTTTTTCCCTAGGTAGAGCAATTGTCTGATGTCCATATTACTTTCTTTCCAATACCAGGCTTAGACGTTTTCTCCTACATCTTTTAAGATTTTGTTATTTTAGTTCCGTGACAATGTTGGTAGTTTTAGTTTTTGAGTTTGTGGCTGATTTTTAGTTCAGTGATTGGCATTATATTTTACTGCGATGGAATCTGTACTGTTGTATTTTTAGATTTACTCTTGGATTTTTATTGTATTGTTGCTATCATCTTTGATCAACAGAAACATATTCCTATTGCCTTTCTAGAAAAATCTGATCCATGTCATAATGATAAAAAGCAGTTTGGCATGTGAAATGAGAGTTTATTCATCTGTTACAGTCCAGGATTGATTAGGTCAAGTCTAGGAAACTGTTATAAATGTTTTGGATTGTAAAACAGCAAATCAGCAATAATTCCACAGTTTTATATAGATAAAAGACTGCACCATAGAAAGCAAAATTTTGTATGACCTTTTACCAACTTTGCTTGCCCTTAAAATAAAGATGTCCAGACATGGATATTTGGGATACTTGGAGAACACAGAATCATTGTCAAAGAAGAAGATACTTTAGTCCTATCTTCGAATGACTGGATATTCTGCCCAGACTTCATTCAGTTCTACTTTCAGCAAATAATACACTATAATTATCCACATTGATCTTTGGACTCTCTGGACTCCTAATTCAGCACCTTTCATAATGCACGAAATTCCTTAATAGCATAAAATAATATATATCTATCCTCAAGAAATAGTTTATGCATTAACATTCAGATGTAATGGAATGTATGCACTTGTGGCAGAATATATTATTATACGGTCAGCCCTCCGTTTTTGTGGGGGATCCATTCCAGAACCACCACCACCACAAAAAGGGAGACTCACCAATATTCAAGCCCCATAGGCTTGAATGAGGCACGCCCCCAGGGGTGTGCATCCCACTGATTTTAACAGAGATCCGAGGTCGCTAAAATGAGTACCCAGATTGTTGGGGAGCAATCAGCTCACAGTTGTAAACCGCTTAGACATCCCATGTGCGATATGAAGCGGTATATAAATGAAGCTGCTTTTGCTTTTGCTTTATATGCAAGAACACGGACCTCAAGTCCATGAGAAAGGAGGGTCGACTGTATACAGAATATATTATGTCTGTACATAATCATAACAAACAACCTGGCACACATCTGATGAAGCATATTTAAGTCTATGAAAGCTTATGCTACCAACTTCTTTCTCTCAATCTCAAAGGTGCTACAAGACGCCTTTCCAACATGGCACACAGTATTACATAAATCCAATTGTTAGTCTCAATTAGAGAAAACCAACTGAATCAATGGGAATTTGGTAATTCACATTTATGTAAGTTCCCTTGATCTGCTTTAAGTAAAGATCTACTTTAGTTGCAACAACAAGTGGTGTTCAACCTTTTATTTAGGCTTCAATTTATATAAATGTTTAGTAAAAAGGAAAATAAAATAAAATAAAAATAAATAACTAAAAGTTTAGACTTCAGAGACATGCCACATAAAGAAGTTTACCAGGCAGGATTTACCAAGGATACATCCTACATGTATAAAAACAATGTAATACTGTATGCTTCTGTAAGCATGTTGGATAATGATCTAGGCTCCTATATAACCTCTAGGATGCTCCGTTATCATGGGATATAGTCATATAAAACAACTAGATAATATTTCAAGCAAAATGACACTAGCAATGAGCACTAGATACAGTGCTTTTGTAAGATAATGCTTGATTTTGTTTTCCCTTTCCAACAACAAAAGCCAATAGATTAATACTGTCAAGATGGAAACATTTTGGCATCTCCTGCAATAAAGGAGGAATAGTAAAAAAAAAAATCTGTGCAATCTAGAGGAAGGCTTTTCCTTACAATACTTTTTTGTACCACTGGCTATTCTTTTTAGGCAATGGAAATTCTAAAGACAAACGAAGCTATGATGAAATGTGGCCTGTTTGTTCATATTTTCCTTAATCCCATCTCTTACTTGAATTTTTAATATGCAAGGGGATCTTGCATGACCTTTGAAACTGTGTGAAAAAAGTAGCAGCATAAGCTTTCATAGACTTGGTCTACTTCCTCAGATGCATCTGAAGAAGTAGACCAAGGGTCTTTACATACTGCCAGAAATAATGCAGCTTGAGGCCACTTTAACTGTTCTGGCTCAGTGCTAAGGAATTATGGGAACTGTAGTTTATTGTGGCACCAGAGCTCTCTGACAGAGAAGGCTCAATATCTCTGGGGGGAAAAAATGCAATTCCCATAATTCCCTAGCACTGAGCCAGGACAATTAAAGTGGCCTCAAGCTGCATTATTTCTGGCAGTCTGTAAAGGTCCCAAGTCTACAAGATTTTATGCTAAAATTTCTTTTGCACAGTTACTTTCAAAAGTGCTACAATATCCCTTTACATACTGCTATTCCAGACTAACACAGCTATGTCTTTGAACTGAATTTGTAATTTTACTTTTCTTGCTTGCTATAATTTTCTAAAATATAATACATACATTTTCTTCTAACTTTAATAAAATTTTATTTTAATTGAAACCTCTGTACAAGTTGACCATTGTTGTACCATTATGCATGTAAAAGTTTATATCAAGCATTTGAATGCTTTTTTCTTATTTTTCCCAAACAGGTATTTTCTCCTTTTCAGTACAATATCAATGCTTATGAATAGAAATACTTTAAAATTATACATATTATTTTTCAATGAATATTTTTATATGCATTCAAGATCTCCTTTGATCTTTGGGGGGGAAATCCAACAGACATTTCACACTATGTCAGTTTCTTTACTGATTAATTATTTCTAAAAATTTAATCTCTGTCCTACCAGACAGGACATTTTAATAACCTGGAGTCAAATTTTATTGAGAAGTTACACAGTATTTGACAAATACTGTCACCTCAAGATTCTTAAACAATGTCCATGAGTTTCAGCTAGTTGCCATATGCAGCTTTCCTGGGGCTTCTTTGTGTTGATTTTTATACTTTTGTTTTTCCAAGGAGTGAAGAGGAGTCCTGTGCCTTTTTGAAAAATTGAAATACGATGCAAAGAAGCTGGTGTGAGTACTCGGATGAGAATTAATCCATTTCCAATTCAATGGAAGGAGGGATACAAATGCACCCATTTTATCCTATCCATGGAAGACCAAGTAGAGGCAGTGATGTCTTCAATGGTAGGGACAGACATCCACAGACATCCACAGATATTTTGCCACAAAACAACCAGAGACTTAATTTGAGAATATTCAGGAAAGGCCAAGCTGATATAATGAGGGGCAGGGATGGTGTAGAAATCTACACAGAGCTCACCACAGAGCAGCCAAAGGCATGACTTGGGATGCTCCAAGGCCAAACAATGATACTATTAATATACCGTATTTTTCGGCATATAAGACGCACTTTTTCTTCCCCAAAACGAGGGTGGGGAAGTTGCTGCGCCTAATGAAGCGAATATAAAAGCTGAGGGCAAACTGCCGAGGCCTAGGCTAAAAGTAGGCCTCATTTCAACCTCAGCCTTGGTGCTCCAGTGGGCTCCTCCCATCCCAGGAAGAGCCCATTGGAGCAGCCAGGACGGGGGTGGAAAGAGTCCTCTTTTCCTGGCTAGTTGAATGTGCTCCTCCTCTTTCCACCCCCATCCTGGGTGCTTCAATGGACTCTTCCTGGGGTCAGAGGACATCCTCCCATCCCAGGAAGAGTCCATTGGAGCACCCAGGACGGGGGTGGAAAGAGTACCCCCCTTGAAGAAATCTGCCAGGAAAACCCTCATGGTAGGATCCAAATGAGCCAGAAATTACTCCAAGGCACTGGATTAGTACCCTGGCCAAGTTACACTGTCTCAGCCTCAGAGGGTGGAAATGGCAAACTCCCTCCTCTGAGGAAATCTGCCAGGAAAACCCTCATGGTAGGATCAAAATGAGCCAGAAATTACTCCAAGGCACTGGATTAGTACCCTGGCCAAGTTACACTGTCTCAGCCTCAGAGGGTGGAAATGGCAAACTCCCTCCTCTGAAGAAATCTGCCAGGAAAACCCTCATGGTAGGATCAAAATGAGCCAGAAATTACTCCAAGGTACTGGATTATTACCCTGGCCAAGTTACACTGTCTCAGCCTCAGAGAGTGGAAATGGCAAACTCCCTCCTCTGAAGAAATCTGCCAGGAAAACCCTCATGGTAGGATCCAAATGATCCAGAAATTACTCCAAGGCACTGGATTAGTACCCTGGCCAAGTTACACTGTCTCAGCCTCAGAGGGTGGAAATGGCAAACTCCCTCCTCTGAAGAAATCTGCCAGGAAAACCCTCATGGTAGGATCCAAATGATCCAGAAATTACTCCAAGGCACTGGATTAGTACCCTGGCCAAGTTACACTGTCTCAGCCTCAGAGGGTGGAAATGGCAAACTCCCTCCTCTGAAGAAATCTGCCAGGAAAACCCTCATGGTAGGATCCAAATGAGCCAGAAATTACTCCAAGGCACTGGATTAGTACCCTGGCCAAGTTACACTGTCTCAGCCTCAGAGGGTGGAAATGGCAAACTCCCTCCTCTGAGGAAATCTGCCAGGAAAACCCTCATGGTAGGATCAAAATGAGCCAGAAATTACTCCAAGGCACTGGATTAGTACCCTGGCCAAGTTACACTGTCTCAGCCTCAGAGGGTGGAAATGGCAAACTCCCTCCTCTGAAGAAATCTGCCAGGAAAACCCTCATGGTAGGATCAAAATGAGCCAGAAATTACTCCAAGGCACTGGATTAGTACCCTGGCCAAGTTACACTGTCTCAGCCTCAGAGGGTGGAAATGGCAAACTCCCTCCTCTGAGGAAATCTGCCAGGAAAACCCTCATGGTAGGATCAAAATGAGCCAGAAATTACTCCAAGGCACTGGATTAGTACCCTGGCCAAGTTACACTGTCTCAGCCTCAGAGGGTGGAAATGGCAAACTCCCTCCTCTGAAGAAATCTGCCAGGAAAACCCTCATGGTAGGATCCAAATGATCCAGAAATTACTCCAAGGCACTGGATTAGTACCCTGGCCAAGTTACACTGTCTCAGCCTCAGAGGGTGGAAATGGCAAACTCCCTCCTCTGAAGAAATCTGCCAGGAAAACCCTCATGGTAGGATCCAAATGATCCAGAAATTACTCCAAGGCACTGGATTAGTACCCTGGCCAAGTTACACTGTCTCAGCCTCAGAGGGTGGAAATGGCAAACTCCCTCCTCTGAAGAAATCTGCCAGGAAAACCCTCATGGTAGGATCAAAATGAGCCAGAAATTACTCCAAGGCACTGGATTAGTACCCTGGCCAAGTTACACTGTCTCAGCCTCAGAGGGTGGAAATGGCAAACTCCCTCCTCTGAAGAAATCTGCCAGGAAAACCCTCATGGTAGGATCCAAATGAGCCAGAAATTACTCCAAGGCACTGGATTAGTACCCTGGCCAAGTTACACTGTCTCAGCCTCAGGGGGTGGAAATGGCAAACTCCCTCCTCTGAAGAAATCTGCCAGGAAAACCCTCATGGTAGGATCCAAATGAGCCAGAAATTACTCCAAGGCACTGGATTAGTACCCTGGCCAAGTTGCACTGTCTCAGCCTCAGAGGGTGGAAATTGCAAACTCCCTCCTCTGAAGAAATCTGCCAAGAAAACCCTCATGGTAGTGTCAAAATGAGCCAGAAATTACTCCAAGGCACTGGATTACTCTGGCCAAATCACACTCTCTCAGCCTCAGAGGATGGAAATGGCAAAAAAAAACCCTTGAAGAAATCTGCCAAGAAAACCCTCATGGTAGGGTCAAAATAAGCCATAAATTACTCCATAAGACAATGGCCTAAAAACTCCAAAGGTGCCAGTCCATCTGATCTTGGAAGCTAAGCAGGGTCAGCCCTGGATAGTCCTTGGATGAGAGACCGCCAAAGAATCCCAGGTGCTGCAGGCTGTATTTCAGAGGAAGGAACTGGCAAAACCACTTCTCGAGTCTTCCTTGCCTAAGAAATCCCTAAGAAATTCATGGAGTCACCATAAGGCGACAGGAGACTTGCAAGAAAGTTGGGCAGGGAATTTGTGCAATACCTGGCCCTGCTGCTGGCTTAAACTTACATTTACAACTTAAAATTGTTCTTAAACTGCTGTTAACTTTATACAGTTGATATAAAATATTTTACTACAGTATTTGGTTAAGAATCTTTTTTTTCTAGATTTTCCTCCTTTAAAATTGGGTGCGTCTTATATGCCGGAGCGTCTTATATGCCGAAAAGTTGCGCGCGCGCGCGCCCCCCCCCCCCCCCCCCCCCCCCCCCCGGCTTATTTTTGTTTCTTTCTTTTGGGAGGTTTCACAATAAGTTTGTTTGTTTTCAGCTGGAAATTGACAGTGGTAATATTTTGGGACAAGTACGGTATTATGCTGTACAACAACATCCAAAATCTGGTTACTCTTTTATGGTAGAAAAGGAGATCTGTGGGCGACTCAAAAAATATTGTACTTCATATGAAAATGTATTTCATAAAAAGGCTCTGGGTGCTTGGATAATGTGGAATACCTTTCATTACACATGCGGGGCATTTTACCTTCTGAAATACACTAGAATTTCTCATTACTCCAGAAGTCACTCAAAGTTTTTTCTCTCTCTCTAATGCATCTGGATGAGATTCAGCATAGTACATGGATTTCATTTTCTCATTATAGTCTTCTTTGGTATACCTATCTATATTTTTTCTTTAGTTTCAAACATTTTGTTAAGCCATTTCATGAAATTTCTTTCCAAGAGTGTCTCTACTGATTATTCAGTGACATAGCCATATTAGTCTGGAATATCAGTATGCAAAGAGATCTTGTAGCCCTTTTGAGACTAACTGATGCATCTAGGGAAACAGCTCAACAGCCGTTCCACACTGGAGAAATAAAACAGTTTGACACCACTTTAACTGCCATGGCTGCATCCTATGGAATCATAGGATTTGTAGTTTGGTGGGGTATTCAGCCTGGTCTGTCAGAGCTCTGGTGCCTCACTGAACTACAAACCCCAGGATTCTGTATGACAGAATCATGGTAGTTAAAGCAGTATCAAACTGCTTTGTTTCTTCAATATGGATACACCCCAAGTCTACGAAAGCTTGTGTTGCAACTTCTTTTGCAGTTCATCTCAAACGTGCTACAAGATCCCTTTGCATTCCGCTCATTACTGTCTGCTTATTTTATCTGCAGGCTCAAATGCACATACACAACAAACACCCATATTCCCTCCATTTCAAACAATGTTTTGAAACTTCTTTGAAAGACTCTTTTAGGACATATTATGAAACTACATTATTGTGATTCAGGCTAAGGTTCCCATGGCTGACTAAAAGAAATGATAGCTTCACCTTCCAGCTCCACCTATCCTTTCCCCTAGGCCTCATGGAGATCAAAAAGGAATGCTTGGTTTGTTTGCAACCACTCACAATATTCCCTCCTTCCGCAACATATGTTCCTTCTCCTTACATGTATATACCTTTTTCTTGTCTTCAAGAATCTTCCCATGGGTTCATGCTTAACAGAAGGATTTTTCCCACTTGTAGCTAGTGGGGAGGAAGAAATATGCTAGATTTTGTGGATTATTCCTTTTTTCCATAACAAAAAAGTGGATTAATTTCTGTTATATTATTTAATTGCATACTAAAGGGCGTCAGTGGCCCAAAATACACTGCAGAAATAATCGAATTTGAGACCACTTCGACTGCCCTGGCTGTGCTAGGGAATCCTGGGAATTGTAGCTTGCTGTGGCACCAGAGTTCTCTGACAGAGAAGGCTAAATTCTCACAAAACTACAGTTCCCAGAATTTCCTAGCATTGAGCCAAGACAGTTAAAGTGGTCTCAAATTCGATTATTTCTGCAGTGTGTTTTTGACCCTTGTGAGCTTGAATTTATACCAGACCATTTTCTGGATTCATTTTGCTGGTTCCATCATACCTGCATAGAAGACGCCTGCTTGAAAATGGGGAAATGAATACTAAATGATCAGTAATTGTCAGAAACAGGATCAAAAGCAATGCCATATAGTGATATTTTTGAAGACTGTTTTTTAAAAATCCATGAAAACTTATATGTATGAACAGCCTATCTATTTTGGCCTCATGTCCATCTTCCATTAAATCTGACACAGATATTCAGTGGAAAAATTTCCATTGCAAGGGATAAAAATGATCAAGCCAATTTCAGAATCTTTACTAGATTGTTCTACTCATATCTTCACAATGAAACCCACTGACAGCACTTTGCCCATCTAGCCACTTTCAACACATACTGCCACATACTAACAGTTAAGGATCAAATTTAAAATTTGCAGGGATGTATATATAACTGTCTTTTGGTATAAATATTTTTTAAAAAGAAGCCCCCCCCCCCCGCCCCCGGCTGTAAATTAGATGAATGAAATGATGGAGGGGGAGGTCTCTGCTGAACCTACTCCTCTATTTCTCTAGAAATCCTCCCTCCCAGTAGCTTTTGTACCAAGAGAATAAACACACAAACCAATATATTTTCTATCAACTTGTGGGAAAGTAGTTTGGAAGATACCAATTCTGAATGGAGAGGAGAAAAGCAGAAGAAACAGGCCTAAGCACCCATCCACCCCATCATTTCAAATGAAAGCAGAACCTCCTGTGGCTACCTTTCATTTTAAAGAGCTATCTTTCACTTGAAGAGATAACTGAACACATTTTCTTGCATAACACCAGATCGAAGCAAAATTAAGCAGAGCTTGGAAACAATATTAACAACATGCTGAAGCCACTCCTAACTGAGCAGTGGCAGGATGATGCTCTGGGATAAAGAGCATCATCTTCTTACAGCTCAGTTATGGCTCTGTTCAGTATGTCATATTGATTTCTAGGGGTGTAGTCTTTCCCATCACTATGTATGGATGTGAGAGTCGAATAGTTCAGAAAGTGGATAGGAAGAAAATCAACTCATTTAAGATGTGATGCTGGAGAAGAGTGCTAAGGATACCATGGACAGCCAAAAAGACAAACAAATGGGTCCAATACTACTACTACTACTACTACTAATAATAATAATAATAATAATAATAATAAATTATTATTATTAATAATAAATTATTTATAGCCCGCCCAATCACAAGGAATCCAGGCGGGTTACAGCTATAAAGGTGCGTGGAATACAATAAAATTCAAGCAGATCAAGCTTTCCCTGGAAGCCAAGAGGACTAAACTGAGGCCGTCGTACTTCGAACACATCATGAGAACACATGACTCATTGGAAAAGACAATAATGCTAGGAAAGGTGGAAAGAAGCAGAAAGAGAGGAAGACTGCATATTAAATGGATAGATTCAGTCAGGGAGGCCACAGCCTGCAGGGCCTGAGCAAAGTGGCTGAGGATAGAGAGGTTTGGAGGTATCTCACTCATGGGGTTACCATGAATCGAGGCCAGTTCAAAGGCAGTTAACAACAAAAACCACCACCACCACCACGCGAATCTGTCCCAATGCAAACAACAGAGAGCCAGCCATCTTCAAGACTTCTAATTTAGGCTGCACCTGCACTGCAGAATAATCCAGTTTGACACCACTTTAATTGCTGTGGCTCAATACTAAGGAATTCTGGAGCTGTAGTTTTGTGCGAAATAGGGAATTCTGGAAATTGTAGTTTGTTGTGGCACCAGAACTCTCTGACAGAGAAGACTAAATGTCTCACAACAACTACAGTTCCCAGAATCCCGTATCACTAAGCCATGACAGTTGGAGCTATGACAACCTGGATTATTTCTGCAGTGCGGATGCAGTCTAGGGGCCTTTGAAGACTGCCAGAAATAGTGCACATTAAATTGAGGCACTGCCCTGGCTCAGTGCTAGGGAGTCATGGGAATTGTATTTTTTTCTGGGACATTGAGCCTTCTCTGTCAGAGAGCTCTGGTGCCACAATAAATTACAGTTCCCATGATTCCCTAGCACTGAGCCAGGGCAGTGCCTCAATTTAATGTGCACTATTTCTGGCAGTCTTCAAAGGCCCTAAGTTGATTTTTAGGCTCTGGGACTCTCCCTTCCTTTTAGCCCACGATGACCAGGTGTCCTAATCACAAAGGAGGAAAAGGCACTGCAAAATGGAGGACATTCAAGAAAAAATGTAGGGCATTGCCAAACAAAAGCAAAAAACGCTCATATAAATATAAATCCACACTACTTAGTCCTGCTCAAAATGAAAGACATTTCAAAATTCCTCTTGGACAGAAGAAGGTTGAAATGTAGGGCATATCGTGGAAGGGAAAAGGAGGTCACATTGGTCCTTTGCAGACTGCTAGAAATAGTGCAAATTGAGTCCACTTTAAGGGTTAGGGAATCATGGGAACTATATTTTATTGTGGCACCAGAGCTCTCTGACAGAGAAGGCTCAATGTCTCAGGAAAAAACATTTCCCATGATTCCCTAGCACTAATCTTAACCCTTAAAGTGGACTCAATTTGCATTATTTCTGGCAGTCTGCAAAGGCCCCAGTCACCCTGTTTTAGCCTCTCTGCCTTGCAGAAAGGAGGAAGCTCCCTTTCTTTAAAAAGAAAAATAAGCCTCACCCTTGCACTTCTCCAGCAAGAAGATTTGGAAGCCCTCCCCACCTTCCTCATGGGCCTCATGAGAGCAAGCCAGCCTCAGCTGCCTCCACAGAGCCAGAGCACCTGTTGAGGCCTCCGTAAAAGAAACCTGTCTGTCTGTCTGTCAGCACCAGGGCAGCCTGAGGTGCTTCTCCTGGGACCCACCAAATTTGCCCAGGCAGAAATGAATGGAGAAAGGAGGGAGCCGCTGGAACCACCTGCCTTCCATATTCCCTCTTGAACCCCCTTCAGCATAAAGAGAGCAACAGCCAGTGGTGCAGTAGTTTTTCAGTCTTGGACTAGGACTCTGGGGAACAAGGTTCAAATCCCTGCTCAGCTATGGAAACCCAGTAGGACCTTGGGAAAATCTATCCGCTTCAGAGGGTGGCCATGACAAAGCCCCTTCAGAAGAAACTTTCCAAGAAAACCCCATGACAGGTTCATCTTTTGTTGTTGTTAGCTGCCCTCCAGTCAGTTCCAACTCATGGCGAATTGTAGATGAGACATCTCCAAGAATCCCTATCTTCCACTACCTTGCCCAGATCCTTCAAAGCCTTCCCCATAACCCCCGATTGAGTCTATCCATCTGGTTTGTGGTCTGCCTTTCTTTTTTCTACCCTCTACCTTTCCTAGCATTATTGGTTTTTCTAGTGATCTATGCCTTCTCATTATGTGGCCCAAGTACCATAGTCTCAACTTGATCATCTTTGCTTCCAAGGGGAGCCCTGGTCCGATCTGTTCAAGAACAGATAAGATTCACCTTAGGGTCGCCATAAACGACTCGAAGGCACACAACACAACAACAAGGTCCCTTCACCCTCTTTCTCCCTAGGAAGTTCAACTTCACACACAGACCCAGACACACACAAAAACAACAATTCTCTTCATCCCCATTCTCGCTAGTATGCTCAACTTCACACATACACACACAAAAACCCACACACAACAAAACCCCTTCTCTCCTTTCTCCCTAGTAAGCTCAATTTCACACACACACACACAAACCAACAACCCCCTTCATCCCTTCTCCCCCCATAAGTTCAACCACACACACACAAAAACACAACACAATCCCCTTCACCCCCTTTCTCCTTCACACATGCACACACCCCACAACAACAACACCCCCTTTAACCTCAACTTCACACACACACACTTTATCCTTAAACCCTTCGTCTGCCAATTTCTCCTCAGAGGAAGGTCCTCAGGTCCCAAAGGGACTATTTGCACCAAACAGGGAGACCAGGGGGTCCTCCTTTTCCAGGACAGGGGTTCTCCACCCCAACCTCCTTCTGTCCAGGAGGGACTCCAAAAGGTCCTCCATGTTGGGCCTGACCAAGAAGCATGGAATTTATATTTATATGAGTGTTTTAAAAAGCATTTATTGGGTCACGTCCTCCATTTTTGCGGTGCCTGGTCCTCCCTGGCAGTGAGGGGGGTCTGGTCACCCTGAGGTCATCATCAGAGCATAGGCCGCTTCCCCTCTTTCTCCCATTTCTCCCTTATGAGGCCCGCGAGGGAAAAGGGACTGAAGCCCCCAGGAAGGGAAGGGAAAGGCGAGGAGCTGCCCGTCCTCCTCCTCCTTCTTCTTCGGTTCCCTGGGCGCCTTCCCCACCGAGGCCCACCTCATGAGGTCCCTGTAGTCCAGGAAGCTGAGGATGAGGAGGAGCGGGTCGGTGGGCAGCAGCTCCAGGCTGAGGAGAGGCACGTCGAGCTCCACGGAGGCCGCCATCTTGACGCCGCTCTCCCCCTCCAAGCGGCCGCTCCGCCTTCGCCAGGGATGGCCTCCCAGGAGGAGGAAGGAGAAGTAAAGGAGCCAGGCCGCGGCCTACGACGCCACGGTACTCGACAGACTGACTGCCCAGCCTCCCTTCCACCCCTCGGGCAGCTTTGTTATGAAACTCCGCCGCAAGAGAGAGACAGCAAAGAAGCTGGAAAGGAGCCGCCAGGGTCCTCACCTCAAAATGGAGGGCGTCCCAGGAAAGAGGGAGGGCCTGGCCCACTCAGAGCTAAAAAATAAAAACACAGTGCTATAAGTGTAAATTCAGGCTTGCTCAGAATGGAGGGCATTCCGGAGAAGATGGGAGGACCACCTGACCCAACCACACTCCTGAAAAACCACTCCTAGAAATTGTAACTTCACTCCTAGGAATTGTAAATCCATGCCTCTTAGTCCTGCTCAGGAGGGAGGCTATTTTAGAAAAGGTGGAGGACATGACCCAATCAATCATACTCTTGAAAAACGCACTCCTAGAAATTGTAAATTCACTCCTAGAAATTGTAAATTCAGGCTCAGAATGGAGGACATTCCAGAAAAGATGGAGAACCTCACCCAAACAAAGCTGGAAAAAAACACTCCTAGGAATGTAAATTCATGGTTTTAGTCTTGCTCAGAATGGAGGACATTCCAAAAAAGATGGAGAACATGACAACATCAAAACTGGAAAAATCCTATAAATGTAAATTCATGCTTCTTAGTCCTGTTCAGAATGCAGGACATTCCAGAAAAGATGGAGGACATGACCCACTCAAAACTTTAAAAAACACTTAGAAATGTAAATCCATGCTTTTTAGTCATGCTCAGAATGGAGAACATTCCAAAAAAGAGGGAGGACCTGACCCAAAGGTAAAAACACTCCTAGAAATGTAAATTCTTGCTTCTTAGTCATGCTCAGAATGGAGGATGGAAGACATGACCAAATCAAAGCTTAAAAAAAAATACTTAGAAAAGTAAATTCATGCTTCCTAGTCATGCTCAAAATGGAGGACATTTTGGAATTCCTCCTGGACAGAAGGTTCAAATGGAGGGCATATCCTAGAAAAGGAGGACACCTGGTCATACTGCACCAGAGTACTAAGTTAAAATGTTGGGAAGGTGCGCCTGACCAGAAGGGAGAAAAAGAGAGAGCCGGTTCCCAGATTTGGGGCGCCCCATGTCTCTTTCTAGGAGCAGGTATCTAGGAGTTGCATCTTTTTTTGTTGTTCTGTGTCTTCCAAGTTCTTTCTGAATTAATGGCGACTGCAAGGTGACCCTATCGCTGAGTTTTCTTAGCAAGTTTCTTTACAAGGGGTCTGCCATTGCCATCCCCGAGGCTCAGAAAGTGTGACTTGCCCAAGGACACCCAGCGGGTATCATGTAGCTCAGCTGGAAATTGTACCCTGGTCTCCAGTCGTAGTCCATGGCTTAAAATGCTATGCCATGCTGGCTGTCAGGGCCCTTACATACTAAACAATGTATAGTGCTATGCTATTCCACGGGGATTTGCAGTTTAGGGAAGGGTGTTCGAATTCCCAGCCAGAGAGCTCTAGGGCCTCATCAAGCTACTGACCTCAGGATCCACAGGATGCAGCTATTGTAGTTAAAGTTGAGCTTTGACTCAAGACTAGGGTTTGAATCTCTTCTCTGCCATAGAAACCCACTGGGTGACTTTGGACAAGTCACACTCTCTCAGCCTCAGGGATGGCAATGACGAACCCCCTCTGAAGAAACTTGCCAAGGAAACCCTATGAGAGGGTCACTTTAGGGCCACTATAAGTAAAAAAATTGACTTGGAGGCATACAACAAAAACAACAGTTAAAGCAGAATCAAAGTTCTGTAATTCTGCATTGTGGAGGCCGCTGTTCTCTTATTTGTGAATTGTGTGAGTTTGATGCTTCTTTGGGTTCCCCAACACAACCGAGGAATAGTGGGATGCCATGCTCTCCCACCCCACATTCATCCCTTGTGGGTTGACTTGTGAATAGGCTGTTTCTATCTTGATGGGGCTCCTCTTCTCTTGACTAGCTGCAGTATAACAAGCAGAAAATCAGCATACATGCATTTTGGTTACATTTTTTATATAGCATGTGTCAAATTTGCCAGAGTTTTAACACCTGTATGGGGGGGGGGGGGATTGGTAAATAGCATATGGAGATTACTGATAACTGTAATCTATGAGCACATGTTCTGTTTACTCCATTTCATAGAAATTTGAATTAATAAAACTTAGGTCCAAAACATGCTGCAAAAAAAAATCCGGTTTGAGACCGCTTTAACTGCCCTGGCTCAATGCTAGGGAATTCTGGGAACTAGTTTTGTGAGACATTTAACCTCTGTCAGAGAGCTCTGGTGCCACAATAAACTACAATTCCCAGGATTCCCTAGCACTGAGCCAGGGCAGTTAAAGCAGTCTCAAACTGGGCTATTTGTGCAGTGTGTTTTGGACCTTAGATTCTTTTTTTAAAATGAAGCTTCACATCTGAGGAGAGCTTCAGTATAGGATAAATACACAGTGTATTCCTTTTTTTCCCTCGTAATAAACATAACCAGTTAATCTCAATTTTGCTGTAGAGAGGCGACTTTAGTAAGAACAAGATAGCTATCAAAAGGTGATGCCAACTCTTATTTCTACTAAACTGAACTGGGTTTAAAGTGGTCTCACTAATTATATTTAGTTCTTTAGTATAACTGGCTTCCACCATGGAAAACATGATGTAATAATTCAGAAAGTGCCTGCAAAGATAGTGTAATAAATATTTCTTTTCCATGCTTCTTTTAGAAGACAAAAATCCCAGATGCAGTCCCATCAACTTGGACTTCCAAAATGTACTCTTTTTCAGTAGATTTGATCCCTACTGTTTCAAAATTAATTGCTGCTGATTGAATTTTAACTCCATAATTCCCTATATTTCTACTCAGACATTTCATCTTCAAAAGTAACTCCTTTACTACTAGAAATTCTCTTTGCAGTCATGTGATTCTTTATCTATGTAATACATACATTTCTGCCCCGCCCTACCCCAGTTATCAGAAAGTAATTTATGGTACAAATTGCATGTTGATAATTTTGTTTCTCACACATCAGCCATCTGTTTCTGGGTCACTTTCCTACGGTTTAATATGCTTTTCAAAAGATTCTCAGTACAAGATTTTTTTTACCTATAAGCCTTGACCTAAAAATTCAATTATTTGGTCTAACTAAAATAGGGCTCTTGAACAAAATGGAGATAAATCAACACTAATTTAATCCCATTAAATTGATGAGTAAACTCAGTTTGCAGCTAACAACTGAATTTAAGCTTTTAGCAACAGTCCTAGGCACATTAATTTATCTCTGCATTCTTTTGATAGTCCCAGTTAAAACAGACCTACTTTGATCACCTACTGAATGGTAAGTCAATGAGTAAATCACATTGATTCTGTGGAACTACTTTGATTGGGACTACCAGTAGTTGGGACTTTCAGGCCTTAGGAATGTTTATACTTCCAGAATGAAAGACCATTATTAAATGTTCCCCTCTCCCATGGTTCAGCCGTGAAGAACGGGTCAGTTGAGATGCTTCCTGGAGTGTTCAGTCACTAACAAAGATGGTCATGTTTCCCAATGAGTTCACTCAGGTGTGTTAGGAAGCTGCCTGTTTATTGAGTCCATGGGGAACATGATCATCACTACTGCAAGCAGCACTTTTTAGCATGTATGGGGCCAGTAGGGAAGTTGCTCCAACCTGTTGAGAAAGGAAGAGTGGTTATGTATGCACTTTCACCCCAGTGTATTGAGGAAGGCACAAGAGACAGTCTTGGATCATTTATATTCATGATTTTCCATACACCAACCCCCCTTCTTGGAGGTCTAGGCAGGAGTCAGCTTTGTCTTCCTGTTTAGGTTAACATGTCCTTTCTTATCTGTGTAGAGTGCTTTGTCCAGGAAGCCTGTGTTGCTGAAACTATTTTGAAATTTCTAGTTGTTAGTACCAACATTTATTTCCAGAGTATGAAATGCTACCTTATGTGTGCCTCTGAGAGGGCTTCTCAAATTTTTGTTACTACAGGTTGAGTTTCATGAAGAATTCCAAAATCCAAAAATATTGCAGAATCCAAAACTTTTCATGAGTGGCTGTGATAGTGGCATGTTTGCTTTCTGATGGTTCAATGTATACAAACTTTGTTCCCTGAACAAAATTATTGAACATATTGTATAAAATTACCTTTGGCTATGTGTATAAGATATATATGAAACATAAATGAATTTTGTGTTTAGACTTGGATCCCATCTCCAGGATATCTCATTATGGGCCTTTGCAGACCGCCAGAAATAGTGCAAATTGAGTCCACTTTAAGGGTTAGGGTTAGTGCTAGGGAGTCATGGGAATTGTTGTTGTTTTTCTGAGACATTGAACCTTCTCTGTCAGAGAGCTCTGGTGCCACAATAAAATACAGTTCCCATAATTCCCTAACCCTATGTGCATGCAAATACAGATATTCCAGAATCCAAAAATTAAAAAACCAAAATGCCTCTGGTCCTAAGTGTTTTGGATAAGGAAGACTCAACCTGTAATATAACAGTAGCCAGCAGCAGTGAGTTTTAGCAGTGGAAGAATATGGAATGAAGCTTTAATGTAGGGCTATTTCTTGTTTTCTGCAACAACAACAAAAAAAGTGCACTGCAGACAATCATTTCATCTGTACATCTTATTCTGCTCACAGTTTCTTGTGTTACACAAAAGCAAGAAAATCTGTAAAAAAAATAAATACAATTTGCAATATAATACTCAGCTTTCCACTTTTTGCTTGCCATTGCATATTATACAACTGATGGTATTGGTATTGATTGCTCTTGGGTTGCAATTTCATTAATGGAAATTGCAATGAGATGTGATAAGTGGGCCTGGGTCCATCCCTGCTCCCAGGAGTGCTCTGGTGGCCATTTTCTTAAGCCGGAAAATTTAAGCCTGTTTAGAAAAGAGGCGTGCTGAGCGTTCCTGGGAACAGGTATGGACTCAGGCAGCAGATTTGGTGGCACAATCCCTGCGATAGTATCAGGATGCCATCCGAATTAAAATTTAAGTCAGAAGAAGTAAGCTGGTTTAAAAAGCGGTGCAATAAGCTCCAAGGTTGGTCTGAATTATTTCTCAAGGATCTCCCAAACATTAAGTCTATAAAAAGCGACTGTTAAAATTGTGTTTGGGAAAGAGGTGGAGAACTGCCTTAGCTCGTCACATGAAATCCTGTGACATTGTAACTTAATCCAATAAATATGGATAAATAAACATTAATGACAGCAAACAAGTATAAAAATAACAGAAACAATATTCAGTGGTTCATTTGTGATGCAAGGCATTTTGCAATCCCATTAGAAAAAAATACCTCTAAATATAAGAGTTTTCAAATTATGATAGAATCATAGAGTTGGAAGAGAATTGTTCTGCAGTATTTGAAAATTCTTTAAAATAATGATCAGGTAGCTCAACCCAAGTCTTAGCCTTGCAATTTTGTTTTCTCTATCTAATCTGTGCCTTGTCAAAATAATGGATTTTTCAAACTATTTAACAGTCATGTGGCATTTTAAAGGGTGACTGGTTTTATTATAGCATGATTTTTCATGGACAGCTCATGCTAACAAATGTCTTTAAGATGCTACAGGAATTTTTGCTTTTACTGCAATAGAGGTACCAACCCCTTTGGAAATGCTTAAGGGAGCATGTCTCATCCATACATTTAAAAATAAAATGGTGCAATTTAACTTTAATTGTCTAAACCAGGGATAGCTAACTGATTTATAGCCTGTGCTTCATCTACCATTCCTCCCATCTGTTTCTTCAAACAAGTGAAGGCTGCTGTGTCCTGACACAGAAATGAAGTAGGTACTCAAGGTCATAGTAGTGCAGAGATAGCCAGCCTTTCTGGCTAGGAGAGAGGAATGTCCTATAGGCCTAGGCACCATGATGCCAAGTCAAAGACAGCTGGTTTTTGTTTCTGTAACAGACCCATTGAGGGATCTGGATGAAGATCTCCTAGTCTACACTACTATACACATATTTTTGGATACACATAGAAATAATTATTTAACTATCTACAGTCCAAACACATTGCAGAAATAATCCAAATTGAGACTGCTTTAACTGCCCTGGCTCAGTGCTAGGAAATCCTGGGAATTGTAGTTTATTGTGACACCAGAGCTCTCTGACAGAAAAGTGTGTGTTTTGTACCTATTTCAAAAGAGCACAGCAATAACTATGTAAAGCACAAGCCTTGAAACTCAACTGCATGTTCCTGTTTACTGTAATGCTGAGCTGAAAGGTGAGCAAATAAAATGCAGCCTGTTTCTAATATTCTAAACTCCTACAAAAATCCATCAGTAGTACCTTTATTAGCCAACCAAAATGCACAATATACTTGTTGCAATATTCTAAACTCCTGTTAAGGTTTGCAAAATGTACAGGTGCGTAGACTCCAAATTATTTCTATTAGCCTTCATTAAATTGCAGAGTTCTTTAGCCTTCCTACTCTTTTTCCAAAGATACTTCTTTTTACAGCACTCTCAAAAGAAGAAACAAGCTGTTAAAGAGAAGAGATAGTTGTCTAACTTTAAGTGATATTCAAAGAAGTAGTCATGTTTGTGTTAGTTTGTAGAGAAAGATGTTTATAGGATAAGCTTTTGTAGACTCAGGGCCTAAGCAGACTGCCAGAAATAGTGCACATTAAATTGAGGCACTGCCCTGGCTCAGTGCTAGGGAATCATGGGAACTGTAATTTATTGTGGCACCAGAGCTCTCTGACAGAGAAGGCTCAATGTCCCAGAAAAAAATACAGTTCCCATGATTCCCTAGCACTGAGCCAGGGCAGTGCCTCAATTTAATGTGCACTATTTCTGGCAGTCTGCTTAGGCCTTCAGTCTACTTTGTCAAATGAAATTTAAGTGATTGGTTGCTGAATCTAAACATTAACAATCTGCATTTTAAATAATTTCTTTGTATATATTATACTGTACTTTTCTAACTATATTAGGTCCTTTCTTTGGGTTGAATCTGTGACTTACTGTACCCTCCAGTGGCAGAAGGCTGCACCACAGAAGGCACCTCCACTTGATTTTCAGAGATCCCCTCCACCACAGTTCATCCCTTTCAGTGGGATCTTCTGGCATTTTTGCAGTGCAGGGTAAGGCAAGAAAATATCTTCCTGTAGCCTAAATCTAGATCCAACATTGGTTTTAGAGCACCACCTGTGACAAAAGAGGTCATACCTGCCATCTTTCCTATGATTTTAAAACTATCAACTTTTTTATATTATTCTAAAAACGCATCTTTCTAAAGTGGCACACAATTTTGTTGGTTTGAATTCACTATTACCAGCTAATGAATTTAATGCAAAGTTATATCAAGGATAATCTCTGTGTATCCTGGCAGATATTTGAAATCCAGAGGGAATTCAGATGAAATGTTAGCTTCTATAGGGTAGAGATATTAGACGGAAAGGTGATTCAAGAGCAGCAAGACAAAAAGTGGAGCAACCAAGGCCAGCTCATTTTCTGAATTTACAGCAGGAGACTGACAGTCGTATAAATGAGTGATGCCGCAGAGTTTTCTTTTCCAAGCATGTTATGGATTTCTCAGTTTTGTGCTGATGTGTCCAGAATTCAAATAATTTGATTCTTGTGTGCAACCATGATTGGAACACAGTATTACCGCGATAAAAGAGCCAGGAGAGGCAGCTGCTATACCCAGCTTTTGCTAACAATATTGTATTCGCAACTGCTTCCCATTTGCTCCTTTCACTATAAACTCAATTATGTGCTGGGGTGTTATTACCCTTTTCCCCGAGGGGCACAGAATTAAAAAGTGATACTGCCAGCAATACTCATCTTCAAACCATGACATTGAATAATGGGGACAATGGATGAAAATGATGAATAATGATGTGCTTTTAAAGATCATGCTCATATTGAACACTTTCAAAAGAAAATGTAATTCATTGTTAATATCTTGCTGCTTTCTGATTTTATTTTGGTAGATCATAGTGAAATACAGTATTCTGTTATGGGTAGGATTTGAGTGATTTCTTTATTGCTGTAGTCTTCTTTTTACAAAAGAAGGTTTAGAATCCATTGCTTTTTTCCTGTGGAAATATATTAATCAATAATTCCTAAATTTCCAAAGACCTTTGCAATAAAAATGTATATTAAACAGTGAAGTGCAGTTTGTGCTGACTTTTAATTTGCAGGGCAATAGTAACAGTACTGTTAATTAATCCTGCTCAGAGAGTTGTTATATTTCTGTCATATTTCTTTGGTTATGAAACAGCTGCACTGCAGGGTTAGTGATTTTGTTATATACATCTTTTCTGTGGGCACTGTGTTGAAATAATTGGGCTTTCTTTAGAATTGTGTGGGCACTCCTCTAAATCTTCTTAGATTTTCAGAGGTCTGATCAGAGCTGCACTTTAATGCATTTTCTGTGAGAGCAGTACTGTTTTGCACAAAAGTATGAGCACACTGTCTAAAAGGATTAACAAGATAGCTGGGATCTAATCATTTAAATATGAACAAGCATTTTAAAAAAAATAAAATAAAAATAAAGATAAGCTACGAACAAGCCATGAGTTGGCAAAAGAGGCAAGAGGCAATCTGAGGCAAGAGGAGCTTGCATAAATTTGGTAGTGATCTTTAGAATCAATCCAGAGGAACGTGAAGCTTTTCAAATATTCAGACATGGGGTACTGCAGTGGATTTAAACATTTCTGTAGAGTTATGGATGGATAATGGATAAATAAACTTCTGCTGTGCTACATATCGTCACGGATGATGGGAGTTGTAGCTCTACACCTCTGGCTCTAACTCACCACCTTGTTATGCAGCAGAGCTGACCAGCTTTGATCAGTGGTTGATGCTTCTTTCCCAACAGCAGAGTTTCAGAGAATAGGCTGAAGACCCTGACAAACTCTCCAAGCCTTCTCACTCTTCTTCCTGAGATGTCTCCAAACCTCTCCACACTTTTGTAATCCACACTTTTCAATCAAATTTTCAATTTTCTTTCTCTGACTTAACAAACAATGTCCTTCTTCTGTCCACTCAACACCAATACCTAAATAAGACTTTAATAAACCTAGATCCTTCAAAACAAACTTTTTAGACAACTCTTTTTTTACTGATTCAATCTCCTGTCTTGACTTTGCTGCCACGCACAAATCATCTACATAGATCACTAACACTATGTCTCCTTTTGTATAGACACATGCATCTGCAACGCTCCTTTTGTATCCTAGCTTAACTAACTCGTCATTAATGCACAAATTCCATGCTCTGGCACTTTGTTTTAACCCATACAATGCTTTCTTTAATTTATAAACTTTCTGACTACCAATTTCTTCAAAACCTTGTGGTTGCTCCATAAATATCTCTTCATCTAAACTAGCATTTAAGTAGGCTGTTTCAAAATCAAAATGTTCTACAACTAAATTCCTTTTCGCTGCTACAGCCAGAACCTTTCTCAGACTTTCTGGCTTTGCAGTTGGAGAATATGTCTTGTCATAGTTCTCATACTGCTGTTGTGCAAAACCCTTAGCTACTAACCTAGCTTTATACTTAATACTTCCATCTGGCATTTCTTTCTTTTTGTATACCCACTTACAACCAATTACTTTCTTGTCCTTGGGTCTATCAACGACTTCAAAAACATCTTTATTTACCAGACAACCAAACTCATCATCCATTGCATCAATCCATCTTTCCTGTTCTTCTCTAGACAAACTTTCCAACTCTTCAAAACTTTCAGGCTCTTCCACTGCTAAACAAGCTCTTGCATTTGTCACAACAAACCTATCTGGAGGCTTTCTAACTCTGTGACTACGTCTGGGAATAAACTCTGCTGATCTGCCTCTTTCATCCTCACTTTCTGTACTGGGAGTTATAGTTCTATGACTAAATCTCTTGTCTTCAGTCATTCTAGTAGTAATGGGTCTAGATTGTGTCTCATTATCAGAAGAACTATCACTGCTGCTAGTGGATGCTTCTGGCTTAACTGAAACCCCTCCGTTACCTGGAGTTGGTTCAGTTTGTGTTTCTGGCTCATTTGAATTTCCTAACCTCAAGAAAACTTCTTTATTGGCATGCAGTTTGTCCCAACCGGCATGTCTCTCGAAATTTGCAGACCTGGAATACTGCACTTCTCTTCCACCTAAATGAAACTTATAGCTATTTCCTGAATACCCCAAAAACCTAAGTCTTTTACTTTTGGGTTCTCCCTTTTTCCTGAAACAAGCTGGTATGAAAACATGAGCAAATTGTCCAAAGACTCTCAAATATTTGTAATTTGGCACTCTCCCATACAATACCCTGTAGGGAATGTCTTCAATTTCAGAATGATAGAGTCTGTTACTAATATGTACTGCTGTCAAAGTTGCTTTTACCTCTGCATCTGCCATCAAACAAGCAGTTATCCTTTTTATATCTTGTATTTTTTTCTCAGCTAAACCATCTTCGTTAGGACAAGCAGGATTAGTAGTTTCATGCCTTATTCCCACCTTTTGAAACCAATTAAACAATTGATTACTTAGAAATTCTCCTCCTCGGTCAGTAACAATGGTGCCTACTCTAATATCAAATTGTCTTTCCACCATTCTCACCCATGCTTTTAAACTTTGCCCAGCGTCAGATTTGTTTTTCAATATTCGTACAAATGCAAACCTTGTAAACCTATCAACAATTACTAGGAAATATTTGCTTCCCCCTAAAGATAAACAATTAGCTTGGGCAACATCTGCATGTACAAACTGAAATGGTCTTTGAGCAATTCTTTTGGTTTTCTTGGCTACTGGAAAAGCTCTGACCTTTACCTGATTACATACAGTACAATCTAAGTGATTTTTGCATTCAGCAACTTTTAAATCTGGACACATACTGATTAACTTCTTTAAACATTTGAAACTAGCATGGCCAAATTTCCTGTGTAGTTCATGTATGCAGTCTTTATGAATTGGACTATTGTCTATGTTATTAGCATTTTCAACCCTGTAGCAATCAATATTGTCCTCCAAATAATAAAGCTTATCTTTTTTCAAGCCTATGCCTTGCAATTCCCCATTCAATTTTATCTTACACATGTTCTTTTCAAAAATGACTGTGTAGTCTCTGTCTGTTAATCTGCTCACTGATAACAAATTATTTTCTAACTCCTTTACATGTAACACATCATTAAAGTTTTCCTTTAGCCCAGGAATGAAAACTGTACCCATTTGATTTACAGTACTGAGCTCTTTCCCATCAGCTAAAACTACAGTATTTACATTAGCTGATTTTCTATTACTTATCAAATTAATATTGTTACACATTGAAGATGATGCTCCTGAGTCAATTAACCATTTACAATTAGCATTTTGTTTTTCCTTAATCATGGTTGCAAACCCCTTTTTGTTACCACTGTCCTTCAAAAATGGAGGTTTGGACTGCTTTTGATACTGCCGCGGCTGCCATCTGCTCTCTCCTTGCTTGCTTCTCTCAGCAGCAAATTGTTTACAATGTCTCTGTAGATGACCAGTCTTTTTACAATAAAAACACCTCCGTTGCTCCCTTGTAGAAGCTGCTTCTTCCTGCTTTCGTAGTTCAGGCGTTGTTTGTTGTTTTGGCACAGTCCTCAAACTTGCTGAGTCGTTCTGCTCAGATTTTCTTCTCAAATTTTCCTCCAATATTTTTGCAACAATTAAGTCTCTGTTCAGCTCAGTTTCTGGCAAATTTTGCAAGCTATTTGTTATGTTGTCCCAAGAAGAGTCCAGCGATTCTATTAAAATATAACACTGCTGCTCCTTGCTAATTTCCACTCCTCTCAGTTCAGCTTGCACAAATAAATCCTGCATTGTTTTTAAATGTTCTATTACACACTGTCCTTTAGTCATCTTCTGCCTGTAAATTCTTTTAGACCAAAGCATTTTTGCAAACGCAGTTGAAGGAGTGTGTATTCTCTGCAAGGTCTCCCACACATCCTTGGCGGACACTTTATCTCTTACGTCGTTAATCAAGTCTTCTTCTAGCATTAGATAAAGACATGCTTTTGCTTTAGCGTCTCTGTCTCGAGCGGCTTCATCAGCATCAGCTGCCAGCCCTGATTCAACTGGCGACCACAGAGACTCCTTTATGAGTAGAGATTGGGCATATATCTTCCAGGTAGAGTAGTTGTTTCTATTTAATTTACTAAACTTTAGTATCTCCATCTTAATTTGTGCAGTGACTCAATTTGACACAGTCCCTCTGAGTATGCACAGCAGACAAAATACAAAATGATTTACTCACAAAGCTCCACAAAACCTTCTTCCACTCTCTGGAACTTTCAGCTTCTGTGGATGCTGGTTGCTCTAGTATCTGGGCCCATAACCCTTGTCACGGATGATGGGAGTTGTAGCTCTACACCTCTGGCTCTAACTCACCACCTTGTTATGCAGCAGAGCTGACCAGCTTTGATCAGTGGTTGATGCTTCTTTCCCAAGCAGCAGAGTTTCAGAGAATAGGCTGAAGACCCTGACAAACTCTCCAAGCCTTCTCACTCTTCTTCCTGAGATGTCTCCAAACCTCTCCAGGATTCTTCTGGTTCTTGTATCTTCCCTCAAGACACCAGACAACTCAGTAGTCTTATATAAAAGATCTACTTTATTCTACTATATATAAATACTATATGCCCTACAAATCACAATCTCTACACTTCACAATATCTCCAAAACTACACCACCACTACTCCACAATGTACATTAGCAAACATTGCAATTTATAGCCATTGTTAGACACCACCCACCAGTCAGTTTCCACCCAGTGGGTTTGTACATACATCTTGATTGGTCCACATAGATCATCCCATACCTAAGACCAATCCAAGTGTTTCATCACTTTACCTTGACCACTTAATGAGTCTCAGGTGTTTGCAATCTATCACAGGTGTTCTCAATATACCTTCTATAACTTTGTCCTTGGCTCTCAAGGCTTCTTAATTATATTATCTTTTTCACCTGTGTATCTTCCTGATTGCTCCTGCTTAGTCACTTTGACATTCACATACATATTTTTATTTCTATTACTGTATATCCCATGTTGCTTTTTCCTTAACACATATATCCCATGCCTGTCCTAAAAACACATTTAATTATTGTACCTTGTTAATCATCCAGCAAAAGCCAGCATGGCATAGTAATTTGAGCGTTGGACTGCAACTCTGGAGACCAGGGTTCAAATTCTTGCTCAGCCATGGAAATCCACTGGGTGATCCTGGGCAAGTCATAATCTCTCAGCCTGAGAGGAAGAACCCTCTGAAGAAACTTGCCAAGAAAACTCCTTGATAGGTTCACTTTTTGTTGATGATGTTGTGTGCCTTCAAGTCATTTCTGACTTATGATGACCCTAAGGCAAACCTATCATGGGGTTTTCTTGGGAGGATTTGTTCAGAAGAGGTTTTCCATTGCCTTCCCGAGGCTGAGAGAATGTGACTTGCCCAGGTCACATGCCCAGGTCACAGTGGGTTTCATGGCTAAATTATCTTGTTAATCTGTTTAGGGTCTTCAGAGTTATAGTCCAACACTCATACTTTAGGGTTGTCATTAGTTTGAAACAACTTGAAGGCACTCAACAAGAACAAATCATCCAACAGTCCTGCTAGAGTTGATGGTTGCTGAAGCATAGTGAGAACCCATCTAGAGAATTAGTGAATGGACTGACTTGCATATAATCCTAACACAAAATCCAGTGCACAGGGAGTTAATCAGAAAGGCCAGCCACAGTACTGTCTGCCCATAAAAAAACAAACATGTAGCATTAAAGGCAATAGCTCTCAATCTTTCAGTAATTCAATATTAATGGAAACTTAAGCTGAAGTTCAAACAAACCTATTAGGGAATAAGTCTCATGAAACATAGTGAACTGTACATCCAGGTAAACCTGCAAAACAAGATTGAACTAGTACATTTCTGTGTAGTGAGGAAGAATTATCTTTCATTTGGTCCACACTGTTCCCCGCAAAAGGCAGGCATGAAACTGCATGGGAGAAGAATATTCTACCAAAACAGCATGCATGCACAGCAGAGGGGAAACATGCCACTCACAACTCATCACATCACAGGTAATATGGTAGGTACCTCAGACACACATGCTTCTGCAGTATGTATGGTGGTCACAAAAGCAGTGGAAGTGCTGATTGAGCAGAGTACATTTTCTTAATAAGAACAGGACTTCTATCTCACCCTTACAATGCGTTTTATATTGCTCCAAGCTGGCTATCAACATCAACAATAAAATCTAATAAAGCTTATTCAATGATGGAGAAGAGTAAAATACTCTCAACAAAAGAATAACACAAGAGAAGAAACTCTGTATACAGCACAAGAGAAGAAACTCTGTATACAGCAAATACAGCTTTGTGTTCACCTAGAAAAGCCGCCGGTAAAGAAAAACACTCTCAAATGAGTGGGGTTTTTTTTAATTAAATCTGCAGGATCTTACTACACACAACAAATTATTTGTGTTGCCTAAGTTAATAAAATAGCAGAACAACTCTTTAAATTCATTATTTGTATATAAATGGGCAGAATTTCTCACGTTCAAAGAAGAGCAGCTAAATGTAGCCGTGCATTTTAATTTCTTTAAATAATTGCTTAAAATTTAAGGTTGCAGTCCTTTTCCCCCAGCCATATGCCATTAAGTCTCCTTTGTCTGCCAAAGGTTTAAATGCTTATAACAAGGTGTATCTTGTGCAGTTTTGCAGCCAAAGCTTGCATTTTTAATTTCAAATGGGGGAAAATTATTTCCATGCTGGGGCAGGGTACCTCTCCTTCCACATCCAAAACTTAAAAGAGAGTTCCAATCCTCTCCTTACCACACACCCATTTCTGACACCATCCCATTTTGTATTAATGTTGGGAATATGATCTATATATAGTAAATAGAAATGACATTTCAAAATTCCATTTCACAACTTATTCTGCACATGTCAAAGCCATATTATCTTTTTACATATTGCTATTGTATTTCTAGTCAAGAGAATCCATTGTATTCATTTATGGGCTCCCCAACTTTTACCATCTCGTCCAAGAGTGTCAGTTTATTATTAAAGCTTGTTTGTTAACAGAACTCCATCTATCTCCTAATGTTTCAAACCCCAGCCATCATTTGTACATGATGTAGTGTATGTGTTTTCTGTTATATTTTCCCTTGCCCTAGCAGAAAGCGCATAGATGTTGTGAGTGATTGATCTCACCACCATACCTAGGTATTTGTGTCCCCTATTTTGGAAATTACGAGGCACAAGCAGGCTATATCATCCCATTGATCTTAGTCCACTCATAGATATCCTGCTCACACACTATGTCTGAGTTGATGAGAAGGTATCTGTCACCAACACAAAAGTGTTTCTGGCAGGCAGCGCACTTGAAGCATTCCAGGTGGTATACTTTGTCTTTTACTCGCATGGTCATCTCATAGGCCCGGATTCGTTTGTCACAGGAGGCACACAGGCCATCTTGGCCAAAAAGCCTTGAGGAGAAAAAAAAATTAATGAGTTGGGCTTTCACAAGTGTTATTTCTAACAAAGTAAAACATAAGGATAACTATTTATCTATTTTGTCTTCCAAAGTTGTATAGAAATTTTTAAAAATCTGGAGGAAGGGCACCTGAAATTCAGTGAAGAGTAAGAGATGAGAATAGATAATACAGGGGATTCAGTGGCTGCTATCATTTTCTTTTCTTTTCTCTTTGCCTTATTTCTCAGATTGAACTACAGAAGTTGCTTGTTGGTGGGTAGATTTGCTATATTCTGATTTGGATGATTAAACAATGAAGCTTATTATAGGAATGTATATGTGGAATTTTGGATCTTCTTCTGATCAAAACACATCCATGATTATGTAATGGTTCATACAGCTTTGAATTATTCTGTGATGAACAAGAAATCCTAGCCCAAATCCAAAGGTTTTCTAAATTTGCTCTTTATTTAGGCCTATTACGTCTGCATTAAGACATTCCTACAAAAACTACCAGAATCTCCCCCGAGACTCTCCCATTTCTGTGACCAGGTTCTCACAGGAGCCAGTGCTTAGACACCGCCAGTACTTATTTCTTGTATGTATTGTTGTTCGTGTTTGTATGGAGGAATTTACCTCTTATATTTCATTTTAACTTGAATTTGGTTTAATAACTTTTAAGGGGGGGAGGGGGAGGAAATTGTTCTTAATTATTGTTGTGATTTTATGATGTAAGCCGCCCTGATTGCGCTCAGAGGGGCGGGGTATTAAATAAAAATTATTATTATTATTATTATTATTATTATTATTATTACATTTATGATATTATGTTTTCAAAAAGATTCTCATTGTAATGTGTGAGACAGAATATAGTTTGGCTTCAACAGGTTTTTATAATCCAAATTATTTATTTAAAATATTGCTGCCTGTTTAATTTATAACACTAATATGTTTTTAATACGTAGGTCTATCCAAAATTTTACTGGGTAGTAGAGATAAGTATATATTTGCTATACCTGTGTAACTGCCTGAATTTTAGAAAGGTTTTGTCAGTTTCTAGCACTGCTAAAAGCAGCCTACTTAATCCAGTAATGTTGTTTCCCAGTTTTTCCAGGAGGTGTCACTGTTCATTTCTCCAAAACAATAGTAACAAAATTATTACACATGGATATTTTTATAAATGACACCAAAACCACCATCTACTTTGGCGTGCATATTTGCAAAAGTTATTGGATTAAAAAGGGGAGATGAAGCTGTTTTAAATCAAGTGATATAATGTGCATGCACACAGACACAGACACACACACACACACGACTAGTCAGTGTGGGTTTATACATTTGAATTCCAGATGCAGGAAATACAAAAGCCAATTTAATAGTCTGTGTCTATGAAATTCTTCATTAGCAGACACAGATAATTAACACATTATACTGTGAAAAGATGGAACGCATCCAATTACAAGGCACAGAAAATGCATTAATTTAACAGCCCATATTTTCTGACTTTAGGGTGAGAAAATATGCAGTTAGCAGAAATAGAACTGAAACACAATGCTACTTGTACACTGGAGAGTTCCAGAATATTACATTTCATAAAAGCAGTCCTACTCAGACAAGGCTGCATCTGGAAAAAGCTCTGAAGTGAGGTAATTAGGTAGGTTAGGACTCTATTCCGGTCTCCTTTCCCAGGTGAATATGGAGTATATTAATCCAGCTAAATCAAGCTGGAGTCCCTTCATATGATTTCAGAGTATTACCCAAGCGAAGTCTGAGATATATGGTAAATAATGAAAGTTCTTGAATTGTTGTATGTCCGTGCACACACACTTTTAGCTACCAATAGATAATGAAATTCTTGATCCCATTTGGTTTGCTACTGTAGGTACTATTTTTAAAGATAAACTGTAGACAGGAAACTAAAATTTGAACAGGTTGCCTTACAAGCATTGTGGCTGTGAAACTCCTAGAGTTTCAGCCTTAGCTTCTACCCACCTAATTTGGGGAAAGCATATTTTAACTATTT
This sequence comes from Phrynosoma blainvillii, assembly GCA_026167975.1. Lineage (NCBI taxonomy): Eukaryota > Metazoa > Chordata > Lepidosauria > Squamata > Phrynosomatidae > Phrynosoma > Phrynosoma blainvillii. Next base: position 358,455,395 of record JANUYF010000001.1, read on the forward strand.
AATTTGAAATGTTTGCCTTATCATATCAGCCTTTAACTGGCATAATTCTTCCATATCCCTCCTCCTTCCATGCCCATGCCATATTGTGATTCCAATATCATCAGCCTGTTGAAGCAAACCTTGCATAGTCCTGCCCCCACCCCAGCATATGGAAGGAGGGGGCAAAATACGAGCATTGCCTTCTCAAAAAAGAATTCTGCCCCCTCTAGGAATTTTCCATCAGTTGAGCATACTAACAATTTTTAGCGTTATAGTGACTTCAGTTGAGCATACTAAGCACATACAATTGAGCATATAAAGAAACAATCAGAGTTAACCAAAGAAGAGTGAGCACAGTAACTATAAAAGTTCTGGGTGTGAATGATTTTCAATATCTGCAATCCTAGAAATATGAGGGCTGAAGGAAAAAATTAACTGAAGAGGAAGAATTGTTAATCAGGTAGAAATGTCTTCATTTTGTGGTCCCCCTCCCCCTATAACTACAATCATGCTTCACACATTGCTTTGAGATTCCCGATGTTCAGGCTTATCTGACAAGGGACTTCTCCAGACTTGGCTTGGAGGCTAGCCTGTTTCCAGCCATCATGCATATCCCTTCTGCTCAGGCTAAACAGCTCTTCTCATTCTTGTGGCAGAGTTTTGAGGGATGGTTGATCCCAGTCTTGGTTCTAAATAATGGAAAGGGAGACAAGATACCGAGATAAAAAGGCAGTGTCATACCTGAGATAGTCTCTTCGACAGAGTTTTCTGCCCAGCTTATAATAGAGTCGCCTTCCCACTTCTCCAAGCCTGCACCCACACAAATCACAGCTGAGGCAGTCTTCATGCCAGTACTGATCAATGGCTTTGAGGAAGTAACGGTCCCCAATGTTCTGTTGGCAACCTCCACATGTTAACAAGGAAGGGGGAATCTGGAGCACCTCATCCACTGGCTCCCTGTTGGAAAGCAGCAGTTTTTAGAAACACACCAAAGCAAGCTTTCCAGACCAGCAATTGTGGTTGGAGTTTTAGCCTCATTGCTTTCCTACTGTACTTCATGAGACAAAACTGCATGAACAAGAAGAAACTAGGTAGGGAAAAGTAATCTACAGTGGACCCTCCACATTTGCTGGGGTTAGGGGCACAGGACCCCTGTGAAAATGGGAAAACCACATATAAAAAAATACTGTTGGTTTTTTTTTTAAATCTCAGAGAACACTTTTCTAGGTCCTCAGGGAAATTCTATAGCCAAGGATCTACCTACAAACATCTAGCGAGGTATTCTCTCTAGGAATCTCTGGGTCCTCCAGCATGACTTTTTTTAAAAAAAAAAGTATTAAGTATAAAAATAGACATAATACAGTTAACAAATATCTATATGATCAAATATACATATTCGAGATATATATATAAACTTAATACAATCTGATTACACATCCATTTTTCAGTACAAAACTTAAGTGACCAAACTTAATACAATCTAATCATTCTATAAATACTAAATTCTAGTTGTTCCTTCCTATAGTTCTTTGTCCCTTACATATGTTTATCAGCTCTTGCTAATAAAATACGTCCTCCAGCATGACTTTTGGCAGACGTTGACAATACTGTCACAATTGAGGACCTGGAGATTCCTAGAGAGAACATATTAATCAAATCCATGAATAATCAAATCCGCAAAAGTAAAAAATGCAAATGTGGAGAGCTGACTGTATTTTCCATGATCAGAACATGGTGAAGGAAACAGAACAAATGAAAGAGACAGGAATGGATTTGTTGTTGCTATTTGCCATCATCAACATTCATGGCAGCCCCATGAATGAGAGACGTCCAAGAACTCGCTTCATCAACTGCCCAGTTCACATCTTGCAAACTCAGCTGTGGCTTCCTTGATTGAACTGGGTACAAAATGGTGCAGTTACACTGGGAATATGGATCAACTATAGGTTTCGTTAAATAAACACTTTGTATATTTTGGAAGCACAAGTATAATATATAATGGAAGTATAGCAAATAGTGGTATATATCCATCAGTTAAGCAGGGGAAGTCACTAGTAGTTGTTAACTTTGGTTTAGCAGTTTAATTATATTGTTTTATCATATATAAACATCTGTTTGTGTTTGTGTTTATGTTTAATAAAAATAGTTTAAAAAAAGAACTGAGCACAGAATTGAAAGTTGTGAGAAGTTCAACTTTCCCTTCTGTAAGATTAGATATCTAACCTTTAAAGCTAAAAAATAAACTTGGAGATTTGAAAACTGCTTGGGGATATCTTATATTAGAAGGATGGGGAGGGGTATTGCACATCTGTGTATCATACCCAGTGGCAAGGGGGTAATAATAATAATAATAATAATAATAAATTTTATTTATATACCGCCCATTGGTAACCCAATCCAGGCAGTTTATAGCATAAAATTACAGCATGAAACAGACATTTTCCCTCCCCCCCTTAAGACATTATTAAACTACATTATAATTAAAACCAATTGACAATTTAAAACAAGAAATTAAAATTGATACGATACAGTCATAATGAGCCCTGTAACTTTCTTTCAAGAGGACAGGGGTTCTAGAAGGTACATAGCCTTTTGTAATTCCTTGTAACTACCAGAACAAATATATGCAAAAATCCTAAATGTGTACAATTTATAAAAGCTATAAAATCCAGCCTCTCTCATTGCTATAGTTAACTGATTCATACCATAATATATAAGTTATCAACAAGAAGGGATAAACACATTTTGGATTAGTACATTATTTTGGTTATTTTTGGTTGAGTCCAAAATCCATCCAATGCATATTGCTGATTGACACTACGACTGTAATTAATAAACTCCAAATGTCCTGTCCAAATCATGAACTATTTTAAATGGATTTTTGTTTTCTTGTGAGTAATAGATTAGGCCAGTACTGGGTTTTGTGAGATAAGGCTCCACTATTTCTGTGTGATGCCTGACATTATATTCTGAACAATGAACTTAAGGAAAGTGACAAAGAACAATGCCAAGATCGGTATACAAGTTTGTGATGGAAAAACGTGCCCTTTATATTTGTTTCCCCTTTGGAATTTGCCAAACATAGCAATGATTTTACTACTGTAATGAATACTCTTAGTAATTCTTCAGTGAGAAACATTAAGAATAACACTATATATATGCAATAGGTATGCTAGCCAGCATTATACGTATTGTACTTAATATGGAAAGTTCTTGAATTCTTGGTCTTCAAAAAAACAATCTTGCAAATTAAGAATATTTATATCCATCTTACTTATTATTCAGTGCTAGTCAGTGATTGAGTAAATCTTCTTGTGAACTGCAACTGAAATCCTATCTACATTTACCTGGATAAAGTCCCACTGAACATAGTGGGACTTTTACTTCTGAGTAAACATACACAGAGGTGCACTGGAAGTTATCAGAGCATTTGGAAGAAGGAAGGCCATTGTTTTTTAAGCACATGTCTCAATGAGTGCAAGATGGATCTTAACAGCCCTCCATACCTCTACTCCATAGCATTTGGTATTGTGCCTTAATAATGACGAAGAGACTGGAATATGCTCATAGCCGCATCCTAGGGATGCTGAATGTTAGTAATCAGGTAGCAAGTGGCAACAGAATTTGAACCAACCCCTGAGATTTGCAGAAGTACCAAATAATGTTTTAAAAAACCCAAGTGGGTGACCCCACCACATGAGGAGTGAATACATTAGTCACTATGGAATGCTGAGTATTTGAAAAGGAAGAATAGAAACTGGGTATGGAGAGCAAATGGAATGGTCTCCTTCAGTCTTGTACGCATTACATGATCCAGGAAGACTGCATGGCTGGCTGGAAACTTGAACAAGATTGATCCTCTTCAGATGATGATGTACTGCAACACTTAGCTGCAGTTGCTACTTGTTTGTCCTCTTGAGAGCTTTTCTAGACACAATTTAATATGTATTAAGAGCCAGTGGCTTGAGTGTTGGACTGTGACTCAGGAGAGCAGGGTTCAAATCCCTGCTCTTCCATGAAAACCCACTGGGCAAATCACACTCTCTCAGCCTCAGAAGAAGGGAAAGGCAAAAGCCCTTCTGAACAAATTTTACTAAGAAAATCCCATGATAGGTTTACCTTAGGATCACAAAAGTAGGAAACAACTTGAAGGCACGCAACAACAAGTGGATATCCAAAAATATGACATATGAATGTGATGTAGACATTTGCAAGAAAATAAAGGAACAAATTCCGGCTCAGCCATGAAATCCACTGGCTGACCCTGAGCAAGTCACACCCTCTCAGCTTTGGAGGATGGCAATGGCAACCCCCCTCTGAAGGAACTTGCCCAGAAAGCCCTCTAATGGGTTCACCTTAGGGTTGCCATAAGCTGGAAATTACCTGAAAGCACACAACAACAACAACAGCAACGGCAATTTATCAGGGACCTGTGATTAGCTATGCCTTCCTATAAAAAACTCTGGTGAACCTAGTACATTGTGTGAAACTGTCTGGTGAAAGGCAGTGGGCTTTAAGGCTGCGGACTAGTGCATGCAGACTTGGGAATAAGCTCAGCTAAACTCAAAGGGTATTTATTGTGGATAAAAATGCATAGCATTGTGGTGCGTATGTGATTAAAGTGGCTATTTATATAAGAAATGTTACAATCTGTTGAGGTTAATGGAATGACTGAATAAAAATATCCAGAATTTTTACTAGAAAACCACCATCCTCCATAAGAACCCTGCCCCCAAAGAATATTCTTCACAGTGCCCTTTTTCTTTGGTCTCGTTTTTATATCCCTTTAATTGCCAGATGGGTATAACTGTTTAAAGAAGAGTGGGACATTTGTGGCCCTCCAGATATTGTTAAATTATAGTTCCCATCAGACATTGCCAACATAGCCATTACTAGGGATGATGGGAGCTACACTCCTGCAAAATCTGGAGGGCTGCCCATTTTCTGAGTGTGAATTCTTATGTAGTAAAATGGTGTCATCATAATCATCATCCATTCACAAGAGGCATGTATCATCAGCAAGAACCCCAAAGTTTATAGAAGTATAAAGGGAGGTAAAGAAAGAGAGACTAAAAGGAGGTCCAAGTATGCTTTTAGAAATGGAATTATCATTGATGAATGGGGAAGGCAAATGAATTTGAGTGTCCTGGAAAAGGGCATCCTGTCTGGAGCTTTGAACTCTCCACTGCAACATTTTGTTGCAAAGTGTAATTGTTGGTAACAGTTTTCATTTTGCTTCAGACATAGTTATATCTTTTGAATGTTGGGAGATCAGTCCCTGTTCATTGCAGTAATTGCTATTGAGAAAATAGTCCTGATGAGTGGGCGGGAGCTAAACGTTGTTGTGGGAGCTAAACGTTGTTGTGTGCCTTCAAATTGTTTCTAATAATTAATTTATAAATTGTTTCCAATTTATGGCAACCCTATCATGGGGTTTTCTTGGCAAGTTTCTTCAGAGGAGGTTTGCCATTGCCATCCTCTGAGAATGAGAATGTGACTTGTCCAAGGTTGCCCAGTGGGATTACATGGCTGGACTGGGATTCAAACCAGAGTCCAACACTCAGATCATTACACCATGTAGGCTTCCAGGAGCTAAACTAGTGACTAGATAAAATTAAGCATATATTTTATATATTATTTCCCTGAAAGCTTCTTTGTTCCCTTAATATTTCATTTTGCAACAGCAGTTGAAAATACTCCCAGTGATACACTGACAGTCTGCATAGTCAGCAACTCACGGTAAGACATTTTAGCACATGCTTAACCTTAAACTCATAAACATTGCCACTGAAAAGAAGAAGAAGAAACCCCTACATCTTCAAAGTTAATTATGTGATTTACTGGCTATATAGTCCTCCTTGCTCATTCTTGCTTAAATGATTCACAATTCGCTCCATCCTTTTGCTCTGATTGCTCAATATTGGTTTAATAAGCTCATTTTTATTCTCTCTGTCTCTCTTTCTCACTCACCCTGGCCCCCCAGCTTTTGCACAGCTGTAAGCTGGAATCAGAAATGAATCAGAAGCAATATATATAGCCAATGTAGATGCTACACTGGACAAAATCCAATATTAGTCTCAGTGAGAACACACTCATTCAATGGGGTGTTAGTCATCACTCAACTGAGTCTCATTTCAATGGGTCTAACTAGTCGTAACAAAAACTGGAATTAGCTTATTGACCTTGGGGGGTTGCAGACTGCCAGAAATAGTGCAAATTGAGTCCACTTTTAGGGTTAGGGTTAGTGCTAGGGAATCATGGGAATTGTATTTTATTGTGGCACCAGAGCTCTCTGACAGAGAAGGCTCAATGTCTCAGAAAATGAAAAAAAAATTCCCATGACTCCCTAGCACTAACCCTAACCCTAAAAGTGGACTCAATTTGCACTATTTCTGGCAGTCTGCAACCCCCCCCCCCCCTTGTAGATCTATTTAATTCACAAACAAATGCAGGAAAAGTGTCCTGTTAAAAGTTACCATTTGATAAAATGTGGGCCAAGAAATAGTTATAGTCCTATCTCCACCAGTTCCTGCTCCATATACCTCCCACCAGCCCCCATTAGCACTCCATCAAATGTCAGCTGGACAGCCATTAAAATTTGGCATCACAAATTATATATATTTTAAATGGAAGGGAAAAATACTTTCCCCAGACACACTACAGGCACTAATGCCACTTCTGGATCTGCCCTAATAGACAGGCTAGGAAGCCATCCTTCTCAGACACGTGCCATTAATGTGTAGGAGAACATGATAGTTACCAGCTGAACATTACCTTTCCCACCATTCGTTTTTGAGAAAGTGGCCTCTATATTCACCCCCATCTCCATTCTTGATTTTTATACTGCAGCTTTGATTACTAGTAGGTCACAATAACTGGCCTTTCTATTGCTTGCAATAATAGCTGAAGTAAGGTTATATTAAAATGCTGGAGAAATAATTAAGCAGTATTATTGTAGTTCTCCAGCCTGTACTTTCTCAGAAAAATATACAAGAACGTCAAGATAATGAAAAATGATTAAATTGCCCCAAAACCATATTGTCAAAGTGTAAAATTTCCCAAGATGTACTGACTTTTAAAAACTTATTTCCTTCAACACTTGCAAGATAATCATGATTACCAGATGTTTCAGATTAAATCCCATAGAAGAAAAATCTCCTAAAGCCATGCCTATATAATAGTGGGAACAAGCAGGTCAAAAGTTACACTCTTTAGAGTTGCTATTTATATATTCTACTTTTGTTTTTCACTTCCTAGACATTTATGGGCAATGTTGCCACTGAAATCAATAGCCAAACATCCACAAAACACAGGAATCTGCCCTACACATTATTTTTATCGCTTATAGAGTCTACAGTAAAGTCAAGCAGATCTGCTGTCCCTCCCCCATTCCTGGCACCACTTGACATGAAAATATCCATTATACTTTAAAATGTGTAGGAATAAGAAAAGCATTTTCTCAGTTTGTGAAATCAATATGCAAACATCCTCCAGGTTTATATAAATAGCTAAGGCACAGAGAAAGGCACAGAGTACTCTCAGAAGCAATATATGCTTCTGAAGTTTCAAGTGCATTCTCAGTATCTTACACTCTTTTTGTGAGGCTGTACTGCACTAAGTACTCTTATACCATAATAATGTGGGTGTTTTTTAAACAAGAAATTCCTCTAATATTGTCTTTGATATTCAGGAACAACAGCAGCAGCCATTATACATTGGAAGTGTGTGTTGCTAGAGAAGTATACTTTATGTTGTTTACACAAACTCCTTAAAAACCTTAACAAAACAATCCTGTGTATATATGCTCATAAATCAGTACCTATGGGCTTATTCCCAAGAAAGTGATCATAAGATTACAACCTAAAGTATAAATGACAAAATTGATGTGTTAAGGGAAATAGGAACAATTGTGACAAATACATAATATTTTGTCAATATGTCATCTATAAATCTATGTGGAAAAAAATGTTTGAACAACTGATCCCAATCACACCGACTCTAGACTTTCAGTATAGAACCTATTACTCATAAAGGATGATTGGGACACGATTTTAAGGCTTTCCAAGTTCCTTCTATCCCATTATCCACATACAGGTTTCTTTTATTTCAGTATCTAAATTGTAAGCATGGCTTCACACCCTATTTTTTATTCAGACCTTGTGCAAGCTGTTGCCATTTTTTAAAAAAGACAATCCCTAATTCCCATTTATGGGAGAAAAGCAGGGTATAAAGCATAAATTAGAAGTTTAAAATTAGAATTTAACTATATGTTTTCACAGCAGAAATATCACGAAGAAACTATTCAAGCAAATAAATACCAAAAATAGGGCCATGTGAATCTTAGTCATGTTTATTTATAGTCATCAACAAGTCCCACTGAGTTCAATAGAATTTAATCCTAGATATATAAATATATAAGAGCCAGCCTGGTGTACTGGTTTAAGCATTAGACTACAGCTCTAGACATCAGGGTTCGATTTCCTGCTGGGCCATGGAAACTCACTGAGTGACCATGGGCGAGTCACACATTCTCAGCCCCAGAAAACTTCTCCTTAGGTCAGAAACTGCTTGAAGGCTCACAACAACAACAACAACAACAAATAAATAAATAAATATACAATAGGATAGGATATGTAGGGTTGTAGCTATAAACACCCAAGCTGTTATAACATCAGTGATGCATTCAGTATAATAAATACGGAGATGCACATTGAGTCTCCCTTATCCAGAATTCCAAAATTCAAAGTATTCCAAAATCCAATATTGTTGACATGGGTAGCTCAGACACCTTTGCTTTCTGATGGTTCAGTGTACATAAACTTTATTTCATGCACAAAATTATTAAAAATATTCTTTATAAAACAATCTTCAGGCTATGTGTATAAGGTGTATACAAATGAATATATAAATGAATTTCATGTTAGACTTGGATCCTATCTCCAAGACATCTCATTATTCATATGCAAATATTCCAAATTCCAAAAACCTCTGAAACCCAAAACACTTCTTGTCCCATGCATTTCAGATAAGTGAAGCTGTACATAACAATAAATGTCTGTTTGCAAAGGGATTTTTTAGCATCTTGGAGTCTAACTGAAAGAAAGAAGCTGGGAGCATGAGCTTTCATAATAGACTTGAGTCTAGGCTCAGCTTCTTAGTCTCAAAGGTACTGCAAGATCCCTTTGTATACTGATTTTCTAAGCTACTAATAGTTATGTCTTTGAATTCTGCCACCACAGTAAATGTCTACAGCAGGAAAGAAATAAAAATAAAAATTGTTGTTGTTGATATTGTTACTACTACTAATTTTGCATTGTGAAGAAACACAACTAATGCTAACATGCCAATTTTATGTCTTCCTCTGGCTCATGCACAGAGGCACTTTTGCTTGACACATTTTCTTCTAAGTTGCAACCCCAATGGTTCGCATTATGAAAACGTGGAAGTGGAGCATGCATCTGATAAGAGCCTTGACCTTTTAGTCTAATCAGCCAATTCAACTGGGCCGGGAGGGGAGGAGACCTGAGAGAGATGAACCCTGAAAACAACTTACTGCTTTTGGAAATGATGAGGCTCCCCCTCACTCCCTTCCCTCAGAAATCACTTTCATCAGCATCACTTAGGCTGCATCCTTACTGCAGAAATAATCTGGTTTGGCACCGACTTTAATTGCCATGGCTCCATGCTATGGAATTTTGGGAATTGTAGTTTGTTGTGGCACCCCTGGTTTCTGTTAACATTTCTGTTAACCTCTGGTGCCACAACAAACTGCAGGCAATTAAAGTGGTGCCCAATTGGATTATTTCTGCAGTGCAGATGCAGCCATAATCTCTCGACCAAAGTGGTGAAAGCAGAGATGCATTGATCCTAAGGGCTGGTCTTCTCCTCCCCTGTTCCCACTCTTACCAGGATACTGATAGGAAATTGGAGGACTCAGGTCCTTTGATTCTAACTCAACAAAGAGACTTTGCATGTGTGTCTCTGAGTCTCAAGCTGCCATCCCTACAGGTGACAGGCAGGCGTCATTTCTAACACAAGTCTGAACAACTCTGCATTGGTGTAGCCACGGAGGGCAAAACGAAGGCACTGACCGCCTGCTTCCAGTGATAATTTAATTTAATTAACACTGCATTTTAACTACTCTGCGGTTTAATCTTGTTTTAAGGGGATGGGGTGGGGGGAAGAAAGGATTAAAGGGAATAGGAATGTTTTAATGTTGTTCTGTTTTAATATGCTGTTGTTCCCCACCCCGGTTGCCTTGCAGAGGGGCAGGCTACAAATAAAAATTTATTATTATTATTATATTATTATTATAATTTCCTTCACTCCCCACATTTATATAACTACAGAGAGTCACTGAAAAACCATCACATCTAGAATTCCTCCAACTTAAATGCTCCCAAAAGCACCAGATTCCCTCTGATCTTGGAAACTAAGCCAAGTCAGCCTTGGTTAATACTCGGATGGGAGACAGCCAAGGAATACTAGGTGCTGTAGGCTATATTTCAGAGGAAGGGACGGGCAAAACCATCTCTGGGTATTCCTCGCCTAAGAAAACCCTATGAAATTGATGGGGTCACCGTAAGTCAACAGGACACACAAACACATACATATAC